>CM060894.1:60102500-60702500 GCA_030762935.1 Hymenopus coronatus
ATAATGAAAGCAAGAGACATTTTTCTCAGGATTTGAGAAAATGTAGATCTCTTAACAATTAAGAGCAGGCCCAAGTTCCATTCGTAAAGTTCCAACAAAGGGCCATCACGATCTCCAGATTTCAATCCGACCACCTTTTGGTTCTGTGGTTACCTCAAAGAACAAGTTTTCTAACACATTCAACAACTTGACAGCAACTGAAAGATCTATCTCACAAAAAATTGCTAATATTCCAATACATCATCTGCAAAATGCTGTGTATGGAGCCACAGAAAGAATGATGTGCATTGAGCTTTTTCCCAATATTTATCCTGCATGTAACTTCTTTTGTTTCTTTTTTCCTATCTCAGATATTATATTTATAATAGTTTAAAGTGACTTTTGAAAGATCCTACACATCAATAAAATTATACTATGCAATGATGTAGCCTGGTTTTGCATAATCTCCATACATCCCCTCATCACTTATTCTGGCATGTTAATAGATCATTGATTTTCTAGATTCAAAGCTATGGGTTCAATTCTGCCACAGTCGGCAGCACAATGTGTAATCATAATTAGTAATGTATTTATTTCTGCATCTAAGTCCTGTAGCCATTGTTAATATGTTGACATTTTGACCAGCAGTTCTTTTACATGCCAGTAAATATGCATTTCAGTATTCTTAAAATGTCATTGGCTTCAGCCAGGATTGAAACTGCAACCCTGGACCCAGAAAGCCAGCTCTTAACCAACTCATGTTTAATACATAATTAGGTATTATACAACTGCTTTGAGCAACATTGTTCTTCAGGAGCATCTATGCAGGACTAGCGGCTATAAATATTACATTAATAACACTACTTTATTTCCATAAGATTCTCTAGACAGCCTTATCAAAGTAAGTGAACAAGAGAAATGGTTTAATTACATTAGACTAGTATTCACATACTGTAACACTTTGCAAACTTTCACCCTAGGAGCAAATTTTAATTTAAGCATAAAATCAATTCTTCTCATTTGGCTACAAAACCAATATGATATCAGCAATGTTCCTGATCTGTTGTAGAATGCAGAACAATGGATCAAGATGTCTCAGACAAAGATGTCAAAATATTCAATGTACATTTCCTTTAATGAGAAAATTTTTCTTTCACCTGGAATCTAGAAAAAACAAGAAATTTAACTTGCAATGGCCATCAAATCTCTCTTTCAACTGGAGATAGAAGTTGCACATAATATCATTGAACAGGGTAAGCAACAGTAAAGTTTTGGATGTTCATTCCTAAGTTTTCTTGGCATGTTATCAGCTCACTCATGAGCACTGCTCCAAATTCTATCAAACTTATTTTTATACACAGTTTTAATAACCTGTTTAAATCCTCTGTTTTGAGTTATTCTACTATTTTGGTTTGCAGAATATCATAGAGCATATCACTATAAACAAAGACAATAAAAAAATTTCCAACAGATAACAACAATGGAATCTTTTAAATTATTTGTCCAGCTTATAGAAATGACTCAAAATTCTATTCTTGTAATCCCATTAAAGATTTTGCTCATGTGGTGGAGCTTGTTTGCAAAACAGTGCTTACAAGTTGAGATGAAAGTTCAAACTTTTTGGTGCCAACTTAAAAGTTTCTTCTCAACTATTTTCTTCAGTGCATTCAACCTTTTTTGATGATTTAGAAAAGAAATTGCTTATTCCTAAGAACATGACAAAGAAAATGCTGTATTCTTTGATATTTTTTCAACTGGCTTTTGCAGTACAGGTTTAACACATATACAAGAAAGAAATAAAATATATGAACCACTTATAATCAAGTAATAATTAAAAAAATTATTGATAATACAAATATTAAAATTAAAAAAAAAAACGATTTAATGTAACATCCCAGGAAATTTATCAATTTTTATACCTTTAACTTCTGCTTGTTTTATAGTATCAAATTTTGCTTTATGTGGAATAGGCACATCTAATTTACTACTCATTTTGTTCCATCAAAGATTATCTTGAATATAAAAGTGTACCACGAATCACAGTATATAGTAATGTAAAAAATATTGTATATAATAATGTAAATACCTACTATATTTATGTTTATTGATGAGTCCAATAATAATAATAATAATAATAATAATAATAATAATAATAATAACCTTAATAATAATGTATTACTATTATTATTGTTATTATTGTTGTAGTTGTTTATGTTGTTACTACATAAAGTATAAAGAGAATCTAAGGAAAATTTTGTTGAACTTGTGCTGGGAAACCTCCTGTGCCACCTGCTATTACTGGAGCAGCATTGTAGATTTGCCCTTCAGTGTTCCACATTCTTTGATCAAATTTTTGCATGGCCAAAAAGAGCTGCTGACAATTTATCTCCATCAATAACAAGTGTATACCATGTTGATTTGTGTATCTTAGCAGCACTTGTGTGAGACTAGCAAACTAATGCTTATTGAATGTGCACAAGATAACTGCCTACCATTTTTACCTAGCCTGGTTCTTGACTGAGGTGGACCTGGTAGCCTGTACAAGCAATTGCTTTCTGGCATGTGTGCACAATAATATGCAGCACATACATGGAATAGCTATGGAAGGAATTTCTTACTAATCAAGATGTTCTGCTACAAATCTGCTAACCCTGAGCAATCTCGTGCTACTACACAGTATTTGAATTGAAAACCTCAGAAACAATTATTATAACAAAATTGAAAATATGAAACATAAGATATTTATAGTCCATCTCAGATTTCCTGATTCCTTGGAGGACATTGCCACTGATACTATGTAATACAAATATAAAAGATTCTTTCTTTTACAATTGCAAATATAAGCTGGAGAATTTTTTGCTCTACTATTTTAAAATAATTTTTGAAATCAAGGAGTTTGTAACTGCAGTGTATTTTGGAAAGCCTGGAATATAATAAGTACAGCTTTTAATTGGTTAGTATTCCTTATAATGTTGTTCAAGACTTTCAGTATGCTGTTTAAAATTTTCTTTGCTAAAAATTAAAATGATAAGGTAAATATAATCTTGGTACTATATACTATAATAATTCATAATCATTTAAAATGCTGTTTGCATCCCTCTATTGTTGGAAATCCTAATATGCTTTAAGACAATGCATTTTGAAAGAAAAACATTCAATGGTTTCCTCTAATTGTTTTGACTTTTTACCCTCCCCATTGTATGGACTGTATTTCACCTAAAAATTTAATACCAAGATTTTACAAGAATTACATGGTTCAGGACCCCTGAATCCTAATAGGTTTTTTTTGGAAAAAGGCATAGAGAGAGATTGAGAGAGAGAGAGAGAGAGAGAGAGAGAGAGAGAGAGAGAGAGAGAGAGAGAGAGAGAGAGTGAGTGAGTGAGTGTGCGCGCACAATAAAATGTATATGTTGAATTTCTTGGAATAGCCTCAGAGAACCTATTCATAATAAATGACTTTTGCATGAACTGGTATGTCATATTCGTCTTAAACTTTTCAAATGGGAAGTTGTCATTCATTTATACTTTTTTGTATGAATTATCATTGTTGTGGACAGTAACTACGAACTCCTCGAGAACCTGACCAAGACACTGCAAAGGCTACAGGGAGCTAACTTGAAGTTGAATACAAAGAAGTGCCAGCTCTTCTGAAAATGAACTGCTTGGGCCACATAGTCTCACCATCTGGTGTGGCCACACGCCCGGAGAAGGCTCGGGCAATGAGAGATTGATTTTGCCTAAAATATAAAAACGAGCACTGCAAAGTTTCCTTGGACTATGCAGCTACTGCTGCAGGTTCATCAAGGTTTCTCCAACATCACAAAATCCCTCACTCATCTTACAGAAGAGCTCCGGCCTTACATGTAGTCAGAAGAGCTCATTCCAGGCACTAAAGTCATCACTTTGCAGTACTCCTATTTAGAATTTCTACAACCTGGCAGAGATTTTACTGTGGAAACCAGGAGCAGGTAATTGTCTACTACAGCAAGACGCTCTCCAAGGCAGAAAAGAACTACTATGTTACTAGCGAGAACTCCTGGCAGTAATAAAGGTGCTGGAGCATGTCCACAAGTACATGCATCGTCAGTCACTCCAACTGACCACTCAGCACTCACCTGGCTGTTAAGTTTCAAGAACCTGAAAGACCAGACAGTCGTTGGATCTAGAGGCTCCAAGAGTATAATGTGACATCAGAACATCAGAAAGGAAGGAAGCACTCCATTGTGGATGCCTTGTCCAGACAACCCTGTCCAGAGGAGTGCGGCAACTGCACTAAGGTTGAAGAGAAGGAAAATGCTGCAGCTGTCCATGTTATTGCAGTGGTGTCTGCAACTAGATGGAGCTGGGAGGGAGCAGCTGGCAGACCTGACTTGGGGCTATTCCTGAGAGAATTGGCAGCAGGAACTAGACAGAGCTGGGAGGACATTGTGCCAAGTAATAGTGTGTACAAGTCCTACTGGGCCCTTTTGGACTCAATGACTCAATCAAGGAAGGAGTATTATTCAGAGTGTGGGAGTCTCCTGATGGGAAGACCCATAGATCACCCATAGAGAGCAGTTGATCCTCCCTCAGAGTAAGGTTGCAGAAGTCCTGGAGAAAATACATGCAGGTACTTCGAGAGGACATTTGGGATCCAACCATTCCATCAACAAACTCTGATAATTGTACTACTAGCTAAGACTATGGGCAGACCCTGAGAGCTAGTGCCACTGATGTCATGTCTATGTGGCAAATCGTGGCACCCACAGACCAGGAGCCGGGATCGCATGCCACAGTACAACGTGAGAACACCCTTCAAACACATGGCCATTGACATAGCTGGGCCATTCCCTCTGTCAGACAAGTATATGTTGATCACCATGAATTACTTCACCAGCTGGCAGGAGATGTACTCCATCCCTAACCAGGAGGCCAAGACCATAATGAAGTGCCTTGTGGAAGAACTGTTTTGTCACTAAGGGGCACCAATGGAGCTGCATAGTAATCAGGGCACCAACTTTGAGTCCAAATTCTTGAGGGAAACACTGGAGTGACTTGGATATACATGATGCACACAACACCTCTTTGCCTACAGTCAGATGGCATGGTTGATACAACAAGACTCTAGAAGAACATTTGAGGAAGAGAGATGGAATGTGAGGGTGCCACTTTTCTTGGTAGCCTAATGTTCTTCCACCCATAAAAACCAGCCAGTTTGATCTTTGACAGAGAGATATGTCTACCATGCAACCTGATGTTCAGGAGTCTTCCTGGGGCAGAATAGCCAGCAGTCAACATGTGGAGCATCTTGTAGACCAACTTCATGATATGACCTGTCAAAACATCCAGGTAGTGAGCGATTGGATTAAGATCCATTATGACCAGCAGGCTCACAGCCGAGGTTTCCAGCACAATGATCTGGTGTATATTGCCATATCTGGTCCAAGGGATGCTGTCCTGAGCTTCAACAACCTTGTGACAAAGAGGCAAAATGATGTCGTCTACTGCATCCAAAGGCTATCTCAAGGGAAGAAACTCGTAGGTAGTGTATTTGGATCGTCTAGCCTGCTATGATGGCACAATTCAGGATGACCAGCCCAGAGGAGGGAGAAGTGTGGCAATGCCATCCATGTGTGTAGGTGCTCTCACATTGGTTTGTGAGTTGGCAGAATTGGAGACCTTGGGATACATAAAAACAGTGCAGTGCACCAGTAACTACAACACATCTGGTACATGCTAGATTCTTCCGAAACTTTGCAGTTTTTCAGAATATTGTGACATAATTTTCTAGCTATAAAAGGATGAAGAATTGCAAGCCAAGTGTGTGTAATGAATTTTAGTGAGTTATGAGTGACTGGAGTATTAGAGCGCAGTGGCGTGCAAGCCACTAACTGCCTACTTGTCAAAATATTGCATGAATTATTTGCAGCAGTCTGTATAATATCAAATTTGATATTTAAATTCAACATATTCTAAGCATATATTATAAAGATTTTCAAGAAAATCTCCATATTCAATATAGGGAAACATTTTTCAATATTTTGTTTTTCTCAAAAATGGCACTGACGATTTTGAGTAGCATACAACTTGTATATGACATTTTCATAATAAATAAAATGTAAATCTTGAATATTCTGGTACTAGCTCTGCAGTCCTTTTTATTCTGAGTGAATTTTAAATAAATGGTAAACCATAAGAGATAAGCAAACATTTACTACACAAAAATGTAGATCTCATTAAAAACACAATTTTTTGTGAAGTTAACTGTTTCCAAGATATTCCTTGTTATTGGTTTAAATTTTCATACTTATATTTTTCTCAAATGGGAGGTTATTATTCATTTTTCTTTCTCCTGGTCAAACAGTGAGAACAGAATTTTAAAACTATCACATAACAACCAGATCTTAGATTTGATTCTTGTTTAAGCCTAGTATATTTTCCTATTTGCATTGTATCTATAAGGAAATATGTAACAAAAGCATTTCTCAATTAATGATAGATGAAATAGATAGAAATAGATAGAAGATTTTAAGAATAATTGATTGAAGAATGGGTAGAAAAATCCTGTGAATGTTACACAGAATTTTTTTCTTATGTCATGTAAAGAGTATGGAATTTCAAGGCAGCATATGATGGCCCAATTTTACTTTCTCTACTTAGTACATAGAGAAGGCATTGCACTCCATGCAAAAATTTGATACCAAGATTTCACCAGAAATACATTTTTAAAGTCCAAATAAAGCATTTTAGAAAAGGCATGTGTGTGCACATGTGTACGTACTTGCATACATAACACAATAACTCAAAAACAAAAATTCGGTAAAATAGCGAACTTGGCATCTAAGTTTAGATTCTTCCAAGAATGCAATGTGAAGATTTTGAGGAAAACCCCCCTCTCCAAACTATCCTTTACATGGAAAATAATATCAAAAATTTTGATCTTCTCAAAAATAACTCTACAGTTTTAATTAAAATGCCACATATTTAAGATATTTACATGGTAAATAAAATATATATCCTGAATTTTCTGGGACTAGCCTCTGAAGACTGCTTCATTCTGAATGACTTTTGCAAAAGAGAAACTGTAACAGACAGACAAAAAACTTAGATCTTGTGCCATACACATTTTTTTTTTTTTTTTTTTTTTTTTGTGGAGTTGACCACCGAGATATTCCTTGTTATTGATTTCAGTTGTAAAATACTAAACATTTCTGATATGGGAATTTATTAACTCCTGGCAATGCTAAGAAATAAATTTCAATCATATAACAACCAACTTTTAAAGTGACTATCACTTTAGCCTGGAGTATCCTCTTATTTTCCTTTTACTTACAAGGAGCAATTAATAAGACCATTTTTGCCAATGTTTAGCTCAATTAGCTTGAAGTAGATAGAACAAACTTTTTAAGAGTAATTTGTTACAGAGATGTAGAGAAAATCTTGTGAATGGAACACATCCGATTTTTCAATATTAGATTGTCATTTCTGTTCACTCTACCCGTTGCATATCTATAACAAATATAATGCAATTAGTTTTGCAATGGATTTCAATTAACATGAAATAAATTAAAAAATATGCTTTGGAAGACTAATGTGTAGAAGTTGTTATGGTGACAAATCAGGTCATCATTTTCAACATTTACTGTAATGCAGGTTAGTGATACATTGTGTTTGTATACTCTTTCAGTTACATTTCTGTGACTTTTATAATTCAGAAGGCACTGTTACTGTCTAAGACTATCTCACAGGCGGTCTAGCCTAACTTTACACTCACTGTGGCTTAAGACAAACTAATGTTGAAATTAATGATAATATTTATAAAACAAATGCATACATGCCTGAAGTCCCAGAATTTTGGGCTAGATGTAGGTATTCGGACATGATGACGTCCATGTCTGTTACCTCTGATGTTGGTTAGCCACACATCATAACCTGCATCTGCAAGTAAAAAACCTGCAAAGAAGATTGAAAAAAAAAAGAATGAGCTTGATGACTATTTGAACAAAATATCTATTTTAAAGCTTTCATGGCCAGCATTTAACCTTAAATAACTTTGTAATCTGTATTAATTAGATACCTACAGTTATTAGAGATGTAAAAACATATTAATTCTTTGTAATTATATATTACTTGAGTAAGAAACTAAGTAGCCAATGCTATGCATTTCAAATACTAACAAAAGTATTGCTCTTGGATGGCTTAAAGACAACTTATTTTGAATATGTTCATTTACTGTTTTCTTATGGGTTTATAGCATGGATCTTTTTCTAAAAGTATGCAGCTGCTCAAATTACAAAAAAGGATTATAAAAGTAATAAAATAAGCACCAATATGTTCAGATAATAGGTAAATATTTTAAAAAAAAAAACTGTCAATAGTACCCCTACTATGTATTTACATACCTGAGTCAACCTATTATATTCATCTAAATGTTATCTGTTCAAAAGGAAGATAGCTAAGTACAGAGTGGGGCATATAATACTGTCCCATATTATGTCACTGATTTTAAATAAACTTCTAATGATTTGAAACATTCATATGGAATAAAATGTATTTAGCTTCATAATAAATGTTGAAGTGTCCTCCATCTGCATCTAGATACTTCTGTGCATGTCTTAACAGTTGATGAAAACATGTGCCAATTCCTCATGGGTGATGCTGTGAATGCAATTCCTGATATCGTCCTTGAGATCATCAATGGAATAGGGATTTTGCTTGCACACTTTCCCCTTCAAGTGCCACCATAAATAAAAATCACGTGTCGACAAATCTGGTGACCACAGTGGCCATAAGTTTTTGTTCACAGTGAACATCTGATGAATACGATAAGTGACATCGCAGAAGTGTAACATGTTGCTCCATCTTGTTGAAAGAAGCAGTAATTATGTTTCTCTTCTGTCAGTTGGGATAAAATTCATCCAAAAAGGTCAAGTACACATCTGTGTTGACTACGTTGTCGAAGAAGATTGGACTGATAATGTGTTTTGCAGTCATAGTGCACCACACACCAATCTTTTAGTTGTGCAGGGGTTGCTTGAACAATAGGTTAGGATTAAGTTAGAATTTTGTGTCACCCAATACCTGCTGTTCTGGGAACTTACATATCTCAATAGATGAAACCAAGCCTCACCACTCATGATGAACATCAATGGGTCCATATGACCGTCTGCAACCTGTCCAACAACCAGCGGCAGAAATTTACACATTTAACTCTAACGGGCTCCTTTAGTTTTTGTACAGCTGTCATTTGGTACTGCTATATATAAACTTCTCTCAACTGTTTTTCATTGACTCTTCTCTGTTAGCTGACTAAATAATTTTTGTATCTCAACCTTTGTCCTAAGAACATACTATAGGTAAGCAGAGAAGCTAAAAGTAAGAATATCTTAATAATTTTCTTTAATTTTATTCATCAAAAAGAATACAATGAAGCAATGGCTAATCTTTTGTATATATATAATTTAGTTGGTAGTTTTCCAAATAAAAATATATAAACATGGAATACTTTATATTACATTAGTATTGCTGTTCTTAAAATAAAATAAATTAAGTGATGCTAACTAAAGTTCCAAGAGTGAAAGAAGCTTTTGCATTTGAGAATCTTACCTAGGGACTTCTGGGGTCCCATAAGTAGCCAAAGATCAGAGGCAGACAGTATTCCATGCTGTAATATTACTGAAGCTTTCTTAGAGGAACAATTATTTGCTCGGCCACATGGAATACGAAAATGTGTCAGCAAGTAGCCATCTTCTGTTTTCACCGTATGTTCTTCAAAAGGATAGCCATACTTCTGTATTAGTTCTGGCTGCAAAATATAATTCAAAAATTTATATTTTTCATTAAGAAGAACTTTTGACAGAGTAATGGACAAAGAAACTGAGATACAGTTGCCCACTGGCAAGAAATGCTAAATATAGAGTGAAATCCTCAAAGGACATTAACTGTTGAAATGTTACATTCAAAATTATCTTAATTATAAAAAGCCAATATGTATGTTGGCACATCTCCTTAGTGCGGTGATAGCATGGCTGCTTACCAAGTGGAAGGACTGGCCAATTGAGGAGCTACTTGATGGAAAAGGTAGTGGCTCCAGGTCATGAGGACTGCATTAAACAGCCGGGGGGGGTTGGGGTGTCGAGGCCCTGACCATGTCTCACCCTCCAATACTGCACCTCATCCATGACGTCTGTCATGGACCAAGATGGGGACGCAGTGGCCGGAAGGTAGGCCAAGGTTCCTTGTGAGCTGTCATGCCATGGAGTTATTAATATGTATATTACAAATTTTAAAATTTGAAGAATAACTTACTGATAATAGTCTGTAATGAGCATATTAGCATTTTTAAAAATTCAATATGTCTTAAAAAGAGGAAGAAAATACAAAGATGACAAGTTCTGGGCTAGCTTACCATTAAAGAAGAGATGCCGTTTTTCTCTACTACATACACTAAGTAGAGAAAATAATGTACTCTAAAATTTAGACATTAAGATTTCACAATTAATACATGTTTTGAGGGCCATGAGTGCAGAAAAATTTCTTTTATAAAAAAATCTGCATGTGTGAATGTGTGTGTGTGTGTGTGTGTGTGTGGGTGTGGGTGTGGGTGGGTGGGTGTGTGTGTGGGTGTGTGCACGCACATGCATGTGTATACGTTTAAAACGGTCTGATAAATACCAAACTTGATATTAATTAATATATAAGTAATGTTATATTAACACCTTACTAAGGGTATGTGTTTTATTGTTAGAACCAGCTGGAAAATTTAATGCCATAGCCAGGATTTTTCAACTGGTCCTAACAGTTGGTATTTAACTTTAGTAACTTTCAAAGATGTGACAAAAAGGTTTTTAAGAAATTATCTATACCCAATAACCCTTCACATATAAAGTTGTACAATATTTTTGATTTTCTCAAAAATGGCTGTAACAATTTTGACCAAAATAACACATCTTTAAGATATTTAAAAGATAAATAAAATGCATAGGTATCTTAAATTTTCTGGGAAAAACCGGTAAAATCCTGTTCATTCCAAAATAATTTTGTATAACTTTGCCTAACAGATAAATCCAAACAGAAATATAAAACCTTACCACACAGCAGAAAATAAAACTCTCTAAAAAAAGCACACGCACGCACGCATGCACATGCACGTGCACAGACACACACATGCACATGCACACACACACACACACACACACACACACACACACACACACACACACAGATATATGAACTAACTTTTTCTACGACTTCAGCCATTTCCAAAATATTTCTTCTTATTAATTTTTTTAATGTCTCAATACTTCTTTATTTTTTAAAGTGCAGTTGATATTCAGTTGTTTCTCACGGAAAGAGTGTGGAATTTCACCTCAACATATAGTGACGCACTTTTTAAACAAACGATTATTGATTCAATTTAGTCTATCTACACAACAAAATGTGTAATGAAACCGTTTCTGAAAAGTTTTGTCATGATTAGTATGAATTTGAAAGAAAAATAAGCTTTCATAATAATAGTTTGTAGAAATATATACACATAAACAATAGTGGGTATATTAGATGTTTTTTTGAATACGTTGAGTGATAACACAAGTTAATATTAAAGAATACATTTATTTAATTTAAGAACTATTGATGAAAACCTTTCTAGCGAAAATAAGATAAAAATGGATTACAAAGGAAAAAACGGGTATGAGAAAGAAATCTGGAATGGAGAAGATGAGAAATAAATAACAACACTGTGTAAGTGTCGCAGTATGAGAGAGAAAATTGTGGTACAATATTGAATTAAATATATTTATAGTAATCAACAGAAATTGTAACAAAGAGATTTTGATATAGTACCAATAACTTCAATTCACACAAATTTTCCCGCTCCATTCAGCCCATCATCAAATTGTTTTTCTCCAAGAATTATGTACTGTTTTCCACTGCTTGAACACAATTCAGCAATATCTTTTACTCACAGAGGTGATAGTTACTTATTGGATACATATCAATATCAATATTTAAGAAACACATAACTTTACCAATTGCAGTCAAGTCAGAAAATGCCCTTGTGCAAGAGATTGTTCAGAGGGGCAATTGCTCACTTCAAATCAAGTTTTTTTCAACAAACTATTTTCAGCATGTGAGCCAAAAATGCTAATGATATGTTAAAATAAAATGTTTAAGATAAAAACATCACAACTTAGATACTGAAATAAATAATTATAGCAATATTTAAAACAGTAATTTAGTTAGAAAAGCATTAAAGGGGTGCGGTTTTATATATAGGTATCTATTTTTAAACAATTTAGATAAAATCAAATAAAAATCAATTCATTTTATATACTAGATAAAATCAAATAAAAATTAATTAATTTTATATACAAGGCTTACGTGCATCAATTAGAATTAAAATTAGATTTTGCTATTACTTTTTAGACTTTCTTTTATCAAGATGGAAAATGCAACCTGCTCCCCGCCACTCCCCGCACAGCTATGCATCTGGTTTAAAATACAAATATTTGAAACTTGGCAACCTAATGAGAATTATGTGTATTGTATGAACACATAACATCTAAATGTTATAAAATATGTTTTTGGAGCTTTGAATGCTGTGGTGATTAAAACTGAGTTATTCTATTGAATTATTTTATTTTATTTAATGTAAATGTCGATAAATACTTATTAAATTATTGCCTATTTTGAGATCCCAAGAAGTACTGTGCAGAAGAAAGTGAAATGATGCCTGAGAAGAATGTGCAACGATTCTGACTGTGTAAAAGTTTCCTTACAGTTCTGCTAATTGTATTCTAAGTGTGCTGCATGCTGAAGGAAGGTTGTGAACCAAACTGAAGATGCTTAAGCTGTTTCGTGAATTTTGTCTATAAGAACATTACACCTACACACGGCATTTGGAGTTGGTCGCAGAAAGAGTATGTATTTTTCTATTTTATAAACCTATAATATATTTGAATTTAGCAGAAAATGGAAGTCTCCCCTTCACAATCAAGCAAGATTGCTCCGCGCTAACGGATGAGGCTTGAACTCGGGAGGTCCCGGGTTCGATTCGCGGTGACCGCCCACATTACCATGGGTTTTTCGTCTTTGACCTGGTCGTGTAGGTGAATTGTAAACTTTAAGAGCATATATATAGTTTTCCCATTTGGCGCATTTTAATACAAATTAATTTAAGCTATTATTGGGAAGGCGCATGCTTATTAGTAGGCACTCCAAACTTTCTTTCCTCGCAAACTTTTTCCTAGACTTTTCCATACTCAAAATGTTCCACACGATGTAATTTTTTCTAATATTTTATACTACCTTTTATAGACACATTAAAGAAAATTATTATAGTACTTATTCGAAATAATACTTCAATTTTTATAAACAGTTTATTAAATTTTGAAAAATCGTGATTTTTGGAAAGTACGAAAATTTTTCTCTGCAAGGTAATTAGGGCTAATATACAAAACATATAATGTGACAGATCAATTTTTAAACTCATTTTCTGTAAAACTTCATGTTTGTATGTGAATATTTTTAAAAATGCATCGCGTGACTCATTTTTATTAAAACAATGAATTTAGACAGTAAACGGTTAGGTAGGTGATTCTTCCATGCAATTGTGAGATATAACTGAAATCTCAAGGACTTCAAAATAATGTCAAGGAATTAAGCAGTTCAAATTGTTAATAACAGATGTCTCAGAAAACATTATTTGACATCAACCTGTGTGTTTTAACATCTGCAATTTTTTTTTTTTTATATTAAGCTTTTGTTAATCTCTTGCGGTTTAAAAATTATACAAAAATCATCCATAATGAAGATGTCTTCAGAACCTATTCCCAGAAAATTCAAAATTACATTTTATTTGTCTGTAAATATCTTTAATATGCGGTATTTTAATCAGAATCAAAATTGTAGAGTCAACCATTTTCGAGGTATTCCATGTTATTAGTTTCAGTTTTAAAATACCTATACTTAACTTTTCTCATAAGGGAATTTGTCAACTCCTGAATATGCAAAGAAACTGATTTCAAACACATGGCAACCAGTTTTTAAAAAATTTGACTATCGCTAATGCTCCCTTATTTCCCTTCTACTTACATAAAGCAAGTACGATTAATTAGACCATTTTGTTAATGTTTATCTCGATTAGCATGAAGTAAATAAAAGAATAAGCTTAACTATAATTTGTTACAGAGATTCAGAGAAAGTTATGTGAATGGAACACGTCAGATTTTTACTTTCTCCATTACCTATAGTAGGTAGAGATAATGTTGCATTTCACCCAGAAATTCAAAACGAGATTTTATCAGAAATATATATATTTATAAATAAGGTCCTACGTGTGTCTATGTCTGTGTCTACCTCTCTGTCTGTGAATAGTTTAAATCAAAAATAAAAGGTTGATTAAATACAAAACTTAGAATTCAAATTCAGCGTCTTCCGAGGATGCGACATGGAACGTTTCAAGAAAATTCCGCATCCCAAAGTAATATTTGCATTGAGTATTTTGTTTATTTTTGTTTATTTTTTTAAATGGATCTAACGACTCTGATTCATATACCGTATGCTTAAGCTTGTTTCTTGGCAAATCAAATTAATGGGTTTGTGGAATTTTATGAATATTTTTTTACTTTCTCTATATTTACTATGTTGTATAGAGAAGGTATTGTATTGCATCCAAAAATTCGATGTCGAGATTTCACCGGAAATATATGTTTAGAGACCCCCTGAATCCAAAAAAGCATTTTTAGAAAAATGTCCGTGTGTGTATGTGTGTGTGTTTGTGGGCAGCATAGCTCAAAAATGAAAAGACCGTTAAAAACAAAGACCGTATTTAAGTTTGATATATTCCAAGGTTGCGTCACGAAGATTTTCAAGAAAATCCCCCTATCCCAAACTACCCTTTACATGGAAAAAATTCGAACATTTTGATTTTCTTAAAAATGGCTAACGATTTTGATTAAAATCTCGTATATTTAAGATATTTACTTGACAAATAAAATGTATATCTTGAATTCTCTGGGAATAGCCTCTGAAGACTACTTTATTCTGGATGTATTAAACGGATTTTTTCATAACTGCTAAACCGTAAGAGATGGACAAAAACTTACCACTCAAAAAAAAATGTAGAGCATATTAAAACACACAATTTGTGTTATATACATTTGTTTCGTGGAGTTGATCGTTTTTAGGATATTCCTTGTGTTAGTATCAGCTTTGAAAAACGTATTTTCTCATACAGGACTTTGTCAACTCCTGTCCATACAAACAAAGGAACTTCAGTCATATAGCAACCAGCTTTAGACTATGACTTTAACCTATGGTACTCCCTTATTTCGCTTCTACTTACAAGGAAGCAAATAATAAGACTATTACTGCTAATGTTTTCTCAGTTGGCATGAAGTAAATAGAAGCCTAAGCTTTTTAACAATAAATTGTAGCAGAGATGTAGAGAAAGTCATGTGAATGGAACACATCAGATTTTTTTATTTTTGTTTATTTATTTTTAAATAGTTCTAACGAATCTGATTCATATACCATATGCTTATTAGTTTCTTGGCAAATCAAATTAATGGATGTGTTGAATTTTATGATGATAGCCTGTGAAATCCTCCTCATTTTGGATGATATTTTAATTCTATTTGACAAGCCATAAGAGGCAGACAAATCTTGCTCCACAAAAGAGGTATACATCTTGTCATGTCATTAACAATTTCCGAAGTATTACCTGTACCTTGCATCTACATTCTTGAAGTATTAAAGTACACAAAAAAGAATCTCACAATATTCCAACTGAATAAAGATAAACATAATCATGGCACCAGAAATAATCAACAATTATGCTGTATAAATCATAACACAAAGCTATTTGAACATAGTACTCTGTTTAATTGCATTATTTTGTACAATAGACTACCTCAATCACTGAGGGCAATTTCGTGTTCCTAATGACCTGCACCTACTGATCTTTTATTGTAAATATCTCACACTTGTAGCTATTTGAATTTGATTGTAAACTTTTATTATAAATAGACCACGCTTGCTGCTTGCAAAATTTGTACTGTACTTACTATTGTAAATATTTTATACTTCTGATTATCAATTGACGTATCAAAATATCATGTACATGATCAAACTGGACAAACTAAATTGAATTGAATAGCTTGCAGAGGAGCAAGTGGAGAAAGACGTGTGAATGTAGTGTATCAGATCCCTGAGGTGCCCCGCAGGATGAAAGCCAATTTTCTGTAAATAATAGCAAATCTATCCGTCTCAAGTTCACTTACATGTTGCGTGATTATCATTTTGCTACACATTACTATAGATAAAGCTCATTTGAATTTGGGAAGGAAGGCTATGACAAGTTTTCAAACCCTTGTGAGGAAAGCAACCCTCTTGTATTGTATGTCCACAACCCGCTAACGGTCATTCAAAATATTCTCACAACACCGGAAATAGCGTATACCTGACCCTCCGAGGGTTGTTTTATCAGTGTTTCTGCTCACTGTGTGCTGATAGTGACGCAGGTATATGACTCTCCAATTATTCTCTCTCTCTCTCTCTCTCTCTCTCTCTCTCTCTCTCTCTCTCTCTCGCACACACACAGAGTCAAAACTCGACTCCAGTTTTGCTTGCAGCAAACCAACTTCCGAATAAAAAATGATGTGTTCTATTCCATGACTTTCTCTACCTCTGTAACAAATTATTGTTAAAAATCTTATTCATCTATCTGTTTCATGGTAATTGAGATAAGCATTAGCAGAAATGGTCTTATTACTTGCTTCCTTGTATGTAGAGGGGAAATAAGGGAGTACCATACGCTAAAGCATTCAAATCTTTTAAAAGCTGGTTGCCATGTGTTTGAAAGTCCTTTGTCTGTATGGCCAGGAGTTGACAAATTCCCGTATGAGAAAGGTGTAAATATTTTAAATCTGAAACAGGTAACAAGGAATATCTCAGAAGTGGTTAGCACATTAAAAACAAATATGGCAGAAATTATATGTTTTAACGAGATCTATATTTTTTGTGTAGTTAAATTTTTGTCTACATTTTTAATCAAATTCATTGAGACATTTTTGAGAAAATCAAAAGTATTAAACATTTTTTCATGTAAAGGGTAGTTGAGAGTGGGGGATTTTCTTGAAAATCCGAGTGTCGCATCTTTGGGAGATACTAAACTTAAGTACCAAGTTTAATACTTAACGAACTTTTCGTTTTTTTAGCTATGTTGCCCACACACACACACATATACTCAAACAGAGCTATGTTTAAAAATGCTTTTTTGGGATCAAGGGGTCTCAAAACAGGTATTTCCGGTGAAATCAGGCAATCAAATTTTTGGGTGCAAACAATATATTCTCTATACACTATGTACATAGTATGAGTACAGAAAGTAAAAACGTATGTGACATAAGTTACGTGTTTTAACGATATTACATATTTTGTGTAGTAAGTTTTTGTCTCTTACGGTTTAGGAGCAATATTCATCTAGAATAAAGAGGTCTTCTGAGGCTATTCCCACAAAATTCAAGATATACATTTTATTTGTCATGTAAATATCTGTAATATACGAATATTTTAATTAAAATCGTTAGAGCTATTTTTGTGAATTTTCTTGTAAATTTCTTATAAATCTTCGCATCCTTGGGAGATTTTGAATTAAATATCAGTTTGGTATTGACGGACTTTTCGTTTTTGAGCCTTGCTGTCTAGTCACACACAGACACGCACTTGTTTTTCTAATAATGTTTTTTTTTTTTTTTTTTTTTGGATTTGGGGGTCTCAAAACAAGGATTTTCCGAAATATCGGTATAACATTTTTGAGAGAAATACGGTATCTTCTCTATACATTACGTACATAGTAGTGTAGATAGAGTAAAAAAAAAAAAATCTGATGTGTTTCATTCATGTGATTTACTCTACTCATTCTGCAAACAAACTGTTCCTACCAAAGAGTATGTTCTACTTAATGTTAATCGAGATACACATTAGTAGAAATGGCCTTACTACTTGATTCCTTGTAAGCAGAAGGGAAATGTGGCTAAAGTGACAATATTTTAAAAGCTGCTGCTATGCGGACAATTGAAGTTCCTTTCACTTTGCAAGGCCAGCAGTAAGCAAAAGCGAGAAAGGCTTTGAGAAAAGTTACGTAGTTTAAACTTGAAACCGATATCAAGGAATATCTTGGAAACGGTCAACTCTACAACAAAAATGCGTATGATATAAATTATGTATTCTAACGAGATCTACATTTTATGTGATGTAATTTTTGTCAATTTCTTATGATTTACTAGTTATGCAAAATTCACCCAGAACGAACGGGTCTTTAGAATCTATTCCCAGAAAATTCAAGATATATATTTTATTTGTGATATGTCTATTATACGCGGTATTTTAATCAAAATCGCTAGAACCATTTTTGAGTAAAACCAACATTTCAAAAAAATGTCCATGTAAGAATTATTTTTGGGCAGGAGGGATTTTCTTGCAAATCTTCGTGTCGCATCCTTGAAAGATAATAAACTTAAATGGCAAACTTAGTTTTTGAGCTATGCTGTCCACAGCCACACAGAGACCTTTTTCTAACAATCCTTTTTTGGACTCACGGACCTCAAACCATACATTTCCGGTGAAATATCGATATCGAATTTTTGGGTGGAATACAATTACCTTCTCTATACACTATGTATATAGAACGTGTAGAGAAAGTAAAAACTAAAGGGTTCTTGCAATTAGGATATCCTAACCGAGGTGATGGCGCCGCGGTAATGGGTGCGACTCGCATTTGGGAAGTCGCGGGTTCGATTACCGTCGACCGCGCACTTTGACTTGGGGTTTCTTGTGGTTCCCCCTGTCACTTAGGCAAATGCTGGGGTGCTTTTTCTCGACGACTTCCTTTCCATTGTTTTCCTTTGCGGTATTTTCATGCACAGGTCAAGTATGTGGCAGTGCCGGCAGGTGGCACGCGAATTCATGCGTTCTCGGCGTTGGGCAGTGCTGCGGCCGTTATTTTCGGGGGGGGGGGGGGGACGGTTGCCTTGCCGATATCCAGGTGTTGGCGGCTGTATGAAGAACTGTGAGTCAAACTGTCAGTCAGGGACTTCTACTTGGCTATAACCCTTCTGCACCTGGTCTGTGGCTGCTTGTGATTTCCTGACTTCATCGCTTTCTCGTGGAGGGGGGGGGGGATTAGAGTACAATAGAGATATGTATTCTAACCGTATCTTTAACTGCTGCGGTCAAGCGAAAGACCGCTTAATTGAGCTCAAAGGCATCTTTATCAGGCTTAAGGTTATTTTACGACCAATGGCTTTACTTCCCTTACGAAGATAACCCTGCTAAGGATATTACGCCCAAAAAATCCATCGCTCTCCGCTGGCTGTGACCTTGGGAATCCGAGGCTAGCAAGTTACCCCTACTACCACGGAGGTCGATTCAAGGATAGAAAAATCCCACTGAAACACGCAGACAGTTTTTCCTGAAAAATTTCTCGACATAGTGTCTGGAAAGCCCAGAATGGAAATATTGATGGAGGAATCAGTCTGTTTTTAAAGCTGAAAATTGTAAATTCACAAACAATTAAGTTACATGAAGAGTTTCATAAAATATGGGAAATTTACAAAAATATTAAAATCTGATGTGTACCATTCACATGACTTTCTCTATATCCCTGACTCAGATTATTCTTAAAAAGCTTATACTTCTATTTACTTTATGCTAATCAGAAAAACTTAGCAGAAATAGTCTTATTACTTGCTTCCATGTAAGTAGAAGCGAAATAAGGGAGTACCATAGGTTAAAGTGATGGTCAAAACCCGGTTGCTATGTAAATGAAGTTCCTTTGTATGGATAAGAGTTGACAAGTTCCTGTATGAGAAAAGCATACGTTTTTCATAGCAGAAACCAAAAATAAGGAATGTCTAAAAAAGGACGAGCTCCACGAAAAAAATGTATATAACATAAATTGTGTGTTTTAATGTGCTCTACCTTTTTTGTATAGTAAGATTTTGTCTATCTCTTACGGTTTAGCAGTTATTCAAAATTGCGTAAAATTCATCCAGAATAAAGGAGTCTTCAGAGGCTAATCCCAGAAAATTGAAGACATACATTTTATTTGTCAGGTAAATATCTTTAATATACGAAATTTTAATCAAAATCGTTAGAGCCATTTTTGAGAAAATCAAAATTTTCGGAAAAGGTTCCATGTAAAGGGTAGTTGGGGGTGGAGGAATTTTTCTCAAAATCTTCGTGTCACATCCCTGGAAGATACTAAGCTTATATACCAAGTTTGGCATTTTACCGACTTTTCGTTTTTGAGTTATCGTGTTCACAGACACACGGACACATGGACACCCACACACCCACACACGGACCCTTTTTACTTTCTCCATACGCACTATGTAGATAGTGTATACAGAAAGTATTGCACTCCACCAAAAATTCGATACCGAGATTTCACCGGAAATATATGTTTTAGGGTCCCCAATATCCAAACAGAGCATTTTCACAAAAAGGTCCGTGTGTGTGTGTCCGTGTGTCTGTGAACACGATAACTCAAAAACGAAAAGTCAGTAAAATACCAAACTTGGTATTTAAGTTTAGTATCTTCCAGGGATGCGACACGAAGATTTTGAGAAAAATCCCCTCACCCGCAACTACCCTTTACATGGAACTTTTTTCGAAAATTTTGATTTTCTCAAAAATGGCTCCAACGATTTTGATTAAAATTTCAGATATTAAATATATTTACCTGACAAATGAAATGTATATCTTCAATTTTCTGGGAATAGCCTCTGAAGAGTAGTTTATTCTGGATGAATTTTACTAAATTTTGAATGACTGCTAAACCGTAAGAGATGGACAAAAACTTACTACACAAAAAAGGTAGAGCACTTTAAAACACACAATTTATGTTATATATATTTTTTTCGTGGAGTTCGTCGTTTTTGTGACATTCTTTATTTTTGGTTTCTGCTATGAAAAACGTATACTTTTCTCATACTGGAACTTGTCAACTCCTATCCATATAAACAAAGGAACTTCATTGACATAACAACCAGCTTTTGACTATCACTTTAATCTACGGTTGTCCGTTATTTCGCTTCTACTTACAAGGATGCGAGTAATAAGACTATTTCTGCTAATTTTTTCTGATTAGCATAAAGTAAATAGAAGTATAAGCGTTTTAAGAATTATTTGTTGCAGGTATATGGAGAAAGTCATGTGAATGGTACACATAAGATTTTTACTTTCTCCATACGCACTATGTACATAGTGTATAGAGAAAGTATTGCACTCCACCAAAAATTCGATACCGAGATTTTACCGGAAATATATGTTTTAGGGTCCCCAATATCCAAAAAAAGCATTTTCACAAAAAAGTCCGTGTGTGTGTGTGTGTGTGTGTATGTGTCCGTGTGTCCGTGTGTCCGTGCTCCGTGTGTCCGTGTGTCTGTGAACACGATAACTCCAAAACGAAAAGTCGGTAAAATACCAAACTTGGTATTTA
Organism: Hymenopus coronatus; assembly: GCA_030762935.1. Taxonomy (NCBI): domain Eukaryota; kingdom Metazoa; phylum Arthropoda; class Insecta; order Mantodea; family Hymenopodidae; genus Hymenopus; species Hymenopus coronatus. Next base: position 60,123,964 of record CM060894.1, read on the forward strand.
AATTTAGTATCTTCCAGGGATGCGACAGGAAGATTTTGAGAAAAATCCCCCCACCCCAAACTACCCTTTACATGGAACTTTTTTCCAAAATTTTGAAATTTTGGTGAGGCATTGATAAGTTTAATATAGGTTTATTTTTAAATATATACATGAAAAACAATAATCGGAAATTGTCTTTCCACATAGTGCATCGTTTTGTTTCAAGATGTAATATCTAAACAGAAAATACTGAAACGTACTCATTTTACAAGGCGTAACTGTTCAAAAATAGACACTTATTACTTTTAAAATCATTTAAACACATGCATTAAAGAGGAGTATCAAGCCCAAAATGAAAATAAAATGTGTATATATTTTTATTTCCTTGAATTTTATAGACATATTATTAATTTTGATTAATTTGGTGTTTGTTCTTTTTAAATATTTACTATTATTAATTAATTTCTAAATGCATTAATGTTTATTTAGGTTACTGAGTTATAATTAATTTAGATGTAAAATATTAAAAACTCGATTTTTCAACACAAATAACCTGTTTTTTCTGAAACTACAAGATGTATCTGCATAACTTTTTATCACATAATAAAAACAATTTCATGATCATATGGAATTGCTTTATTGAAGATGCTCAATTTTTTAATTTTGAAAATATAAAATTTCAGAAATTTTATTGGAAATTTTAGAGATTTACAAACAAATTGAAACAAGTTTAAAGATAGTGTTTTATTATAAAAGCGAACCAGTGTACTCAGGAGGAATGAATAAACATCACGAGAAAATGTCACATTTCCATGTCAAATGGGTTCTGAGAAAGCGGGCCATTAACATAGCTAATTTAACATTGGTGAGATGGGGCTTGACGATATTTAGTGTATTAGGTTGCTGTTAGATGCAAACATTTTATACATATTGATTTCATTCGCACAAATTTCTATAGCTGTGCCGCAAACAGCTGTTTCTTACAAAAGATCATTCTTTTAACTATATCATGCTAATCAAGATAAACCTTAGCAGAACTGGACTTATTACTTACTTCTTTGTAAAGAGAAGGGGATAGATAACACTAGGCTAAAGCTATGGTCAAATATTTTAAAAGGAAGGCGTGAAACAATTGAAATTTGGTTCTCTTTGCTTACCAGGAGTAAAACAAACGAGAGACCAAAAGAAAAATGAATTCCCGTTTGGGAAAAGTTTAAATAGCTTAAAATTGAAACCAACAACACGGAATATATCGGAAACGTTAGCCCTACAAAAATATATGTGGCATCAATTATGCGTTTTTAATGAGGTCTACATTTTTTGTGCAGTGGGTTTTTGTGTATTTCTTACTGTTTACTAATTACACAAAGTTATATAAAAGTCATCAGAATGAAGAGGTTTTCAGAGGTTATTTCGTTTTCCATGAAATATCAACATTTTATAGCAATTTTTTGTGAAAATCCAAATTTTCGAAAAATGTCCCATGCAAAGGATAGTTTGGATAGTTTTCCTGAAAGTGTTCGTGTCGCATCTACACAGACACACATGGACCTTTTTTTAAAAATGCTTTTTATTGGACTCAGAAGACCCTAACATGTATTTCCGGTGTAATCTCGGTATCGACTTTTTAGGTGGAATACCATAATTTCTCTTTTTAATATATACACTGTAGTTACATGCTGGAGAAAGTAAAAACGGCGTTTATTATTTCTTATCAAACATGAAAATTAACCTTTCCAAGCTTGGTAATGATTATCTTTGTTTCTATGTATTAAATATTTGATTATCAAAAATCTGATATGTTGCATCCATAGAATTTTAGTTACTGTTCTATAACATATTCTTACAAACGTTTGCTGTTCTACTGAACTCTTGCTGATTGAGGTAAACTTTCACAACACATCTCACATTTCATTGTAGGTATAAGAACAATAGAATAAACTCAAGCTATTTAGTTAGATTTCTAAAAAGAATATCCCTATGTGATAGGTTTTTAAATTCCATGCTCTTTGCATAACCACGAGCAAAACCGAATAACGACTTACCACTTAAAGGGATAAGCATATGAAAGTTCAAACCAATTACAAAAAAACATCCCGGAAATTGTTAATGCCGCAAGAAGCTTATTTTGTGTCCTTTAACCAGATCTAATTTTTTTGTGCAATACTTTTTTCTTTTTCTTACATTTTACCAGTTTACAAAAATGATTCAGGAAATATGAGATATACATTTTATGTTATGCAAATATCTTAAACTTGTTATTTTAATCAAAATTGTTAGTGTTTAATTTTGTGAAACCCAAAAATATCGGCCAATTTCCATTTAAAGGGTGGTTTGTGTCATGCACGGTAGTCGCTGAATATAGAAATCAAAACTTCTATTTAATAACTTTTCATTTGCGGGTTATGTTGACACATACGGATTGATCTTTTTTCTAACAATGCTCTCTTGTATACAAGAAGTCTCAAAATCAATATTTACGGTGCAATCTTGATGACATTTTGTGTGGAATTCAAAATTCCTCAACCTATTAGACAGGTAGTAGACAGAAAGTAAAAGGGACGATTTTAAAGGTGATCTTAAACAGATCGTTTACCATCCCATTCCTTTCAACCTTTAGGGGCAGAATCCTACACTACCTGTATACACGGTTTCACCAAGGGAAAGTCCAGATGTCTAGTCAACCTTTCCTATGCCATTAGGCAGGAGGTTACATTTTTAAACCAGAGAAGTAGAAAAGCTTTGTCATCTTTTCTACCAACTTAAAAAAAAAAATATGCTTTCGACTCACATGACTTTAGCAACAAATTATTCTTACAAAACCTGATCCTCCTCTCTACTTCGTGCTAATCGAGATAAACATTCACAGAAATGGTAGTATTAATTACTTACTTATAAGCAGAAGGGAAATAAGGGAATACCCTAACCTAAAGAGATAGTCAAAAGTTTTAAAAGCTGTTGCTATGTGATTGAAATACTATCTTTGCATGACCAGGAGTTAACAAATTCCCGTATAAGAAAAGTTTAAAATATTACAAAGCTGAAACTAATAACAGGAATATCTCGGAAATGGTCAACTCCATCTACACACACACAAATCGCGCGCGCGCGCGCGCACACACACAAAGAAATGTATATGGTATAAGCTATGTGTTTTAATGGACTCTACATTTTTGTGTAATACGCTTTGTTTATCTCTTACGTTTATGTTATGCAAAATTCCAGCAAAATTTGTCTAGAATAAGGGGGTCTTCAGAGGCTTTTCCCAGAAAATCCAAGATATATACATTTTATTTGTCATGTAAATATCTTTAATATGCGATATTTTAACCAAAATCGTTACAGCCATATCTGAGAAAATAAAAAATTTCGAAAATTTTTCCATGTAAAGGGTAGTTTGGGGTGGGGGATTTTCGTGAAAATCTTCGTTTCGTATCCTTGGGAGACACTAAACTAATGCTTTTTTTATTCGGGGGGTCTCAAACCATTTACTTCCGGTAAAAACTCGGTATCAAACTTTTGGCTGGAATACAATACCTTCTCTATACACTAGTACATAATACGTGTCGAGAAAGTAAAAATCATTTTAGAAAAAGGTCCGCAAGTTTGTGTGTGTGCCTTGAACAAGGTAACTCAAAAACGAAAAGTCGGTAAAATACCAAACTTGGTACTTAAGTTTAGTAATTTCCAAGGATGCTACACGAAGACTTTGAGGAAAATGCTCCACCTCAAACTACCCTTTAGGATGGAAAAAAGAAATAGAATATTTTTATTTTCTCGAAAATGGCTCTAACGATTTTGATTAAAATTTCTTATATTGAACATATTTAGTTGACAAATAAAATGTATATCTTGAATTTTCTGGGAATAGCCTCTGAAGAGTAGTTTATTCTGGATGAATTTTACTAAATTTTGAATAACTGCTAAACCGTAAGAGATGGACAAAAACTTACTACACAAAAAATGCAGAGCACATTAAAACACACAATTTATGTTATATACAAATTTTTTCGTGGAGTTCGTCGTTTTTTAGACATTCCTTATTTTTGGTTTCTGTTATGAAAAACATACTTTTCTCATACAGGAACTTGTCAACTCCTATCCATATAAACAAAGGAACTTCATTGACATAGCAACCAGCTTTTGATAATCACTTTAACCTACGGTTGTCCTTTATTTCGCTTCTACTTACAAGGAAGCGAGTAATTAGACTATTTCTGCTATTTTTTTTTCTGATTAGCATAAAGTAAATAGAAGTATAAGCTTTTTAAGAATTATTTGTTGCAGGGATATGGAGAAAGTCATGTGAATGGTACACATCAGATTTTTTAGATAAAGGGGACCCTAAAACATATATTTCCAGTGAAATCTCGGTATCGAATTTTTGGGTGGAGTGCAATACATTCTCTATACACTATGTACATAGTGCATATAGAGAAAATAAAAAGTAATGCCGGTCTCTAGCCGGTAGCTCAGTGGTAGTGCACCCGGCTAGTGACCGGGAGATCCGTGGTTCAAATCCCGGCTATGGCATTGAATGTTTCAGTCTATCTGTACTTATCCAACTCCTGTCTAACATACGTTTTCTGTGAGAAAATAATTTAAATTATCATATATAATGTCATTCTTTAAAAAGCCAGCTGATTTCCACACGCTGCAAAACGTAGGAATCCTTTGCATCTATAGCGCTAGCAGCCTTGTTAGTAATATGTAATTTCATAGTTTGTATGTCCCTGGTCTAACCACGCAGTAACCAAGATCAGTAGTAACCATTGCTGAACTTCGCTGTGCTGAATGATAGATTTGGAGATGATAGCATATAATTACCACGTTTCCATGGGGAATTGAATTCGATTTGAGCACATTTACCGTCTTGAATACTACATGGAAACGCGGATTCAAATCGTTTATAATCTTGGATCCGATCTTCTTAGAAAGTGGGATCGGAATGAGATCAGAATGAAATATGTTGTCTAGAAACCTCTCCGTACTCAAATCGTATTGAATATGGTAAAGAAATTCTTCTTTTGCTATACTCGTTGCATGAGGTAGTCGTATGTTAATGTTTTGTTTTTTCAGTTAATTGATTTGTGGCAATGTGTTCTCAAATATAGTTATTTAACTTCAAAACCTGCTTATAATACACAGATAATAAATATATGTTTAAGATGTTCGCAAGCTGACCACCATAAGTGAATTCTCGAAGTTTGCGTGTTCAAAACGATCTCAATTCATATTAAATTTAACATGTGAAACGCGGATCATATTGAGATGGAATTGGACTCAAATCGATATGAATTCCCCATGAAAACATTGTAATTGATAACGATTTTATGAAATGAGAAATGGGGAAAAACCATAGGACCAAGAATTGATGCAGTTTCGTTTACCATCGTCAGCTATATAGGTTCGGCTCTACTGGGTTGAAACGATTTAACCTTTGTAAATTATGTGTAAACTCTCAGCCATAATTGCTAATGATACGATGCTGTATTTCAAATTAGTTCAATTTAAATGGAAATATATTTAAAGAAAATGATTAGTCACACAAATTCTTACTTCTTAAGATAACAATACTAACAACAATCATTTCTTTTAATTATAAAAATGTGATGTGTTTCACTCACATGACTTTCATTACAAAAGATTATTCCAAATAAACGGAAGCAGAAAGTGTTTTATTCGTTGCTTTCTTGTAAGTAGAAGAAAAATAAGGGAATACACAAGGCTAAAGCTATGGTCAATCAAATATTTTAAAAGCTATCGTCATATGAATAAATTGAAATTCAGTTCTCTTTTGCATTGCCGAGAGTAAAACAAAAGAGATGAAACAAAAAATAAATAACTAAATAAAATAAAAAATGGCGTGTTATTTATGGACGCTCTTTAACTGCTGTGGTTCTCAGCGTCCCATTCTAAATTGGGCGTGAAAGACCGTTTAATTTTGCTCAGAGGCCTCTCTATCAGGCTTGAGGTTCTTTTACGTGCCGTAAATCTACGACTCGGGACCCACGGCTTTACTTCCCTTCCGAAGGAAGCCATGCTAAGGATTTTTACACCCGAAAAAATCCATCGTCCTCCGCCGGGTTTGAGCCCGCGACCTTCGGTATATGAAGTCAGCATGGTAACCATTACACCACGGAGGGCGACAAAAGAGATGAAACGAAAGTTGACTTTCCGCTTGAGAAAAGTTTAAGTGGTTTAAAACTGAAATCAATATCAAGGAATATCTCAAAATGGTCAACTCCATGAAAAAAATTAATATGACATAAACTGTGTGTTTTAGCGAGATCTAATTTTTTGAGTAGTAAGTTTTGTCTATCTCTTAGGTTTACCAGTTATGCAACGTTCAGCAACATTCATCCAGAATAAAGGGGTTTTCAGAGGTTATTCCCAAAAAATTCAGAATATACGTTTTATTTTTCATGTAAATATCTTTAATATACGGTATTTTAATCAAAATCGTTAGAGCCATTTTTGAGAAAATAAAAATATTCTATTTCTTTTTTCCATCCTAAAGGGTAGTTTGAGGTGGAGCATTTTCCTCAAAGTCTTCGTGTAGCATCCTTGGAAATTACTAAACTTAAGTACCAAGTTTGGTATTTTACCGACTTTTCGTTTTTGAGTTACCTTGTTCAAGGCACACACACAAACTTGCGGACCTTTTTCTAAAATGATTTTTACTTTCTCGACACGTATTATGTACTAGTGTATAGAGAAGGTATTGTATTCCAGCCAAAAGTTTGATACCGAGTTTTTACCGGAAGTAAATGGTTTGAGACCCCCCGAATAAAAAAAGCATTAGTTTAGTGTCTCCCAAGGATACGAAACGAAGATTTTCACGAAAATCCCCCACCCCAAACTACCCTTTACATGGAAAAATTTTCGAAATTTTTTATTTTCTCAGATATGGCTGTAACGATTTTGGTTAAAATATCGCATATTAAAGATATTTACATGACAAATAAAATGTATATATCTTGGATTTTCTGGGAAAAGCCTCTGAAGACCCCCTTATTCTAGACAAATTTTGCTGGAATTTTGCATAACATAAACGTAAGAGATAAACAAAGCGTATTACACAAAAATGTAGAGTCCATTAAAACACATAGCTTATACCATATACATTTCTTTGTGTGTGTGCGCGCGCGCGCGCGCGATTTGTGTGTGTGTAGATGGAGTTGACCATTTCCGAGATATTCCTGTTATTAGTTTCAGCTTTGTAATATTTTAAACTTTTCTTATACGGGAATTTGTTAACTCCTGGTCATGCAAAGATAGTATTTCAATCACATAGCAACAGCTTTTAAAACTTTTGACTATCTCTTTAGGTTAGGGTATTCCCTTATTTCCCTTCTGCTTATAAGTAAGTAATTAATACTACCATTTCTGTGAATGTTTATCTCGATTAGCACGAAGTAGAGAGGAGGATCAGGTTTTGTAAGAATAATTTGTTGCTAAAGTCATGTGAGTCGAAAGCATATTTTTTTTTTTAAGTTGGTAGAAAAGATGACAAAGCTTTTCTACTTCTCTGGTTTAAAAATGTAACCTCCTGCCTAATGGCATAGGAAAGGTTGACTAGACATCTGGACTTTCCCTTGGTGAAACCGTGTATACAGGTAGTGTAGGATTCTGCCCCTAAAGGTTGAAAGGAATGGGATGGTAAACGATCTGTTTAAGATCACCTTTAAAATCGTCCCTTTTACTTTCTGTCTACTACCTGTCTAATAGGTTGAGGAATTTTGAATTCCACACAAAATGTCATCAAGATTGCACCGTAAATATTGATTTTGAGACTTCTTGTATACAAGAGAGCATTGTTAGAAAAAAGATCAATCCGTATGTGTCAACATAACCCGCAAATGAAAAGTTATTAAATAGAAGTTTTGATTTCTATATTCAGCGACTACCGTGCATGACACAAACCACCCTTTAAATGGAAATTGGCCGATATTTTTGGGTTTCACAAAATTAAACACTAACAATTTTGATTAAAATAACAAGTTTAAGATATTTGCATAACATAAAATGTATATCTCATATTTCCTGAATCATTTTTGTAAACTGGTAAAATGTAAGAAAAAGAAAAAAGTATTGCACAAAAAAAATTAGATCTGGTTAAAGGACACAAAATAAGCTTCTTGCGGCATTAACAATTTCCGGGATGTTTTTTTGTTATTGGTTTGAACTTTCATATGCTTATCCCTTTAAGTGGTAAGTCGTTATTCGGTTTTGCTCGTGGTTATGCAAAGAGCATGGAATTTAAAAACCTATCACATAGGGATATTCTTTTTAGAAATCTAACTAAATAGCTTGAGTTTATTCTATTGTTCTTATACCTACAATGAAATGTGAGATGTGTTGTGAAAGTTTACCTCAATCAGCAAGAGTTCAGTAGAACAGCAAACGTTTGTAAGAATATGTTATAGAACAGTAACTAAAATTCTATGGATGCAACATATCAGATTTTTGATAATCAAATATTTAATACATAGAAACAAAGATAATCATTACCAAGCTTGGAAAGGTTAATTTTCATGTTTGATAAGAAATAATAAACGCCGTTTTTACTTTCTCCAGCATGTAACTACAGTGTATATATTAAAAAGAGAAATTATGGTATTCCACCTAAAAAGTCGATACCGAGATTACACCGGAAATACATGTTAGGGTCTTCTGAGTCCAATAAAAAGCATTTTTAAAAAAAGGTCCATGTGTGTCTGTGTAGATGCGACACGAACACTTTCAGGAAAACTATCCAAACTATCCTTTGCATGGGACATTTTTCGAAAATTTGGATTTTCACAAAAAATTGCTATAAAATGTTGATATTTCATGGAAAACGAAATAACCTCTGAAAACCTCTTCATTCTGATGACTTTTATATAACTTTGTGTAATTAGTAAACAGTAAGAAATACACAAAAACCCACTGCACAAAAAATGTAGACCTCATTAAAAACGCATAATTGATGCCACATATATTTTTGTAGGGCTAACGTTTCCGAAATATTCCGTGTTGTTGGTTTCAATTTTAAGCTATTTAAACTTTATCCAAACGGGAATTCATTTTTCTTTTGGTCTCTCGTTTGTTTTACTCATGGTAAGCAAAGAGAACCAAATTTCAATTGTTTCACGCCTTCCTTTTAAGATATTTGACCATCGCTTTAGCCTAGTGTTATCTATCCCCCTCTCTTTACAAAGAAGTAAGTAATAAGTCCAGTTCTGCTAAGGTTTATCTTGATTAGCATGATATAGTTAAAAGAATGATCTTTTGTAAGAAACAGCTGTTTGCGGAACAGCTATAGAAAGTTGTGCGAATGAAATCAATATGTATAAAATGTTTGCATCTAACAGCAACCTAATACACTAAATATCGTCAAGCCCCATCTCACCAATGTTAAATTAGCTATGTTAATGACCCGTTTTCTCAGAACCCATTTGACATGGAAATGTGACATTTTCTCGTGATGTTTATTCATTCCTCCTGAGTACACTGGTTTGCTTTTATGATAAAACACTATCTTTAAACTTGTTTCAATTTGTTTATAAATCTCTAAAATTTCTAATAAAATTTCTGAAATTTTATATTTTCAAAATTAAAAAATTGAGCAACTTCAATAAAGCAATTCCATATGATCATGAAATTGTTTTATTATGTGATAAAAAGTTATGCAGATACATCTTGTAGTTTCAGAAAAAACAGGTTATTTGTGTTGAAAAATCGAGTTTTTAATATTTTACATCTAAATTAATTATTACTCAGTAACCTAAATAAGCATTAATGCATTTAGAAATTAATTAATAATAGTAAATATTTTAAAAGGACAAACACCAAATTAATCAAAATTAACAATATGTCTATAAAATTCAAGGAAATAAAAATATATACACATTTTATTTTCATTTTGGGCTTGATACTCCTCTTTAATGCATGTGTTTAAATAATTTTAAAAGTAATAAGTGTCTATTTTTGAACAGTTACGCCTTGTAAAATGAGTACGTTTCAGTATTTTCTGTTTGGATATTACATCTTGAAACAAAACGATGTACTATGTGGAAAGACAATTTCCGATTATTGTTTTTCATGTATGTATTTAAAAATAAACCTATATTAAAACTATCAATACCTCACCAACTTTGATACTTTGAGCATTTATTGTTCTCCTTGCAAATGCGCATTAGTACAAGTACATAAGTGACCAAAAGTTTTCCGATTAACTCCAGGGGATCGGGGGAAAGGGATTTGAACTTTCTTATCAAATATTTGCGCCTGGTCAAGAGAGTCTTTCTCAAGGGTTATTTACCTACCGTGTGTTTTTACGTCGCTGAGGAAGTTCTGTTGAGGAAAGAAGAAACATATGTTCTTGGTTCCATATAAACTCCATCTTAACGAAAGAAATGAGCACTTTCTTTCTGCGTGTTCAAACAAACAATTAATGCTAAACATTTTGTTGTAGTGATACAAATAAGGAATTATTGAAAGGTAGTACATATGGTATATTTCACTAATAATAATAATAATAATAATAATAATAATAATATATGCTTAGGTTATTCAAGGATGTAACACAGATCACACAATGTTTTCATACATTTTAAGTAAATATTTAAAGAAGTAATATTTAAATTTGAATTTGAATACTACTTGTAAAAAAGATAATATATTAAGCTTTTCTGTAAATAAACGTTGTTCACTTTTCATGTTTTGCGAATTAGTCCATAGGTTATGCGTATATAGCATTTGTTATTATTGGTATACATTTATATGGCCGCTGACACAGATCATGTAATATTTAATGCAGCTCGCCTCTGAAGTGTGGGCATAGCGTGTTGGCCTTAAATTCAAGAGGTCCGAAGTTCAAATCTTGGTGAGGGTGAGTTACCCGAATAAGTGATTTTTCGGGGGGTATCCTTATCCTAAGAAGACTATTGTCGGAAAGTTTTAAGATCTATGAATCCCGAGATCATTAGAGCATAATTTTACCGATTTAATTTATTTTCCAATTTAAAAACTTTAAACTAAAAAAAAAAAAAAAAAAAAAAAAAAAAAAAAATGTTCGGTGTAAAATATAAGGTTTTCGAAATTTATGTTTAAATTAGAATGTGAAAATGGTTATACAAGAGTAATATATAATTCTTACGCATTTCTGTATATAATAATAATAACAATAATAATAATAATAATAATAGCTATTTTGCGAAAAAAAAATGTAGTAGAAGGTGTTTACTTCTGATTTTGATATACATTTGTTTTTTCCAATGTTATGCCTTTCTTAACTCTGCGTCAGATAATTGCAATACTCCGGTGTGTTTAATAAAGCTTATTGGTTCCTTGAAATTAACTTTATGTTGTAATACACATACAGAGAAATGTAAAAAACAATAAGAAGTTCCTTAACGTTTTGGATGTAATCTTAATATTAAACGCTGCGTAATTTTCCTGGTATGTGATTGTAAGAGGAAGATACAGAGAGAGGGGTATTTACGACTGTGCCCAATAATTAATTTTTGGTAAATATCAATCGCGCCAAATACATGATTTGATGTCCGCTGGATAAAAGCAATTTGGATAACTTCTAGAGCAAGTGCACGTCTACCTGAATAACATAAATAGAATCCCTAAAATAGGTGAACACAGAATTTCATACCCGAGTCAGATGCCTGTTAGAGATATGTATACCATTTACATGGAAATAACTTGATTATTATTTTATGTTCTCGATAGCTTTTGCGGTTTTAATTTAAATAGCACACGTTTGTTACATTAACATAACACAAACTATGACTCGTCAAATGTAAATGACTATTTTATAAAGTGGTGTTAATTCTCAGTAAGCTAAAAATAATAGTAAACACCCAACTCCTTTGAACAGGCATAAATTATATAGCTATAGAACAAACTTTTGAATTTCGTTTAGATGAGTTGCCGAATATTATTTTTTCAAGATTCCCCCTGTCATAATAAAAGTTTGGAGCATTTACTGGTTCAAACGAATTGATTTATTAAACGGAAAGTTAAACTCTTTTATGTGTGTATGTGTAAATGGAAACTTATAACGTAATGACAGAAACTTTCGGTTATGTGAAATTCATTAAAATCAAATGTATTAAATAAAGCTATCCCTAGCATTTGAAGTTTCCAAAATATTCATTAATGTATATTTAAGTTTTCAAGTGTTGGAGAATAGTTTGGCTGCCTCCTATGAATATTTGAAACTACTAAACTTCTTAAATGAGTTCACGGCAAACAAAAGCAAAATTTCACATGGATAGCTAAATTTCGTTACAGTATCTTTCATGAAATTAAAGAGAGAGAAAAAAAAAGCAATATATCAAAACCGTAATTTAACTTGAAATCATTTAGAGGAAAGTACTTCGTTAATAAGGAAAATGTATATAAGAATGTTGTTTAAAATAATACTAAAATATTTGAGAAATACGCAGAATTTGTAAGAGGTAGAGGAACATTGAATACGGGATATAATATTTTAAGCCATAGTGATATTGTGCTTTTAATCTCGAAAATATTATTGCATTCCGATTACATCACACTCCTATATATAAAACCACGAACGTTTTTCTAAGTGTTTAGATACGTGTGTGAGAGAGAAAGAGAGGGAGGGAATACGCGTGTGTGTATGTGAGAGAGAGAGAGAGAGAGAGAGAGAGAGAGAGAGAGAGAAAGGGAGAGGGTGGGAGGGAAAGAGAATAGCAAAATGCAGATTTACATACATTTATCCCAACACAAATTATCCGTTATTTAAATATATATATATATATATATATATATATATATATATATATATCGTAGCTCTTTTTTTTTTTTATCAGAACCTCTAACGAATATATTTGAAGTACTGACATGACAAATAAAGTGGAGATTTTTTAAATACATGTGAATTGCATTTGGAGTTCTCTTCATTTTCAATTACTTTCTTATGTTACTGGGAAACCATAATATGTATGCAGCGTAAAATGTATTCAGGGAAAAATATAGAGCTCATTAAAATGTACAGCTTGTATCGAATAATCTTATCGAAAATTAGCCATTTTGGAAATATTAATTAATTCATTTGTAAGATGGGTTAAGCCTGAGCATATTATAATAACTTATCACTATCTTATCACCATCTATGAATGTTTCCAAACTAAGAGGAGTAATATTTTTTACTTTTTCTAGCACGAATGTACAATGAACAGAGAGACAGATAAGGTATTGTACTCTACCCAAAATTCGATACCGAGATTTCACTGGAAATACATGTTTTGAGACCTCCAGCACTAAAAAAACTGTTTTTTTTCATAAACTTGTCCGTGTGTGCAGCATAGCTCAAAAATGAAAAGTATTTAAATTCACTATTTTTCAAAGATGCGACATGAAAGTTTTCAAGAAAATCCCCCCACCCAACTATCCTTTACATTGAACATTTTGCGAAAATTATGATTTTCTCAAAAATGGATCCAATAATTTTGATTAAAATACCATGTGTTTAAGATATTTTCATAAAAAAATTAAATGTATGTCTTGTAAACCGTAAGAGATGACAAAACTTTTTTTTTTGCTTCTATATAGTAGGCTTACCCTCCCCGTATGTAGGACTGATACCCCCCCCCCCCCCCAGGACTCAACAAGCTGATGCCTAGGGGTCAGAAGCCTGTCCGAGAGGTGCAGAATAAAGAGCCTGGAACGAGCGTGAGGAAGTGGATGATATGGAATGAACGCGAAATTGATAATTGGAAAGGTGATGATGGAGCAATTGGTGGAAGAGTGACTGGGGAAACCGGAGGACCCGGCTAAAACCCGCCCAGTAGACAATAAGCCCCAGGCTGAAGTGTGCCCGGAGAAATGATGGGAATCTAAATGAAGAGGAAGAAAACCCTCCTAGACGCCGTTTCGTCCACCACAAATCACACATGCGGGCGCTTGAGATCGATGATAAAAACCTATTATACAAAAATATAGATCTCATTAAAATACACCATTTATTTGATATACATTTTTTTTTTTTTTTTTTAGAAGACTGTATCCAAAACATTCTTTGATATTGGTCTCAATTATAAACTACTTTAACTTTTTACAAATGGGACTTTTTCTATTAGTTTCATCTCTCTTTGTTTGCTCCTGGCAAGTAAAGAGGACAGAGTCAAAATATAAATTGTTTCATATAGCTTTAAAATATTTTACTACCACTTTAGTCTAGTATATTCCTTATTTCCGTTCTGCTTACAAATAAGTAATGTTTATCTCATTTAGTATGATATACATTAAAGAATAATATTTTGTAAGAAAAGTTTGTTGTCGAATAGCTAGAGAAAGTATGTGAGTGGAACATATCAGAGTTTTTCAAATGAACTCGCGAAAAATTAAGACAAACTAAACGATTGTCTGTCGTTACCGCATTCTGCATGTAACTAAGTAAGATAATGTGTAACTTAATTGTAACCTGAAATAGCTTCCAGCGAAATTTCTCGTCATGGTTAACGTAATGTTATCACTTGATATGATGCTCCTAATCATAGCCGGTCCCCATGGCCACGCTCGCTAAAGCGTCTCGCTTTGGTGCTTCGTGGGCAGGGGATAGTGGGTTCGAGTCCCGCCTTGGGCATGGATGTTATATGTTTGTGCAGTGTGTATATGTTTGTAAAAGAAACAGTAAAACCAGTAATCAGTAAAACCTACGGGGGGAAATGTAAATAGGGATACAGTACCGGAGTCCTGATCAGACTCCGTTACTGTTTAAAAAAAAAAAAAAAAAATCACGAATATTTGGTTTACATTTCCATTTATGTCGCTTTGAGATGTTTCTAGATTCCTAATGTTATTGTTATTCGATCTTTTTTCTAAGGGAAATGTGTGGGAATTATATTTTCTTTAGAACTAGGACCACTTCTTGTGGCAGACAAGTGGAGCTTTGGTTCGCACCTAGCACTTCTCGATAATACGCCTGCCTTCCACCCTACCGCTAAAAGCACGTGGCCTGAAGACATTCGGAGTTTTCTGTACATAGTACCGAGAGAGATACCTCTGCAGTAATGTGTGAGGCTTGCATTCGTAAGGTCCATGGTTTTATTTCCGTGGCCTTTCTGACCCACAGATTTTTTGGGGGTTTCCGCGGGTCGCCACGAGAATGTAAGATTCATCATATCCCCCGAGTTTACTCCCAATTATTTCTGTTCTCATTACTTCGTTGTCATGTGTTTCAGGGTTGAACTACCAGGAGGAAAGTTCGGCGGGTTACGTAGAGCGGCGTCTTGGGCAACTGTAGATAGTTTTTCCTGGTGTCGTTACGGGACCTTCTATTGGTACTCACCTTCGGCTGCTTTCGGGCTAGGATCCTTTTAGGGGATCCGTCTTCGGGTGCTTTAGGAATAGGGTCCTTTTGGGGGATCCGCCCTCATGTGCTTTTGGGATAGGGCCCTTTTGGGGGACCCCCTTTGTGTGCCTTCGGCAGGGATCCAGCCTTCGGGTGCTTTCGTGCTAGGGCCCTTTCGGGGATTCCGCCTTCGGATGCTATCGGACTAGTGTCCTTGCAGGCTTGGAGCATGTGGATTAGAACCGGTGGGTCGGATGCGTTCAATCTTGAACCATTAGAGTTCCCGTCCATGCTTGTGCCCGTCTCCTAATCTGCACCATTGACTGGTGATCCCGTACTAATCCTAATTCCGTTGAGCCAACCTCTGACTTTTCTTTTTCCTAGTTTCTCTGAGTCGGTAGACGACAACTGGGGTGGTTCCTCTTCTAGCACGAATTTCTTGTCCATCATTTCCTTCATTAGCTTCAGAATTGAAGGACCAGACGATGGCGTTCGGTGCGGTGGAAAATATTTGTCCTTGTCTTGGACAGCCAAGGAGCCATTCCTGGGGTTGACTTGGATCTCTGGAACCCCCAGTGGTACGCTGCCTATGTAGTGGCTAGCAGCATTAGAATGTGCTTCATCTGAAATCCTTAGAGTTTCTATCCTTGCTTGCACACATCGTCGACGGATCCGGACACTTTAGAATCTCCCGATAGGGGCCATATTAGAAGCAAAAAACGGCCTTTGCGATCTATTTTTTGTGTATTGCTCTGGTTTCTAAGGCCCTATTTTAACTTCTACAGATATGCAATTAACGAATATCATGTCTCTCTGCCATCGGAAATATAAAGTTTCCCTGTTTGTTTATATTTTAGTAGGTTTTACATGTGACACAACAGACAGTGGATACTGATGACAGATTAAATAAAACTATCATTGGAGGAGTATATTTTTGGAATGAAACGTTTTAGTCGAAGTTTAAGGCATTTTTTTCCTAGATCAGTTATAAGGATTAGTCTTGCCTACCTCTGGATCCTAGCGGGACTTGATTATTTGGTTTTAAATACGGGTAAATGTGTGTGGGGGTCTTTTAAGCTTTTTTCCGGTCCTAAAAATTAAATAACTTGAATTTTATTCAGATAGGATAAACTGCGTAGGTTGGTGCGTAAGTTGTTGACTTATGGATATAAATAGTTTTTTAATGTTATACGTTTTCGTGATTCCGTAGTGCATATTTCCAAAGTTTTCTTTTACTCACAACACGTACAACTATTCGCTAATATTTAATGAAGTCAAGCAATACGTGACGGAAACGTTACTGGAGGCACCCAAACATCAGGTTTAAAGACTTCAAGCCTCTCTTTTCCCTTATTATTGGAATGCCAAAGATGCTCTCAGATGCACTTCAGCAGCTCTGCAGAGCAAGTAAACGGAGGAGAAGTGTGGCGTCTCTCATTCCACCTGGAGTTGTTATCGAGACTATTGCTCAGCATGCAAAGTTTAACAGTGGCGGAATCAACTTGGCGAACGGCTGAGTACCATAATACATCTTGCAGTCTCTCTTCCCCAAATGAGGCTTTACAAACCCTTTTTTCGGGCTTATAGTAGAACCCTGATACCTTTTTCTCGACACTAATTTATCAATGTCAGTCTTCATTGTAGACGCAGAGAGAGGCAGTATTGATAGTAGGGTATCACTCTTGCTTCCATTTAGAAAAGTTTATATATTTATATATAGATATGTGTGTAACCTAAGGTTGCAACAATGTGGCCTTCAAAATTTCTCAATTTGGGGTATGTGGACTGACAAGATTTGGTAAAAGTTGCAAGCCATATCCCTGTTGTTTTAGAGGCGTGCATAGATCATCTACTACACTGAAATCATGAGTTGTAAAATGATTGTATATTTTTTTCTTACTGATTATAATTTCTGTCAATGAAACGTCGTTGACTACTACTCACTGGCTGTTGTTATCCTATATTGGGCGTGAAAGATCCTTACTTTTGCCCAGAGGTCTTTTTATCAAGTTTGAGGTTCTTTTACGTGGCGTAAATCTACGAAACGGGACAAACGGCTTTACTTCCCTTCTAAAGGAAATCGTGCTAAGGATTCTTACATTCGAAAATATCCATCGCTCTTCGCTGGGTTTGGACCCGTGACCTTGGGAACCAAAGGCTAGTATGTTACCCTAGACCACGGAGGAGGACTTACACAGCTACGGATGCACAGTGGAGAGGTAAGGAAGGGGTTAAATGCACTCCTACGAGAGCAAGTTCCCCAGGTTCTGCACTAGAGGAACAATTTTGTAGAATTTTCAACAAAACGGTATGAAATAGAATTGTATGAATATCAAATGTGTTATTAAACCATCCTAGCTCCAATGTTTAAGACCACGGAGGAGGACTTACACAGCTACGGATGCACAGTGGAGAGGTAAGGAAGGGGTTAAATGCACTCCTACGAGAGCAAGTTCCCCAGGTTCTGCACTAGAGGAACAATTTTGTTGAATTTTCAACAAAACGAGTATGAAATAGAATTGTATGAATATCAAATGTGTTATTAAACCATCCTAGCTCCAATGTTTAGAATGTTTGTAAGTATTTGCTTTTAGTTTACGAGAAGAAGAAAGAAAGAATTACCAAAATCCGTTGAATGAATTCGAGATTACCCTGGAAACATGAGTATAGTTTTCTGCAAAACATAATGGCATTCAAACGGGACCGCTCCTCCCCCCTGCCACTAGGCAATAACCATTAGCAAACAAACACGACCTCGTACTAGGAGCGAGAGACCACGTAGTATTTAATATCTGTTTCCTGGAAACTCTGCACACTGCTTGTAAGTCGAGATTCGCGCCTCGGTTTAGGGACCAGTAAGTGGAAGTCTTGGCAATAGCGAGGGTAGGTTTCTAGCCGAGCTCCTAATCCAAGCGATGCTTCGCAGCGCAGGGGATCGTGGGTTCGAGACCCGCCTTGGGCTTGGGTGTTATATGTTTGTGTATATGTGTGTTTTAAAAGAAAAAAAAACAGAAATTCAGTAATCATAAAGTAAAACAATTAGGTAAATAAAAGTAGGGTGTACAGCGCCGGAGTCCCGACTAGACTCCGGGTCTGTATTAAAAAAAAATCCCAAACTTTAAGGTGACGTTCGCTTGCAGAGAGTTATTATGTTCTGAAAAAGTTTCTAATGTACAGAAGCGGTTTATTCCTAAGAGCTGCAGCACTCCACTTAATTAATATTTGTAATTCTTAGATGATTACTTTCACCCGTATTGGACGTATTTCACTATTTTCTTAGACGACTTCGATTATTAGCAGTTCGCGAAGCTTCCTCTTTGAGCGGTTTGATGTATTCTCAACTGAATAAAATTTGGCCATCTCTGGGATTTCGACGCTGCAACATAAACAAATCCTAGTGTACACTTTCAGTAGGACGAGAGGACAAAAATAATTGAGGGGTACTCATAGAACAGTTTCGGTTTGAAATAGAGTATGTGGCATAAGGCCTTTATAGAAACACTGGATCATCCCTTAATAACTGTATTGTTGTGGAAAATGGATACTTTACTTGCTTAAAACTAAATAGCAGATGGTTGATCAAAGTACAGCCATTTTATACCACATAAACTATAATCAATTTACCGTATTCAACTTCTGCCATTATATTATAAGCCAGAATAAATTCTATTCATTGCAGATGACTGCACTAACGGAATCCTTTTAATTTAGCACGGCAAGTGAAGTATTTTCCCAGATTTAAGGAATTTCTAAACGAGTGACCGTCAGTAATTAGTTTCATTTACATGAAATAAATTTTCACAGGTACTGTTCATTTATTGTTACGGCTGTATGACGCAATCTGTAACAGCACAACGCTAATCAATTTTAAAAATTCGACTTTTGTATAAATGTGGACTGAGTATTTTAAACATACTTCTTGAATTCTATTTCTTTTAATTACTATTAAATTATAGGTGGAACCAAAGAATGAGACAATTACGATCACAGTTAGAAGTTAACGAAACTCGTGCAGTATACTATGTGAGGTAGCTATGTGTGAAGTAAATATATTGTGTAGCTATAACCGCCATTTTAAAGTAAAATTTTGATACAACTAATTCCACTGCAGTACCTTCAATTCACAATTTATGAGCTGCCACTACTAATTTACATTCGTTTTCTTTGTAATATTACTGTGAATAACTATATTATTTACAAATATCACATAATTTCTATGTAAACGTGGGATTTTAAACTTTATCTGAATTTTCGTACATTTTATTGCGCTGGCCGATGTTGAACAATTCCTTGCTGACGTATATTTCTTTAACTTAACCCTATTTGTCTGTCAAATGCTTTCCAAAAGTCAAAATAACTTATGTACATAGTGCCTACATTAAATTATATTTACTTCTCTATTCTTTGAGGTAGCGTATAAGATCTATCAATATAGCTTTTTTGTGATTCTTAAACATGATCTGAGATAATCCTGTCAAAAACTCCGAGCGCAAAGAAGTCTATCAGTTTAATCCTTCCAGCCACTGACTTATCTGCATACCCCTTGTTTGAAATACCCATTTCAACATAAAAATAACCTCGTGTGTTGCTTCATAAATTTAGAAATACAACTCTATTTAGGTATTCATACTTGAATGAACACTTAAGGCCAAAGTCAGCGAATTGGTGAAAACGCATAATGGGTCACGTACGCAAGGAAACAGACTGGTTTGCTCAAGAGATTTTTTTCTGGTACTGGTGTCAACATGGACTGTATCTGGATGCAGAAAAACAAATTAGTGATCATATACACTTTCAACACAAAAATCTTAAATAAATAAAAAGTTAAAAATCTGTTTTTAAGAAAATCGCGTTTGGATGTTTCAATTGGCGAATTAAAGTTTTCAACAATTCAAGTATTTTAAAAATATTTGAAACCCTGTTGTTAGTATTTCATTAAATAGAGAATCACATATTTATGACAGCAAAGCTATTACTCCAAAATTACACTTGTTATTACTTACATTGGTTTTGATTTGGCTTGCAGTATATCCTGATGAACAATCTAAAATAACTAAACACATTACGAGAGTTAATAGCCAGGACTTCAGTATAGCTGCACAAAGATTCGCGCTTAATAGCTAATGTGTAAAGGTTCAAATTGATTGAACCTCCCAAAAAGTTGATTTCGTATTTCACCAACATTGCTCTCTGCGTAGAAAATACGAGGATCATTACGTAACTAGGATACTCACCAAGTGGGAGATAATGAACAACCATGTTTGAAAGTATGTTGTTACTTTTTCTATACGTACTATGTACTTAGTGTATAGGGAAGGTATTGTATTGCACCCAAAAATTCGATACCGAGATTTCACCGGAAATATATGTTTTGAGACCTCCTGAATCCAAAAAGCATTTACTGTAAAACTAGATTTTTGTACGTAAATAGTTTTAAAAATGCATCACGTGGCTTAATTTCATTAGAAAATGAATTTAAACATAACAATTATTGTTTAAATAATCCCGAAAGTTATAATTCTAATATATGACCAAAATATCACTACTGTTGTGTATAATAACCAGCATAAATACGGTAAGATATCTAACATACTGTGGATTTTCAGATACATCACCTTAAGCTATTCATGTTCTTTGGTAAAAATTTTGGGTTTTTAAATTTTGCTATTTTTGGTTCCTTGCTCTTACTGCTGTACAAAGATATATAAGTAGTTTATATATTATACATTGTTTCAATTGGCATTTTTTGCATTTTTCTAATAGAAACACTGAAGACTACAATCAGAATCCAAAGGTTTGACCCTCGTTTTATCGTTTATTGATGTTTTTGCATTTTAGTTTTAAAACAAATCTTATGTGTTCCATTCACATGACTTTTCTCTAGCTGTTCCGCAAACCTTAATTCAAAATATTCATCGGTCATCTACTTCATACTAATCAAGATAAACGTTAGCAGAAATGGTCTTATTACTTGTTTCCTTGTGAGTAGAAGGGAAATAAGCGACTCTACAGGCTAAAAGCGATACAGGTTAAAAGCCAATCGCTGTGTGAAACAATTGAAATGCCATTCTTTTTTGTGGCCAGGAGTAAACAAACGAGAAACGTGAAGAAAGATGTCTTTCCATTCGAGAAAAGTTTAATTGGTACTAATAATCCAGAGAATCTCGAAAACGCATAACTGTACAAAAAATGCACATAACATTAATTGTATGTTTTAATGAGATCTACATTTCTGTGCAGTAGCTTTTTGTCTGTCTTTTACGGTTTGCTAGTTATCAAAAGTCACCCAGAATGAAGAGGTCTTCAGAAACTATTCCCAGAAAATTAAAGATACACATTTCATTTATCATAAAATATCTTAAACATAAGGTATTTTAATCAAAATCGTTAGAGCCATTTTTGAGAAAATGAAAAATTTTGAAAAATGTTCCATGTGAAGGTTAGTTGGGGGTAGGGGTATTTTTTTGAAAATTTTTGTGTTGCATCCTTCGGAGATACTCTACTTAAATACCAACTTTTCGTTTTGAGCTATGCTGTCCACATACACCCACCCACCCACACACACACCCACCCACCCACACACACACACACACACACACACACACACACACACACACACACAGACGGTCATGTTTCTAAAAATACCTTTTTATGAATCAGCGGTCTCAAAACATGTATTTCCGGTGAAATCTAGGTATCGAAATTTTGGGTACATTACAATACTTTATATAATACGTACACTGTACGTGAAGAGAAATAATAATAGACCCATCACATAGTGCTTTAAATGGCTGTATCTTATACTCAATTAAAGAAATTAAATGCCCGCCTGGGTAGTGTGGTGGTAGCGTGTCTGCCTCACATTCAACAGGTCGTGAGTTCGAATCTCGCTTAGGATGAGTTACCCGGGTAAGGTTTTCTTTCGGGGTTTCCCTTATCCCGAGAAGACGAATGTCGAGTAACTTTAAGCTCTATGGACCCCGAGATCATTTGAGCATCATTTCACCAATTTCATTCATCGTCCGAGATGACCAACCAGGTTAAAGGACGTTAATCACCCTCCCTGAAAGAAAAACAATTTTAACCTTCAAAATGTACAATAACTTTCTGAGGTTCAGGGCATTACACATATTTAAGAATGTCTGGAAGCAAATAAATCAAGTTTAAAAAAAATCATTAGCAATTTGGAATTAGTATACATATACTCTTTGTGCTACCATAAAACACTTTAATTCAATATTTTTTTTTTTTTTTTTTTCACCCTTTGCTCACAGAACACTTGATATTAATTCCCATATAAATCAGTGAAAGTTTATTAAAGATGCTCAATAATTGAAAATTTTGCAATTAAAGGGTCATGAATACCTTAAGAAATTAAGTTTCTGAATTCCATTTACTATTTACTTACCGTTGAGAGCATTACATCGGAAATGTGGGAGAGAGCGAAGGCTTTGCTTTTGGAATCCACAAGCGTTGTTTGATTTCTTGCCGAAAGCCCCACAGTTCTTCTTCCTGCGTATAGGACACTGTACATTACACACGACACTATCACACTTCGATACATGCCCATTATATCAGCTACTCTAGATCACAGATGAACCAAATCTATCAAATTATTCTAATTCGTAACTAGTTTAATATAAAGGCATATTAAACATTCTTAAATATTTATGTCGTTATCAAGCAGTAGTGGTGGAGCTCATGCTTTGCTCATAAACGAATGGCAACTACGGGAGACTGCTCCTGAGTCCTTGGAGGTGAACTGCAATCCCGCCAAAAAATAAAGGTTGAGGGCAGCCGGTGAAGAGGGAAGTCAGAGGTGTGACATTGAACACGTAATGATATGGCTTTTGGTGTTTTTGTCTCGAGGTAATCACGTTTGAAACGGAATGGAGCGAGCATTATTACGTCATTCTCATCCCTGCCTTGTTTGCTCACGGATGTTTTCGTCTTTGCACGTCACAGTTGAATAATGTTTTTCCTGGTGGTTTTCTTAACTCCAGATTTTCACGTTCTTGCTCAATCTGTCTTTCAAGAAAACTTCCTTGGCGAGACGTGTCCTTGGATTAATAATGTTTCAGTGGACATAAGCTCCACAGTGCTATGAAACCAGATGTTGAAGTTACTTTTTGAGGAATATAAACACCTTGTGTTTTCATTGAACAATTTGAATGTACAACAATACGAAACGTATTGTTTAGAATAACTGAAAATTGAATAGTCAATAAAAAACTAAAAGCATAACAACAGTATACACAATTAACATTTTACATACCTACTTTAATTTAAAAGTCTGATGTTTCATTCAAATGGCTTTGCCAACATCTCTGTAACAAATTATTGTTGAAAAACTTAAATGACTTTGCCAACATCTCTGTAACAAATTATTGTTGAAAAACTTATTCTCCTATTTCATGTTAATTAAGATAAACATTAGCAGAAATGGTCTTATTGCTTGCTTCTTTGTAGTAGAAGGGAAATAAGGGCGTACACTAGGCTAAAGTGATAGTCAAATCTTTTAAATGCTGTGATTGGAATTTGTTTCCTTGCATGGCCAGGAGTTGTAAAATTCCCGTAACAGAAAAGTTTAAGTATTTCAAAATTGAAATCAATAACAAGGTATATCTCGAAAATGTTCAACTCCTCGAAAAAAAAAATCAACAACATAAGTTGTGTGTTTTAACAAGACCTACATGTTTTGTGTTGTGAGTACGTATTTGTTTATCTCTTAAATCTGGTTCACAACCCGATAACGGTAGCCAGAACGAAACTGAGAACAGAAATGTATTTCTTCTTCTTCTTTTCCTGGTCAATTTTGCGCATTGCGACTTCACTTGTTTTAGTTGACCAATGATATTTTTATCTGTCTCCAATTCAACCAACATATTGAAGGTTAGCCAACGTTATAATCGAAAGAATTGCGACCGAAGTCAACTCAAGCGGCTGTTTTATGTCACGGCCACTAAGAATAATCTCAACATCTAAGAGTTTAATAAGGAAAAATACTTATTTATAGTGTTTAATGCGCGTTTTTACCCTGCGCCGCTTTGTCCACTACAAATCCCACATGCGGTCGCTTAGAATCGATTCTTGATGAGAATGTACAATATGCATCTTTAATGCCGTGCCTGGTAACGATAACGACAAACTTAAACGTAGCCAAGACTAGCTTGCTTCCCGTTAATTGTGAACGCTTCCATTGAAATACATGCATTTCAACATTCCCGTTCTCGTTCTGGTTATCGTTACCAGTTGTTGTGAACCAGCCTTTACGATTTATCAGTTACGCAAAATCCATCCAGAATGAATAGGTTTTCAGAGCCTATTCCCAGAAAATTCAAGATATACCTACATTTTATTGTCATGTAAATATCTTAAATATACAGTATTTTAATTAAAATCGTTAGAGCTATTTTTGAGAAAATCAAAGTTTTCGATTTTTTCCATATAAAGGGTAGTTTGAGGTGGAAGGATTTTCCTCAAAATCTTCTTATCGCATCCCTTAAAGATACTAAACTTGAATAGCAAGTTTGGCAGTTTACCGACCATGCCGCTGTGCTGAGCAAAGTTATGTTTTGGATTTGAAAGATCTTCATATTCGCCAAAGCAGTTTCCTAGCTATTTGTTTCAATTATAAAATACTTATACTTTTCTCAATCAGAACTTATCATTCTATTCATATCTCTTTTGTTTTAATCCAGGCCATATAAAAATAATTTCAACTATCGCTTTAGCCTAGTATGTTCCCTTATTTCCCTTCCACTTACAAAGGACTAAGTAATAAGTTATTTCTGCTATTGTTAATCTCGATTAGTTTGAAGAAAATAGAAAAATAATCTTTTGTAAGGAAAGTTTGTTACGAAACACTAGGGAAAGTTATGTAATTGAAAACATCAGTTTTTGTTCCCCCCCTCTTGATCAAGAAAAGAGAATTTCAAGGCCTTCACATAGTAAACAGCTCTTAAAAGATTCGATAATTACTTAAGTCTAGTTATTTCCTATTATGATTGTATCTACAAGGGAATGTTATTAAAACCGTTTCTACAAATATTAATATCGACTAACGTGGAGTAAATAGAAGAATAGGTACCAATATTTTTAAGAATTGGTAAAGAAAGCCATACAAATTTAACGCATCAGACTTTTTTTTCAAATGGTAAATCACTATTCATATTTTGTTTTTCACAATATAGTACAGGTGAACGTAAACATGTCTGAAATAAAAGTATGAATTACAAACGAATTTCAAAGGCATTAAGATAGGAAAGGGGTTAGTAAGCATATATGCCATTAAAAATGTAAGGAGATATGATTTTCAGCATCAACTTCTTATTTTGTTTAACTGAGCTCTCGTATTATTTTGACACAGTTGTTAAGATATAAAAAAAAATTAAGAATAGCGCTTGTTACATCGCAATAAGTCAATTACAAGCGGAGAAATTTTAACAAGTTTCTTGAGATATAACGAAACTGGCATCAGTTGCATTTTCTGAGGTTCAACCGTATCATTGAGTCTGAAGCGCGAACTTGGCGTTGTAGTTAATCGCGATATGATTTACGTATTATAGGAAAACAAAAAAACTGCTCTTAAGGTTACTTTAGCTGTAATTAATTGCGCTGAAAATAGCACATGGTTTTCAGTAATAAATAAATAAATAATGGTTTTCTTTCGACAGCGGTGCTTTGTGAAGGATCACCAGATTTTTCTTTGTAAGATCCTTACCCAATTGAGGTCGCGTACCAGAGTCTTCTTTATTCCAGAAGTGCTTGGTTACCTATGTACCTATATTCCGATCGAACCAAGTGGCTCAGGCGCTTCGCCTGGAACTGCCATTCGGAAGGTCTGGGTTCTATCCTCGTTGACCGTGCAATCTGACCTGCGTTTTTCCGTGGTTCCGTGGTTTTCCTGTGGACACTTAGATGAATGCTGGGGTAATGTATATCTACCAAGGTTCCTTTCCCTTTCATTCCTTCATTTCATTTCCCTTCTTCATCTTTCAGGTGGGTTGAGGTTTTGCAGGCAGATGGCACGGTTGTTTGCTCCGAGTGAAGCTCTCTTTACCCTGGTTGCTCTGGTTGAGGCTAGGTGCCGTTGCAGAGGCCCTTTCTGGCCTCCCGGCCCCTGTACAGCCTCCGTGGCGCGCCAGGACCACTATCTAGAGATCTGTTAGGGACTTTCGTCTTGATTATAGCATAAATTTAAGGAAAATAAAGCAAAACGTTCTTGCATGAGAGAAAGGTTATAACGATTTTGATTACAATATCATATATTAAAGATATTTACATGACAAATAAAATGTATATCTTGAATTTTCTGGGAATAGCCTCTGAAGACTACTTTATTCTGGACGAATTTTACGGAATTTTGCATAACTGCTAAACCTTAAGAGATGGAAAAAAACTTATCACACAAAAAATGTAGAGAACTTTAAAACACATAATATATGTTATATGCATTTTTTTCATGGAATTGATCCTTTTGAGATATTCCTTGTTTTTGGTTTCAGCTTTAAAAAGTTATACCTTTTTCACATAGAACTTTGTCAACTCCTGTCCATACAAACAAAGGAACTTCAGTCATACAGCAACCCGCTTTTGACTATCACTTTAACCTATGATACTCGGAATCGAATTTTTGGGTGCAATTCAATACCTTCTCTATACAATATGTACATAGTTCTGTTTGCTGAAATGATACACTATGACTATCTATTATATTCTTTGAAATCAGATGCGTAGCCGGGGGAGTTTTTGGGGTTGGAAACCCCCTTGCTAAAGAAATATAGAAGTAATAGCAGAATCTGTCTTACCTCTCATTGCTGCACCTAATCTATGAGTGTAACATCTATTATAAAAATATTTAAACCTAGGATTAGTTCATATCTATCATTTATTTCTATAGAAATTGTTTAAATAATAGATCCTTATGCATAAACCTTCTTTCTTTTATATTACTTTCCCAAGCACGTGTGTATGATATAGTATATAAATATGTATTGTGACTTGGCCCGTGCTGTAATCACCGAACATGTTAGAACGGATTGCTTCTTAAGTCATAGATGATTGATGATTGTTGTATTCATTCTTTCATCTGCGTTAGCGGACACGTGTGCCGGGCGGCAGGTTCTTTTGACATCGAACTGTGCGAGTGGGCACGTGTGCTTTCGGAAGGTTCTTTGACGTTGAAGCTAGGATTGTTACACTAAGGGAGTCTGTGACACCTGCGGTATTTTGTACGTGCGGTTGCTTCTGGATATGTCCTCCCACGTGATCATTAATTAGTAATAAGGGAACGAAGTCCTACTCAGAGTACAGTTTCGAGGGAAATTCTAGTGAGCAGTAGTAGTCGTCGCCGCAGCGAACGTCTAAGAAAACTATACGACAGAATTGTCATGAAAGCATTGAAGAAAGAAAAGTTATTTGTGAGCAGATTCTGGTTATAATCAGCTTGTGAAAGAAACAAGGAGTTGTTTGAGTAAAAAGGGAGTTTTTGTTACAGTATGTTATGAATGTCCTTCTTACTTGGAAGTCAAGTTTGCTTTTTATGGTTATATATCTAGATGATAGAGTTTATTTGCAACTAAATCATGTTTTTTCCCCTTATCTTTAATATCCAGATCTATAAAATTTTAATAACCGAAACTTAAATTAAAGCATAACCATAAATATTTACAATAAAAGTAAACGAACACATTACTTCTATTTATTAAGCGACATTTTCGTCAATAATGATACATTATTTTTACGAGTAGCGTGTTAAAGTGTATGACATAAAATACAGAACGACTGAATAGCGATAATCTTAGCACCGTTAATCAAGGTTATGTGTTAGAAACTTAGACAAGAAGGAAGAATCCCTGATTATACCATAATTATTCTGCATCCTAAACATTAAACGCTCCTTTGAAGGCATTGCTTTTAACTCGCATTTAATCAAACACGTCTTATTTTTAAAACATGTGGAACATAACCTCCAAGCCTTTACACGTAGTGATTAGACTGTAGATATCTCTCTTAATCTAGATTGCGTTTTAACTCACCGTCCTTTAAACTCCAAAGGTAGGTCTTATGAAGAACTTCGCAAATTCCACAACGATTCATCGTAATTAATTTGGTTCACGTCATACACACACAGAAGAACAAGGAAAAAAAAACAAAAAAACAGCAAAGCCAAGATGCAAGATGCCTATGTACAAGGTTAGAACAAGAGAACAACTGAGCATGAGTGAAGTCGGCCGCATGCCATTCCAAAGTTCCTTCCTCGCTATTAATGGTTGTAATTGATGCTAGATATTGAGCAAGCAATCCGCTGCGCAAATTACAGAGGCTGGTCGTGCAATTATTCCAATATGAATTTGTTATAATTGATTATTTATTAAACTTCTCACCAATGTGAGTTGGCAGAAAAAAAAATCTGATGTGTTCCATTCACATGATTTTCTCTACATCACTGCAATAAATTATTGCTAAAAAGCATATTCTTCTATTTACTTAATGCTAATCGAGGAACAATTAGAAGAAAGGTTCTTATTATTGAAAACTGAAAACAAAACAAACAACAAAACACTTGAAATAGCTCCGTTTCGTTCTGGAACTCTTTTAATACACAAAGGGATATCTGTACATATTAAATATAGGTTGGGCCACCTGGTATACAATTGAAAACGTAATTCAATAATACAATATGAGTATTATTGTGCGGACAATTATCTGACTAATATCGAAATCACGAGTGGTATTGTTGACAATATTTACTGAATGAAATATTTAATAAAATTATTAATAAAATGAAAATGTGTTATTTTAGACAATACTATTCCTTTAAAATTAAATCATATCCTTCTATGTCCTATAAAATATTTGTCTTCGTTTCTTTAGCTTACAAATCAGAAATAATTGCGAGTTAGGTACGAAAATCTCATTCGGCAGTGCTGAAATATCGATATGCGCGTTTGTGACCCGTTTTCGATAGGACATATGTTCGATCCCCGTGAACGGTTTATCTGACCCATGGTCTTTTTCGGAGGTTTCCCTGGGTCGTCAGGCAAATGCTGGGTAGATTCATTACATCCCTCGAATTTTCCGGTCCAGCATTTCCTGCTTTCATCATTTCTAGTCTTCTCTTTTAGGATTGTAGGATCAATGACGGTGTTCACGTATTGCAGCTGGATGGTGACTAGCCTGACTTCGTCATCGGTACCGCTTGATTGGGACTCGCCTTTGGGCCACAGCAAAGGACCGCCAGAGGCTAGGTGACTCCTGAGCAGGCACGGGAGCCTCGGAAGTGTCCCAGTTAGGGCTACCCCGTTCATTCTCAGGTCTCTCCATTCATCTCTTCCTGGGGTCACGTAAGAGACAAAGGGCCTACATCCGGTGCTCTACCGAGAGTCCTGGGTAATCCTAATTACGGCCATGTGATCAAGTTGGTGGACCATTATCACTGAAATTTCGAAGATTGGACCTCTGACGAAGAATACATATATTTATCTGTGATCGGAATATGCTAAGGAAGAAAAACAAGTGAAGGCATGACATGTATATGTGAATTAAGCTGTTTAGGAATAAACATCTTTATTTATCATCGGAATACCATGACCCGAAATATTTAAATTTTTAATCCACCCTCCTACTCCTTTATTTCTTCTTCTCACTTCACCACGAGTACCAATTCTGCTACAACTGCATCTGTATGCAAATTATTGTTATTATTAATTATTATTATTATCTATTTATTAGTTGGTGGTGGTAGTGGCCAGTTGAAAATAGTCCCTTCAATAGCTTATTTCTGTAACTGCTAACTTATTTTGGAACAAACCACTCAAGTACTTGAAATAATTAATTAAGTACAAATGCTTACTTGTATAAAATATTCACATTAGCACAAAGCATTTTGAGTTTCCAAAAAAAAACCTATATTCATGAATATATATTTTATAAAAGTACTATTTTAAAATGGTTTAAACAAAATCTATTCCCCTCTGTGCCTAACATTAAAATGTTAGTGGGAATGTGATTTACCGTAAAACGCTACCTTGATCTTTGGAAGTATGTGGTCGGATTTGAATTTCTAGTTTGTGACTTCGCCACTATGCCATGGTGATGAAGGATCATCTCGTCGCCCACACATGGCACTGTAGAACAACATCACGACTTGCGGACGCGATATGGCCGAAAGTGTTGCCCAGGCACTTTCTTCTTTCAAGGTACGGGGTTCTTTTTTCGTGCAAATAAACATTACCGCCGGGTTTACTTCCCTTCCGAAAGAAACCATGCTAAGGATTTTTGCGTCCGAAAAAATCCATCATCCTCCACTAGGTTTGAGCCTGCAGTATCGGGTTTTAGAGGCTAGCATGGTAGCCACTTCATCACGAAAGGCGACTCTTTGGAAGGTACTGAACTTTAATGCCAAATTTGGTATTTATCGGACTTTTCGGTTTCAAGTTGTGCTGCATACATTAACTCACTCACTCGGACCTTTTCTAAAAGTATTCAGATATATATGCATTTATATGCATTTCCAGCGATATCTCGATATCGAATTTTTGGGTGGAATGCAATAGTATCACTACTTACTATGTACAGTACTTTTCAAAACACGACGGCCTCGGCTTCCCACCATACTCAAGTCGGTATAAATTTGAGTGTTGGATTGCAAGGTTTGTGATTTCATGTAAACCTCACAGCTATCAAGACTTTCGTGGTTTTAAAATGCGAGGCGCGATTTTCAATACCGCAAATGGAAATGTATATTTAAGTAAGACTATTTTTACTTTCTCTACGCGTATAATGTACATAGTTTATACAGAAGGTATTTTATTGCACAAAAAAGTCGGTACCAAGATTTCACCGGAAATACCTGTTTTGAAACTTCCTGAATTAAAAAAAGCATTTCAGGTGTGTGTGTGTGTGGTGGGGGGTGCGTTTCTGTGGACAGCTTAGCTCAAAAAGGAAAAATCCGTTAAACACCGAGCTTGGTATTGTATCTCCCAAGGATGCGACACGAAGATTTTCAAGAAAATCCTCCCACCCCCAACTACCTTTTACATGGAAAAAATTTCTAAAATTTTGATTTTCTCAAACATAGTTCTGAAGATTTTGATTAAAATATCGTATATTAAAGAAATTTACATACAAATAAAATGTATATTTTGAATGTTCTGGGAATAGCCTCTGAAGACCTGTTTGTTCTGAATGAATTTTGCCGCATTTTGTATAATCGTAAGAGATAGACAAAAACTTACTGCATAAAAAATGTAGATCTCTTTAAAACCCTTATTTTAACTCATGTACGTTCTTTACGTGATTGTTTTTTAGATATTCTTTGTCATTGGTTTAAAATTTAAAATACTTACACTTTTCTCATACGGGAATTTGACAATTCCTGGCCACACAAAGAAATTTCAACTATAGCAACCAGCTTTTTAAAAGATTTGACTATCGCTTTGATGGTACTTCCATATTTCCTTTTTACTTACAAGGAAGCAATTAATAAGATCAAATCTGCTAATTTTATTTCGATCAGCATGAATTGTAAAGAACAATAAGGTTTTTAACAATAATTTGTCACAGAGATGTAGAGAAAGTCATGAGAATGGGACACATCAGATATTTTTATCAACTAACAACTAACAGTACCAACTTCCCTCACCTTGTGTTAACTAACAGGATTCGATTCTATCTCTCTCCTAGCTCTCATGATCCTCTAGAATTATATTACGTATTACTGGGATCGAATAACCGCGTCTGATTTTTGCCCTTAAAAACTAATAATTTATAGCCATACTTAGCTGCTGCATGCATTGAATTGCAATGCAAATATTAACAAATAAAAAGAACGTAAAGCCACAGATAAGCTCTAAATAGAAAAATTCAAATCAAATATTATATTCAATGTATGTAACAAAAATATAAAAATATAGAGACTAAATAAAATGGGTAAAACAAGCAGATAAGTTAGATTACTAGAACGTAATCAGGAAATTTAACTTATACTATTACTATATTAATAAATAAATACATGTAAGTTAATTAACATTAATTAACAATTAATTACATTATTTATTATTATACGGTAAAGACTATGTTAAAACAAATAATTTATTTGAATTCACTTTCCTCTTTGTTGACATATCAACATGCGTTAATTTTTTCAATGTTCAACTAATACATGCTGCTTCTTAGCTTACTTTGTTCAGATGTAATAATAATGCTAATAATAATAATAATAATATTATTAATAATAATTACACCACCAATATCGTTCTTGAATGCTTCGCAAGAAATATCTTTCTTTTTTATTATCGACGCTGTTTACGTAACTTAACACCTCTTCTAGTGATGGAGTTATTCTGTTATTTATTTTTGTTTTCTACGGGAGTTTTTGATGAAGAAGGTACAGGTTTATTCAGGTTCAGGAGATTGCCATGGTCGGGAAAAGAACGATATTTTGCTAGCTGATGTGCAAATACAGTAGTATATATCTGGCTACGTGCCTTCTCAACCTTCTTATGACCGAGTTAAACACTAGCAGAAACGGTCTTATTACTTAGTTTTTTTTAAGTATAAGAGAAATAAGGGAATACACTAGGCTAAACCAAGTCACATGTTTTAAAGTTTGTTGTTATGGGATTTAAATCCGTTTAAGTATTTTAAAACTGAAACTAATAACAAGGAATATCTCGAAAACGGTCAGCTCCAGGGAAAAATGTAAATGACATAAATTTTGTGTTTTAAGAAGCTCTATATTTTTTGGGAAGTAAGTCTTTGTCTATTCCTTGCGGCTTACTAGTTATGCAAAATTAAATAAAAATCATCCAGAATAAAGAAGTCTTTAGAGGCTATTCCCAGAAAATTCAAGACACATTTTATTTGAAATGTAAATATCTTAAATATAAGAGATTTTAATCAAAATCATCGGAGCCATTTTTAAGAAAATCAAAATGTTCGAAATTTTTGTTTAGGGTAGTTGGGGTGGGGGGGATTTTCTTGAAAATCTTCGTGTCACATCATTGGGAGATACTGAACCCAATATCAAGTTTGGTATTTAACGGTCTTTTCGTTTTAGAGCTATGCTGTCCACAGACAGACACACACACACACACGCACTCAGATACACACACGCGCGGCCGCGCCGAGGTCCGGGTTCGATCCCAAGCGAGCGCATGTGAGATTTGTGGTGAACAAAGCGGCGCAGGGGCGGGTTTTCTCCAGATTCTCCGGTTTACCCCGCCATCACATTCCACCGGTGCTCCATCTTCATTTCACCTATCATCAGTGTCATTTCCTGCGGTGCCAAAGTAGTAAAAGCGGGCGTAAAATACTAGAATAAAATCACACACAGACAGTTTTTAAAAATACTCTTTTTTGTGGATTCAGGGGATCCCAAAACGGTATTTCCGGTGGAATCTCAGTATTGAATTTTTGAGTACAATACAAAAATTACCTTCTCTATATACTAAGTACATAGTACGTGTATAAAAAATAAAAAGTATACTTGATAGAAAAGGTAAAACTGCAATCTCAATTTCAAAAATAAATGCAAATATCAAAGCGTAAGGCTTAATTTTTATACCGTTCTTTAAAGGTTTAAAATTAAATGTGTTACATTCATAAGACTTTCTCTATCCATCAAATAAACTATTATTACAAAATATTATTACTTTATCCACTTTATGCTAATATATATATATATATATAATATATATAAATGTATAAATGGTTTTAATATATATTTCCTTATTTGTACAAATCAAGCGGTAGAATACAGTAAGGCAGCTGGTTGCTATATGATTTTTTTTTGTTTAGTATGATTCCGTCTCTCTGTAATGGTTTACTAGTTATGCAAAAGTCTTTCAGAATGAAGAGGACTATTGAAGCTATCCCCAGAAAATTCAACATTTACAGTTCAATTAACATAAAAATATTTTAAATATATGATATATATAAATCAAAATCGGTAGTCAATATTTGAGAAAATCAGAGGTTTCCAAAAATTGTCCACGTGAAAAGATTTGACAATCGTTTTGTCGCATCTTTAGAAGATGCTGAACTAAAATACCAAGTTTGATTTTTAACCGAGTTAGGTGTTCACGACATACACACATCCACGAAACCTTTTACTAAAAAGTCTCTATTTTGGGGCTCAGATGGGTTCAAAACATGCACTTCTTTTGAAATTCGCATTTAGTGTCGAACGTTTAGGTGGAATGCAATACTTCCTCTACTTGTTATAAGTATTAGATACTAGAGAATGTAAAAAGAGAAAAGGGAGAAAAATAAAGAAACATGTACATGGTGTGGGGTAACTTGCATTTCTAGCAAGTGCTGCACTTAATTGTTGAACGGGTTGCTTAAATTAAAACGACCGATTACAAAAGCATATGGTGGATTGTCTGGCCTCCAATGTACCCCAAGGCAAAAATGACGTCAGCTTCGGCACATCTAATCCGTAAGAAATAACCTTCAGTTTTCAGATGTTTACAGGTAAACAGTCGTTCATTTCAAACGTAGACGTCAAAGGATATTTCTCAGGTAGAAAGCAGAAGGCTAAAAACCTAAGAAAGGAAGGCTAATGTCTTACATAAGACATCAAAGAAAATGAATCTTAAAGGTACCCCGACTGGCAGTTAAGTTCTTCGCGTAGATTCTCAGGAATTCATGAGTGAGTGACTCATTTTATAGAAGCATTTCGGAAGCTGGGAGACCAAGAGAGGTACGAAGCATTGATCTTCAACGAGAATATGTTTAATTTAACACCTACAAATGTTGTGAAAATATTACCTTTTAATCAATTTAGATTAAGAGACAATAAATAATGAATATTAATGAAAAACCAGCTATAATAGCCAAAACGCTCCTATTGAATGTACACATTGGAAATGAACTACACCATGATCTGGACGCAAACCCATAATTTAGCACGGGACGCATCGCTTAAGGGAGTGATATGTCATATGATTATCTAGAGAATTTCGCTTGAAATTGGTCTCTATTTCTCCTGAATGCAGATGTAACTGGAGTCTTCATTTTTCTTTTCTCTTTTTCTTGTTTTTTTTTTATAGAAATGAGTAATTGTTTAAATAAGGTGTCTCTGGGTGGCATCCAAATATTTTTTTTAATTTTTGTTTTATTTTACACAAAGTTGCGCGCTAGCTCATTTTAGTCGGATAGTACGTAATTTCTTCAATAATAAATTTCCGCTTGGATGAATTGGTCAAGAGTGATACATCGCATGGCCTCCTCGATCACATGATTTGAATCCAATTGATTTCTTCTTCTAAAGATGTTTAGAACCTCTGGTTTATGCACCCCCTGTAATGGATTTTGATAGTCTAAGAGAGCATAACCACACTGGATTTGACCAAATACGAACCACTCCAGAAATTTGTAATAGAGTACGCGATTGCATGGAACGCAGGTTTAGGCTTCGCATCGAAGCAGGAAACACTTTGAACAATTTCTGTAACCTTCAATTTTCTTGTAACTCAGCATTTTCTTGTACACCCGTGTTCCTATAAATTCTTTTTACTGATTTGGTGTTAGGAGTGCGTCCCCGAAACATTTCAGACCAATAAAGATACTTCCTGTAGAACCATAGATAATTACCGTAATTAAACTGCCTGTTGCATACAAAGCAGATAACAAATGAGATATTCAAATTTAAAAGCTTCACACGGAAAATGCTTATCAAAATGTGATCTCACCATCGCAACTATGAAGGTTGCGTGTAATGCTGCTATGCGAATGTTTAATTGCACCAGCCATTTTTGCTATGCAATGCGAGGCAATGTTTACTTCCTCTGAATACACTGTCCCTGCCAGGACATTTCAAAGTTGTCACATTCTGAGGCTGCTTATTTGTCATCACAACTTGCAGTTCTGGCAATACTGATTATATTTGACCTTGTGCTTTGTTTTCTATCCTGAAATACGGACGTTACTAATTTTATATGCATTGTTTATTAGTAGTTCTACAATCTTGAGGACCGATCGTGGAAATTCTGTGATTTCAAATTAACTAGCACTATGACATAACATCAGCATCCTGACAGGAGAAAAATTTGCAACTCAGCTCTTCCTTCGCTGCAATATACAGGGCGTTCGAAATGTCACTGTTAACATATTTTGGAAATGACGTTCACGGTTGGATACATAAACTTAATTCGCTTTATAATATGGAAAATACTTTTCAGAAGTTTTTATGGTACGCATCTCCCGCATGTATTATTTCAGTTTTTAAGTCTCACAGCGCGCTTGGATGAATGCGATACGCTACAGATTTTGCTGTTCCCCAAGAAAATGGCTGATGTGTTCTATTCACATTACTTTTCCTACATCACTATAACAAATTATTGTTAAAAAGCATATTCTTCTCTTTACTTCATACTAATCGAGATAAACATTAGCAGAAATGATCTTATTACTTGATTTCTTAAACGTGGATGGGAAATAAGGGAGTACATTAAGCTTAAGCGATAATCAAATATTTTAAAAGCTGATTGTAAAGTGATTTAAATTCGTTTGCTTGCATGGCCAGGAGAAAAATATGAGAAAAGTTTAAATATTTTAAAACTGAAACCAA
Source organism: Hymenopus coronatus (assembly GCA_030762935.1). NCBI lineage: Eukaryota > Metazoa > Arthropoda > Insecta > Mantodea > Hymenopodidae > Hymenopus > Hymenopus coronatus. The sequence continues at coordinate 60,160,839 of CM060894.1, forward strand.
TAACAAGGCATTTTTGAGATGATCAACTCCACATAAATTGTGCGTTTTAACGAGAACTACATGTTTTGTGTAGTAAGTTTTTGTTCGTCTCTTGCGGTTTACCAGTTATGCACAAGTTATCCAGAATGAAGATGTCTTCAGAGGCTCTTCTCAGAAAATTAAAATTATACACATTATTTGGCAGGTAATTGGAATTTTTGAGAAAATCAACATTTTGAAGAATATTCCTAAAGATAGTTAGGAATGGAAGGATGTTCTTGAAAATATTACTTTTGCATCCTTCAGAGATGCAGGAATTAAAAAGTTAGTTTGTATTTAACGAACATTTCATTTTTAGCTATGCTGTTCTCGCAAACATACACGCAGAGTTTGACTTCTACCAACACTTCATGCAAATGGTACTTCAATATTTTTATTTGCATTTGCTTTATATTCACCCAATAGACCAATCAATAAAAATGAAAGAATTTTGCGAAGGGAAATTTGATTAATAATTTATTTTTTAAAATCCCTTTGTATTTTATAAATACAAGTTGATATCCAATTCACACTTACTTAACTACACCTTTAAAATAAAAATAATTAATCCTAAATAAAAGATAAACAGTTTGAGGTGAATTCTGTTTTATATTTATTTTAATTGAATTTAAATTTTGGGTAAAAAGACGTTAAACGTTATTAAGGGACAGAAAACCTCATAAAGGTTAATTAATATACAATGTATATTAAATGTAACTCTTATTAAATATATAAATATTAATATACACATTTCAAAAAATGGACTTTCGGATTCAGGGGGTCTGAAAACGTATATTCTCGGTATACAGCTTTTGGGGTGAATACAATAATTTATCTACCTACTATGTACACTGTGCATGGCATAGAAAATATCATTGGTCAATAAGATGCCATCTAGATATTGCCACGCACACTCTAATTTTTTGATCATGCAAAGGCGTTTCATGCACAACACGAGTATTTTCCGTTGACCATAATAGAGTGTATTAGCATAGCCATTACACACGTCAGCTGTGTAAAAGGTGAGGATATCAATTGTATTTCTTTGTAAGATGTAAGGCATCAGCAATAAAAACCCGATTTTATGATTTCATATGTTCACTCTTACACTGCTGTTGCTTTATACAGGGTTAATTTCAAAGCTGTAAACGAAATTGTCAACCCAATATATTTTATTTGTGCTAATTGTGTAATTATTTAATGAACTCCGCAGCATTGAGTCAGAAATGTTGAACTTATTTCCATTTACTTCATTGTCTTCAATTTAAGATTAATATGCCTTCTCTTGGAATTTCTCAATAAGTAGAAAACTGCATTAGGAGGAGGAACTGCTGTTGCTTGAAAATTTTCAGCAAATGCATCCTGCACTAAAACTGTGTATTTATCGCTTTGTCGAAACATATGTTCAACAATAAAAATACATTCTTCAATTAAAAGCAATGTAACATAAAAAAACTGAATCTCTAAGGAATCACGCATTTATCAAAAATCTACAATAGCGTCTTGACTAACTATGTAGAAAAATTTTGGTTCTAATAAACTTTCTACGTAATCTACATCTGTAGTCTAAGTGCATAGTTACTTCCCGAACAAGGTACATATGTTCTGAAATTAATAGTTAGATACTAATAATAATGAACTATATGCAAACTGTTAAAAGAAAGATCAAACTCTGGAATTTAGTTAATTATTCTATTCGAAACACAAGTAAGAAATATGTTTACACAATACAATTTGGACAAGTAGGCTTTATGTTTGTTTGTTTATTTATTTGTGGTTTTTTCTTCCTCCTTTATCTTTCGTTAGATGCATGTTCAATGTACATAGTAGATAGAGAAGATATTGTATTCTACCCAAAAATTCAATACCGGAAATACCTGTTTTAGGATCCCCTGAATCCAAAAAAAAGCAATTCGTGTGTGCCTATAGACAGCATTCGGTTAAATACCAAACTTGATATTTAAACTAACCATCTTTCAAGGATGCGATATCAAGATTTTCATCAAAATGTTCAATTTTATAAAAAAAAATTGGCTGTAAAGATTGTGATTAAAATGCCACATATTAAAGATGTTTACATGGCAGCATAAAATGTATATCCTGAATTTCTTGCAAATGGGCAATGAATTCCTCTTCACTCTGAATGACTTTTACATAACTGGTAATCTTTAAGAGATAGCCAAAAATGACCACAAAAAATGTGGATCTGGTTAAAACACATATATTGTGTCATATACATTTTTTGTAGAGCTAACTATTTCAGAGGTATTCCCTGCTATTGATTCCAATTTTAAAATACTATAACTTTTCTCAAACGAGAACCATTTCATATATCTTTTTGCTTTACTCCTGGTCTTGGAAGGAGAACCAAATTTCAATGATAATGACATAGCGTCAGCTTTTAAAACATTTAACTGTCTCTTTAACCAAGTATTTTCCCTTATTTTTTTTTTTTGGTAGTGTTTAACGCCCGCTTTAACTACTGATGGCACCGCAGGCGGATTTTCCCTTATATCCCGTATAAGGAACTAAAACTATTTTTTGGTAATGCTTATCTTGATTAGCATGATGTAGATAAAATAAAATAGTTTGTGTGCAGTACAATAGAGAAAGTAATGTGAAGAGAACACATCGGATTTTTATTAGAAAGAGCAACCTTAAAAGTAATTTATTATGTAGGAATTTCAACTTGACCGATGTTCATTTTGTGTCCATAAAATCCATGCTATTCTGTTCCAATAAAAGCTGTATACCTTCTTTGATTTTGCTTGTCTCGAGGATCATAAAACTGGAAAGTCACTTCCACCGCTCTAGTTAGGGGAAAACATATCTTGGGTGCCTTAATAAGCTAATAACAATTCCTTCTCTTTTCAACACATCTCTTTGTCTTTCTTTAGGCATGAGATAAGTCAACAGAATGTTATGTGCTTCCACCCCTCCCTCTCGATCTTACCGCAATTATTTCCTAAGCCACTCCACAAATAGCAATGTCTAAATGACTACCCAATATTGATACCTAGTATTTTCCCCTTGACTTCAAGGATTACAAATAGAGCAATCATCGACATGAACCATGTTTTCCGGTTACCTTAAAATTCTTGCTTTCCAGCTCATTCATCGTCAGTCAACTGTTTTCAACGTTCTTCCCTCCTTTATTAGCATGCATCGTTTACTTATTAACTCTAGCTATAAAACATTTGATGTGCTACATTTATATGCATTCTCTACTCTCTATCGTTTATTAGGGGTATGCAAACTAATCTTGTGAACTCTTATTTGTCTATTTAATTTTATTAGATATAAACCTTTGTAGTATTAGCTACATTACACATTTCGTTATAATACGAAGGGAAAAACAATAGTCAATGCTTAAGAACTGGGTGCTGTGTGCTCGCCTTAAAATTGCATGCTCCTTCCATGCAAGCGCGACTAACAACTAAAAATCCGCAGGACTTCAAAAGAAAGTCCTGGAAATATTTACGGCACAAAACATATAATTTAAATAAATTAAAGAAATCTGTTTTTTGTGTAGATCAGTTTCGTATACCGCTTAACATTTACCAGTTATACAAAATCCTTTCGAAAGAAGAGGACCTCATATGCTAGTCCCGAAAAATTCAAACTATATCTGCATTTTATTTTTCATGTAAATACCTTTAATATACTGTAGCTTAATCAAAATCATTTCAACCATCTTTGAGAAAATACATTTGGAAAAATGTTCATGTAAAGGTAGTTTGGGGTGCGGGATGTTATTGAAAATCTTTGTGTTGTACACTGGTATTTATCCAGTTATGCTGTAGTTAAGCTGTTCGCACGCAGACATTTTTATATAACACTCTAGCACGTATGTACAATGTACATAGCAAATGAAAAGTGTATTGTATTCCAACCAAAACTCCGATACCCTTTATATGAAATATTTTTTGAATATTTTTATATATTAAAAGTATTTACATGGCAAATAAAATGTATACACTGAATTTCTTGGGAGTAGGCCCTTAAGTCTTCTTCATTCTGAATTACTTTTATAAAGCTGGTAAATCATATGAGGTGGAAAAAATGTTCAGTACAAAAAGTATAGATCTCGTTAAAACACAGAATACAGATGTTTTTGCAAAACTAACAATTTCCGAGATATTTATTGTTATTGGTTACAATTTTAAAATACTTAAAGTTTTCTCAAATGGGAACTCTCAACCGCTTCATACCTCTTTTGTTTTAGTTCTGTCTGGCCTTGCAAAGAAACCCGAATTTCAATATCGATCTCACAGCGTGAACTTTTAAAAGATTTGGCTGTCTCTTTAGCCTGGGATAGTTCCAATTTCCCTTCTGCTTACAAGGAACTAAGTTATAAGGCAATATTTTGTGCTATCATTGTGGAGATAAAACAATACAATTTTGGAGGAATAATTTTTTTACTGAACAGTTAGAGAAAGTCATCTGAATGGAATACATGAGATTTCTTTTTGCATTTGAAGGGCTCAAAATATGTATATGATGAAATCTTGATATCACATTTTTGAGTGGAATGCAGTAATACCTCTACCTACTAAGTATGTGGTAGAGAAAGTAAAAAGTGAATATACGTAAGGCATTGGTCTGAACTGATTACAGAACGATGATTCTTGTCTATGCAACTTCATCCTGAAAGTAGCTGCAGGCAAAGACATGATTCACCTTGACATGCAATTCTCGTTTCCTTATGCAGTTATTCACTTTTAAACAAAATGGAATAGGAAAATATGTACACAGAATTTGGAACGGCCCCGTTTCTATCGGCCTTACGCTAAAGTACTAGTATGAAGTCTTTAATTTTTCGTAATCCATTTCATACTCAAATGCTTACGATATACCACATAATAAAAGTGACTGTTTGTTCATTTTTCCTTGTAAAACTACCATACGCACTAAACTGCATCCGTCGAGTGGTCAGTGAGTTGACTTTTCACTCGGAGGTTTCGGGTTTGAATTCTAATGTGGGGTGTGATTTCTTTTTAATACAGTTCCGAAGGCTTGTCGGGACTCCGGCGCTGTATTTCATTTTTCTCTTATTTTCCAGTTTCCCTACATTACCCATTTGATTTACTTTTTGATTCCAAATACACATACATACACACATTAACAAACACCTATGCTCAAAGCGGGGCTCGAACCCATGATCCCGTATGCCACGAAGCACCACAATGAGGCACTTCAATGACAGCGATCGGCATATGCTTAGTATATATATATATATATATATTTGAATAAATAATAATAATAATAATAATATAACTCCATGACACGACAGCTCACAAGGAACCTTGGCCCACCCCCCGGCCGCTGCGTCCTCGGTCTATGACAGACATCATGGATGGGATGCAGTATTAAAGGGTGAGATGTGGCCATCGCCTCGAACCCCGGCTTAATGTGGTCCTCATGACCTGGAGCCGCTCCTCAACTGGCCCTCCAGCGACTTCACGAGTGCACCCCGGACCAGATCTCCCAACGGGGGATAAATCCCCACGCCAGTACCGGGAATCGAACCCGGATCTCCCGCTTGGTAAGCAGCCGCTCTACGTCCGCGCTAAGGAGACGAACAGTATTCAAATAAATACCAACTCAAAAGTCTAGAGGCTATAAGCCTTCTGGTCGCTGTACGAGGAATAATTTCTCGTTTCTTCGTTTACTTTTGGAAAAAAATTTCGTTAAAAACTTCATTTTTTTATGAAAAAGTGCTTAGTGTTCTTAAGGGATCACTTGCAATTTTTAGAAATCATTGTTATTCACACTCTTGTGTATAATGTATTGTGAACGTTTTCATATGTATATTTATGTAATGTTTTAAAATTTAAAATTTTCGGGCTATTTTGCCGTGGTCTGTAGGTTAAAATATTTCTACCTAACGTTTCGTTCCTGTCTGTGAGGGACATCTTCAGAGGAAATATGCTCACGTCACTAACTCGAAAAGAATAACAACAGTGCGGTTTATAGCCAGTATATATACTCGGGCACACCGAGTGCTATAAACCGCACTGTTGTTATTCTTTTCGAGTTAGTGACGTGAGCACATTTCCTCTGAAGATGTCCCTCACAGACAGGGACGAAACGTTAGGTAGAAATATTTTAACTAAACATATTTTAACCTACAGACCACGGCAAAATAGCCCGAAAATTTTAAATTTTAAAACTATGGACACCGGCCGTGAAAGCTTACGCATATATTTATGTAATGTTGTTATAACGACTTTTATTGTTAACCCTAAATCTATCTATGTAATTTCAGTTTATATTTATATTGTTTTGGTATGCTTTGTCATTTTTGCAATCCATTAATTGTATGAGAAGCTGATGCTCTCTTGAATAAAAGATATATCTCTACCCTCCTCTGAAGTGTGGATTTGAGAGTGAATGTGCATGAAAAAAAAATCTAGCGTGTTTTATTCACATGATTTTCTCTACATATTCTGTAACAAAATAGTTTTACAAAATGTTCTATGCTTCAACTTCATGCTAATGAAGACATACATTTTTATTACTTAGTTCCTTATAAGCATAAGGGGAATAAGGGAATCACTAGGATAAAGCGATAGTCATATCTTTTAAAAGCTAGCGCCCTGTGATTGAAATTCTATTCTCTTTGCGTGTCATGTAGTACAACAAAAGAAACAGGAATGACAAATACTACTTGAGAAAAGTTTAAGTATTTTAAAACTGAAGCCTATATTAAGGAACATTTCGGAAATGGTCAACTCCACGAAAAAATGTATGACATATATTGGGTATTTTAACGAGATCTACTTTTTTTGTGCAGTAAGTTTTTGCCTAGCTCTTACAGTTTACAAGTTATGCAAAAGAAGTCTTCAAAAGCTATTTCCAGAAAATTCAAGATATACATTTTATTTACCATGTAAATATATTTAATATATAAAATAGTTATAGCAATTTTTGATAAAATCAAAATGTTCGAATTTTTTCCTTGTAAAGGGTAGTTTGAATGGGAGAATTTTCCTAAAAATCTTCGTGTCGCATCCTTGGAAGATACTAATCTTAAATACCAAGTTTGGTATTTTACCGACTTTTCTTTTTGAGCTATCGTGTTCACAATCATACATACACATGCACCTTTTTCCAAAAATGATTTTCTTTATACTGGAAACTCTAAAACGTGCATTTCCAATGAAATCTCGGTATCGTATTTTTGGGTGGAATGTAATACCTTCTCTATCTACTATGCAGATTGTAAATAATGCTAGAGAAAGCAAAACAATTGTTTTTTATACTGGAGACCCTAAAACGAGTTTTTTCGGTGGAATTCCGCTATCGATTTTTTGGTGAAATACAATACCTTCTCTACTTGCTGTGTACATTGAACATACGTGCTAGAGAAAGTAAAACAACATCAGATCTTTTCTAAGGAAATAGATATATTTACTTTTTCTTCGCATCATATGTATTCTAAGATTTTGATGTCGAGATTTCACCAAAAATTTAAGTTTTCAGGTCCCCTGAATCCAAAATATAATTTTTAGAAAAAAGTCCTGTGTATATGTGTGTCTGTGTGTAGTATAACTAAACACAAAAAGGCTGATAAAAATCAAAACTTGATATTTGATTAGCATCTTCCAAGGATGCGACACGAAGATTTTTAGGAAACTCTCCATCCCAACTACTCTTTACATGGAACATTTTTCGAAAATTTTGATTTTCTCAAAAATGGCTCTAATGATTTTGACAAATTGCAGACAAATACGGCACGTTATTTTTATGGCAAATAAATTGTATCTTAAATTTTAAGGGTATAGTTTCTGAAATGCCTTCATGGCAAACGACTTCTGTGTAACTGCTAAATAGTAAGAGATAGACAAAAGCTAATTACCAAAAATGCATATTCTTGTTAAACACACAATTTATGTGCTTTATTTTGTTGTTGTAAAATTAACATTTTTCCAACATATTGATTGTTTATCGTTTCAATTTAAAAATACTTAGGCTTTTCTCAAACTCTCACATCTCTTTTGTTTTTCTTTTGGTCTTGCAAAGAGGCTCGAATTTCAATTGTGTTATATAGCGACCAGCTTTTAAAAGATTTGACGCTCACTTTAACCTAGTATGTTCGCTATGTTCCATTTACTTACAAGGAAGCAAGCAATAACAAACATTCTACAAATGTTGATATAGATTAGCATGATATATTGTAAATAAAGGCGTAATATTTTGTAAGAATAGTTTATTTGCAGAACGGGTAGAGAAAGGAATGTGAAGGGATAATACATCACATTTTTAGATACTGTTCCTTGTGTATCTGTGTATATCTCTTTGAGAACATAACTTAAAAAAGGAAAATCGACTAAATACCAAATCTGATATTTAAATTTGATATCTTCCGAAGGGTATGAAGCTTATCATACTCGGATAAGATTTTTTTTCGAGGTTTTCTCTTATTCTGAGAAGACGCATGTCGAATAACTTTAAGCTCCATGAAGCTTAACCATTTCACCAATTTCATTCATCGTCCGATATCACCAAGAAGGTAAAAGAATGATTTTCAACAAAATCATCCACCGCAAATTTCCTTTACATGGGTAAATTTTCAAAATGTACAGCCTTCTAAAAATTTATTTAAGGAATGTGATTAAAGTACCATATAAATGTTAAAAATATTTTCATGACAAACACAGTGTATAACTTTAATTTTCTGGATACTCTGAATATTCTCTTTACTCTGGAAAGCTTTTCATATCTGGTAAACCATAAGAAATAGAAACCTTACCACATAAAAATGTAGATATCTTATCAGACACGTTTTTTTTCTTTCTTTCTTGGAGAAAATATTCTTGTTGTCGTTTTAAATTGTTCAATACTTACACTTTTCTGAAATGGGAAATCGTTATTCTTTTTTTTTCTCCAAGGAATTTCAAAGCTATTACATAGCTATCCGCTCTTAAAAGATTAGTTTATTGCTCAAGCCTGCTTATTTCTCTGTTCCTATTGTACAAGTACCATGAAACCATTTCTGCTAGTGCTTGTCTAAAGTAGCATGAATTAGAGAGAAGAATAGCATTTGTAAGAAGTCTGTAGCAGAAAGGTAGAGAAAGGTATGTGGATGTTATACATCAGGTTTATGTAGGTATTTCTACTTCATACAACATCAATATCTGAATAATAAAACGCATGAATAGTTTTCTTGTACCGGAAACTTTGGTGTATTGACTTCTCATTCGTGCAAGAATAAGCATTCAAAATTGCAAGAATAGTGCAATTTCCATGTTGTATACATGTAATGCATTTTCCATAATAGAACCTGCGTTAAAGCATATCGGTTTCGCGACATTGCTTTCAGCCAATTTCCCAGAACGCTTTCACTAGCATTTGCATTTTTTATTATTATTTTATATTTATAGTGATAGTGCTCAATGTTTACAGGAAGTAGCACCACAAAGATGCAGATTACTTTGATATTTATCACCTTAGAAGACTCCCGAATGCGAGCATTTGGGCCACTTCTACCTTGGTTTATCTTTGCGGTTTTCCCTAACGAAGTGTATCATATAATGCTGAAGAATCAGGCGAGTGGACAGCGGGTAAATTGTGGGTGGAGTTTGCTTTGAGAAACTGTTTGCCCTGGGGTTTGATGTTTCATTGGCTCTGAGGGACCTCTATGTGGGGAGAGCAGATCTTTGGGGAGTCTCATCGGCTTCAGGATGTAATATCTAGAGACGTTAGGGACCCCGTCTTTTTCCTGGCCTGCTGCCTCGTATACGGCAGCCCTTAATGTTCGTCATTTTATCCCATTTCATGGAAATTTGTAGAAGCGCAAAAAGGCCTCCATGTGCGCTGTCAAAATACGCTTTCTTTCTCGATAACCGTTATTTTAATTTAAATGACAGCCTTTTATCGTATTGATACACATCATTTCGAAAGCTGATTCCTATTGCAGACAAATTAAGACTTAAGGCACTTCAGTATGTGGACTCTTTTTTCAGCAGAAACAAAATTACTTCCGCGCACATTCTGCTGTAGTTTATTTCTCACACTAATGATTTAAACAAGTCAAACTGGAGTTCATAATAAAGAAGAAAATCAGCAACTTGTTCACTTTCTCTACACTTAATATATACATAGTGTATAGAGAAGGTATTGTATTGCTCCCAAAAACCCGATACTGAGATTTCATCGGAAATACTTGTTTTGAGACCCCTTGAAGCCAAAAAGCATTTTTATAAAAAGGTCCGTGTGTGCGTGTGTGTGTGTCTGTGGACAGCATAGCTAAAAAACTAAAACGCCTTTAAATACCAAACTTGGTATTTAAGCTTGGTATCTTCCAAGGTTGCGACACGAAGATTTTCAAGAAAATCCCCCCTAACCGCAACTACCTTTTACAATATTTTGATTTTTCTCAAAAATGGTTCTAACGGTTTTGATTAAAATACCATATGTTTAAGATATTTTTATGACAAACCAAATGTGTATCTTGAATTTTCTGGGAATAGCCTCTGAAGATCTTTTCATTCTAGATGCCTTTTGTATAACTAGCAAACTGTAAGAGATGTATAAAAACGTATTAAACAAAAAAAATTAGATCTCATTAAAATACACAATTTATGTCCTATACTTTTTTTTGTACAGTTAACTGTTTTCGAGATATTCCGGATTATTGGTTTCAGTTTTAGCCACTTCCACTTTTCTCAAACGGGAAAACATATTTCTTCTCGTTTCTCGTTTGTTCATTCCTGACAAGACAAGAGATTGGAATTTCAATTGTTTCACATAGCGACGAGACTATCACTTTAGCCTGTGCATTTTCTTATTCCCCTTCAACTTACAGGAAAACTAGTAATAAGACTAATTCTGCTTATGTTTACCTGATTTAGATAACAGAATAAAAAGGAGAGTAGAGTACAGCTAGAGTATATGTGAATACAACACTTTAGATTTTTAGATTTTTGCCCTTTTATTTCTAAGGAACCAAATAATGACAATTTCTGCTAATGTTTATATCGACTAGCATGAAGCTGATAGAAGAATCAGCTTTTTAACAATAATTTGTTACAGAGCTGTAGAGAAAGGCATGTGAATTGTTTTTTTTTTTTTAATCTTCTCTCTCTTGTTTAAGAACCTTATTTCTTAGCGAGTGATAGAACGCCTTCTTTAACAAGGCATTATTATTACAAAAGCTTTTCTTCTGTATACTTCACGGTAATCAAGATAAACTTTTGAAGAAATGGTTTTATTGCAAATTGCCTTGTTCTTAGTGCATTTCCATAGAAGATACAAGCAAATACATTAAGCTTAAGCGACAGTCAAAATAGGACTTCTATGTGATGACATTCAAATTTCGTTCTACTTGCATGGCCAAGATGAAATATAAAACTAATAGCAATGTTCTTCTTGAGAACGGTAAACTTATTTGAAGATTCAAACCAATAAAAATGAATTTCTCGAAAATATATAACACACACAAAAACAAAAACAAAACACTATTAATTATTTAACCAGATTTACGTATTTTTTGTGTTTGTTTATGTTTCATTAAGATCTCGTCTTATCTCTTACGGTTTGCCAAATATGCAACACTCATTCAGAATGAAAACATTTTCAGTCTATTTTCTGGGAATAGACTGTGAAAATATTTTCAGAAAATTCAAGGCATACATTTTACTTGTCATGAAAAGTTCTTAAACATATGTATTTTAATCAGCATCATTGTGACCATTTTTGAGAAAACAAAAATCTAAGGAAGAAATTTCCATGTAAAGGTTAGTTTGAGGTGGAAAATTTTCCTGAACACTGTGCTCTATCCTTAAAAACTCTGATGTGTTGCATTCACATGACTTTATCTATGTCTCTGAAACAAATTATTGTTAAAAAGCTTATTCTTCTATCCACTTAATGCTAATCGAGATACAAATTAGCAGAAATGCTTTATTGTAAGTAGAGGGGAAATCATGGAATACACCAGGCTAAAACGATAGTCAAATCTTTTAAACGCTGGTTACCATACGGATGAAATCCGTTTCTTTGCATTGTCAGGAGTTGATTAATTCCCGTATGTGAAAAGTTCCAAGTATTTTAAAGCTAAAACCAACCAAGGAATATTTAAAAAATTATCAACTTCACGAAAAAATATATATATATATAAATTGTGTGTTTCAACGAGATCTACATATTTTGTGTAGTAAGTTTTAGTCTATCTCTTACGGTTTACTAGTTACGCAAATCCAGCAAAATTCATCCAGAATGAAGAGGTCTTCAAAGGCTATCCCCAGGAAATTCAAGATAAACATTTCATTTGTCGTATAAATATCTTAATTATTTATTTATTAGTCTGACTCATAAATGAGTTTGCCAAGTGACACAGAACAATATACATTTAGGGGTTTTTAACAAAAAATGTTACAAGTGAGTATTACAAAAAAGTATTTTATCATACGTTATAATAGTTATATAAAATTAAGCTATGAGAACAAATTGTAGCAGATTATAAAAGATGTGCAACAATAAAAGCTATAACAATAAAAGAGAAAAAAACTACAAAAATAAAGTGATTTATAGACCATAATGCATTTTACGTTCTATTCAAACCACATAAATGATTTCGAAAAATGGCTACGGAATGTTTTATGATGTTTTCCGTGATTGCTTGTTCCACACTTCTGTTAATTTTATATTTTGCCCTCCATTTCACAAACATATTTGTAATTGTTCCTCGAGATCCAAAAAATAGGCCTACTATTATTATTTTTCTGAGATTGTATTTTTCTTTAACATATGGTATGGTGGGCTCATATATTTTCTGTTTTTCCAGATGAACTTGTTGAGGTTGGTCTTTATTCAGTTCAAAGCGGATAGTCGGGTCTATTATCTCTGCTTCTGATTTTCTTCTGTTTATCGCAATGATGTCTATGCGACGATTACTACCACCATCTGCTAGGCAGTGAACTTCCTCGTAAACTTCTAGACCAGTTTCACGTAATGCGTTTGCATTAATCTTTAATCAACATCGTTAGAGCCATTTTTGAGAAAATCAAATTTTCAAAATTTTTTCCATATAACGGGTAGTTTGGGTCGGGGGGATTTTCCTCAAAATCTTGGGGTCGCATCCTTTGGTATATAATAATATTATATACCAAATTTGGTATTTTACTAACTTTTAGTTTTTGAGATATCGTACTCACAGACACATGGACAGAGGGGACCCTAAAACGTCTATTTCCGGTGTAATCTTGGTATCGAATTTTTGGGTGAGATACAATACCTTCTCTGTACACTATATACATAGTACGTGTAGAGAAAGTAAAAATGCTAAAATTAACTATCAAATTGTATTTTCCTATAAATATTTCCGGAAATAGCGCATTACATAATTCGTTATAGGTATAAAAGGAATAGTCACAGTTGCCATTACAATTTCATACTTTTTATGACATGAAATTCGATAGGCCTTTTAAGAAGTATTGAATAATTCCAACCATTAAGATATATATCTGAAAAGAACAGTGCTACAAAAATTTACTTGAATTAAATATGTGTTATGAAGAAATCTACATTTTTTCATTTTTCTTTATTTTCTAGTCGCTTTTGTCTGTCTACGTTTACCGGCAACATAAGTACCAATTACATAAAGCATACGTAAATTACGTAAATCACGTAAATAATCGATCTTAATCAAAATCGTACATCCATTTTTCAGTAAATAAAAAGTTGCGAATTGCATCTTTGGAAGCTACTGAACTTAAGTTGTGCATGAGTGTATTTACAAGATTTAGCTTTTCAATATTATAGCGTTCACAGCCCCCCCCTCTCACTCTCTCTTTCAAGCGCACACTCTTATTCTCTCTCTCATATTCCACAATGCATTTTTCTAAAAATACTTTCTTGATTACAGCAGTGGTCAAAATATATATTTCCGGTGAAATCTTGTTATCGAATGTTTAGTGGAATGCAATATTTTCCCTACTTACTATATGTAGTACAGAAAGTATAAACTTACTTCTCCCCTTAATGGTTTTTCTGCAGCCAGTTAGTTGCTCTATGGATATTCTGTGAGCTCTTATTTAATGGAGGATAATAACTGATCTGCTTAGAATGATTTGTCGTTATTTTAAGATAATCAACCATTCTTGAAACTAAGAACGTGAATTCAAACTGCGTTGTATTAAATCTGCTGTAAAAGATTATTCCCAAAATACGCTAAAGAGCTGTTGCTATAACTCGCCAAAGGGTACCTGTAACTTCTTAAAAACTGAGCAAAAGCAGATTAAAACTCAAAAACCATAAAAGAGCATTTTGAAGTTCCTAAACTTTAGCGATACAGGCTCTTTTATTATCCTAAATCCCATCTATTAACCCACTATAGTTCCTAGTTCTGTTTTGGCAAAATTTACATTTCATATTAGCACTTGAGACACATTCTTAATTCTCTTTGTCTGCTCAATTCTAAGTATTCTTTTCCTTTGCTAATTCTTAAAAATGGCCTAAGTGCGATTATTCAACAACCTTAAGAGTTCAGAACTTCTTAACTTTCCTGGATTTGAATCTTGTGCTTATTTAATTTCTTAGTTACTGCTTTCTCAGAAACTTAATTACCTTCACCACCCTGAGTTCGAACTAATTACTTTCTGCAACATACTTTGCTTTTGCTAATGACTCTTACCTAGTAACAGAATTGTATCTTACGCTCGTTTTTAATGTTTAAAATTATTTATCGTAATTATTCCTTGTTTTCCAATATTTGTTTATAAAATAATTATTAATTTAATATGACAACTGGCATGTAATCTTTCTAGATTAAATGTGAATCAGCTAGATGACTTCATTTACGGTAAGCATTTGCTTGAACCGAATGTGAAGGGATCAACTAATGAACTATTGTTCTTTAGAAGTTAACACTTTTCTTCCCAGAGACATTTAATGTCTCGTGGTCTGCTGCTCAAGCAAAACTTCCGCACACAAGACCTGGGTTTCTGTTTCTTTAACTAGTTATAGATGTGACCATAACCCGAATAAATATTCTGTCAGCATCCTTCTCAAGTTGCGCTAAGAGCAAGGTCATATCAGTAAAGACTTCTATGATTCCAAGTGCCCTTGAACTAGAAGGGCATGTTAATTCGCTGTTTATGCGAACTTATTAATCATTTAGACAAAAAAAAAAAAGTGAAGGTCATCATGCTCGCAGCTTTATATACATTATATACAGAATTATTTATAGCATACAATACTCATGATTATGTTTGGTTTCTTGTTATCCTTAATCTGAATACAGGCCAATCATTCTGTCTTGAAAATGTTTGCTTGTTTAATTGATTATTTGCTAGTAATCATAACTGTAGTAGGTTTTAAGTAACACAACGTCTTATCTTCTTTGACAATCTGATGCTCTCTACCAGAGAGTAGAAGTAGGAGGATAGGCCATCACTCTGTGGTTATTTCTCTCTCTCTCTCTCTCTATTTCTCTATTTCTCTCTCTCTCCCTCTCTCTCTCTACTGTGGTTATGTATCCCTCTACACGTTTAGGGTTCCCTATACCTACAAAAGCATTGATAGAAAAAGGTTCGCGTGTGCGTATGTCCGTGTGTATGTCTGTGAGCACAAGTCAAAAACGAAAAGTCGGTAAAATACCTAACATTATATTTAAATTTAGTATTTTCTAAAGTTTTGAGAAAAATCTCCCCACACCAAATTATCCTCTACATGGAGAAAAATGCAAATTTTATGATTTTCTCAGAAATATCTCTTCTTCTCTTCTGGCTCTACAGCCCTTGGTGGGCTTTGGCCTCCTGCACAATCCTCCACATATCTCTATCTTCTGCTTTACTTTTCCACCCTCTGATTCCAATCTTTCTTAGGTCTTCCATCACATCATCTAACCATCTTGTTTTTGGTCTTCCTTTTTTTCTTCTAGCATACAATCTTCCTTTCAATATCCTTATTGGCATTCTATCTTCTGTCATTCTCTCTATGTGTCCTAGCCATCTTATTCTTTGTGTCTTTATAAATTTCACAATATTATGCTGATTAATTAGTTCTTCTATCTCATAATTATATTTTATTCTCCATTGGTATTTATCTTTTACAGGTCCAAAGATTCGTCTAAATATTTTTCTTTCAAATCTTCGTAGCATTTCTTCATCTACATTGTTTAGAGTCCAGGTTTCTGCAGCATATGTTGCTATTAGTGTTTTATAGATCTTGTATTTTGTCCCTGTACTAATAAGCCTATTTTTAATAGGCTGCATCAGAAATGTCTCTAACGATTTTAATTGAAATACCATACATTAAAGATATTTAGATGACAAATACCATGTATATTATGAATTTTCTGAGAATAATCTCTGAAGTCCTCCTCAGTCTGAATGACTTTTGCATCACTGGTGAACCGCAACAGATAGACAAAAACTTATCACGTAAAAATGTGTATCTGATTAATACACACAGTTTATGTCATGAACACTTAGAGTTGACCATTTCCGAGTTATTCCTTGTTATAAGTTTTAAAATACTTAACACTTTTTTCATATGGGAATTTGTCAACTGCTGGTTATGCAAACGAAGTTCAATGACATAGCAATCAGTTTTTAAAAGATTTGACTATCGCTTTAGCCTTATTTTCCTTCTATTTATAAGCAATTAAGTAATAAGACAATTTCTGCTGATGGTTATCTCGATTTGCATAAAATGCATAGAAGAGTAAATTTGAAACAATAGTTTTATACAGAGATGTAGAGAAAGTCATGTGAATAAAACACATCAGATTTTGTATACTTTATCTTCTCGTTACCTATAATAAGTAGAGAAAGAATTGCATTCAACGTAACATTCCATGCTGAGATTTCACCGAAACTATACATTTTGAAACTTCCTGAATAAGAAAAAGAAAGAAAGAACATGAAATACTGAAAAACAGAAACAAAACAAATTAGAAAATGTTCAGTGTGTGTGTGTGTGTGTGTGTGTATGTCTATGCGTAATCCAAAACCGAAAAGTAATTTAATATACTAAACTTGACATTTAAATGTAATATTTTCCAAAAACTCATGAAGATTTTCAAGAAAATCTTTCAAACAAGATGGAAGATTTTTCGATATGTTCTATTTTTTCGTAATTGCTTTGATTATTTTGACTCAGCGATGCCATATTTAACTTATACGAGGGCAGATGAAATTTTATTACAAAAAAGTTTAATAGATAAAAAAAAATCACAAATGATTTTTACTACTTTACTTACTTTTAACTACTTTTCAACATAGTCGCCAACTTTCTCAACACATTTGTCCCATCATGATACCAGTTTCAATATGCCCTGATATAGAAGCAGTATAGCCATCTGCGGACTATTGATTTCACTTCCGCATCTGTCGCAAAGTGTTGGTCGGCCAGAAATTTCTTCATGGGACCAGACAGATGAAAGTCCGACGGAGCAAAATCCGGACTGTATGATGGATGCTGGAGTACCTCTGAACCTAATTTGGTGATTTTCTGACGAACAACGGCAGCCATGAAGGCCAGAATTGCCTTGAAGAAGTTTGGCATCGTGAGCACTAATGTTATGGCGTTTGTCACGAAGGGCAAGACCAACTTTACCAAAGTTTTAATGTAGGCTCAGCAGTCACAGTGGTGCCGTGTTCAGCAAAGTTCACTAATAAAACCATGCATGTCCCAGAGCACTGTCACAATTTAGAATGGGACGCTGAGAACCACAGCAGTTAAAGAGCGTCCATAAATAACATGTCATTTTTTTTAAGGATGCGATACGAAGGTTTTCAAAACTAAATTTCCATGGAAAAATTTTCTAAACTTTGTTTTTATCAAAAATGGCATTAAAATGTTAATTAAATACCGTATATTAAAGATATTTACATTACAAATAAAATGTATATTTTGAATTTTCAGGGAATAGCCTCTGAAAAACTCTTTATTCTGGTTGAGTTTTGCAGAATTTTGCATAACGGTTAAGCGTAAGAGATAGACAAAAGCTTACTATACAAAAAATGTAGATCTCGTTAAAACACAATTTATATCATATGCGTTTTTCTTGTAGAATTGACCATTTTCGAGAGTTTCATTGTTATTGGATTCAATTTTTAACTAATTAAATTTTTTCAAATGAAACTATGTAAATCCAACCGAATCTCAATTGTTTCACATAGCAACCAGCTTTTAAAGGATTTGACTAATGCTTTAGCAGAAAGTATTCCCTTATTTCCACTTCTACTTACAAGGAAGCAAGTAATAAGACCATTTCTGCTAATATTTATCTCCATTAGCATGATGTAGATAAAAGAATAATATTTTGTAAGTATAGTGCATATGTGTAACAGCTAGAGAAAGTCATTTGAATGGAACACATAAGATTTTTTGAATCATTTTCAGTGAGAGTAACATCTGCTTCTTTAAATCTTACCACAATCTAAGGACCGGTTACACAGCGACAAATGTGCATTTATACACGCTGTTTCCAAGACGAATAAAACTGTAAACAGTTTTATTACTCTTGTTATTACTCGTTTTACTACTCTTACTGTTAACTAACACCTTCGGATACATGTTGATTTAATTTAATTTAATAACCTTTTTTCGAAAGGCAGTATAGGAAATTTTCAGACTTAAGCTATTTCATATAATTTTCCATTCACAAGTTTTCGTTTTATTCTTCAGTTAACTTGACCATCACTATTTGGCATGAATACTACAAATAGACCATAATGATAAAAAATTAAACAAACTGATGTTCAATTCACATGACCTTCACTAACTAATCTGCCATAAACCATTCTTGCAAAAGCATATCTTTATATCTCCTTCATGCTAATTCAGATAAATATTAACAGAAATTTTCTTATTACTTACTTCCCTGTAGGTACATATAAAATAAAGAAATACACTATACTAAAGCGATAGTAAAATATTTTAAAAGTTGTTGCCTTGCGTTGACATTGAAATTCCCTACACGTTTGCTTAGCCAGGGAGTTTAAAAAAATTGCGACTTCCCACTTGAGAAAGGTCAAAAATGTTTCAAAGTTTAAACGAATAATCAGAGATATCCCGGAAAGTGTTAACTTAACAAAAAGTCTTATGTGTTCCATTCGCATGACTTTTTCTACCTGTACTGCCAACTAAATATAAACACTATTATTTTATCCTCGCAATGCTGATAAGGATAAATATTAGTAGAAATTGTCTTATTATTGTATTATTTGTTTCCTTGTAAGTAAAAGGGAAATAAGGGAACACACTACCCTAATGCTATAGTCAAATCTCTTAAAAAATGGTCGCTATGTGAAACAACTGAAAATCGGTTCTCTTTGCATGTCAGGAGTAAAACAAGAGAGGGATGAAGGGAAAGACGGCTTCCTGTTTGAGAAAAGTTTAAGTAGTTGATACCAATAACAAGAATTATCTCGGAAATGCTTAACTCTAGAAAAAATTCTAATGTGTTCCATTCATATTACTTTCTCTACCTGATCTATAAATTTCTTTCAAAATGTTATTTTTCTTTCTACTCCAAGCTAACCAAGATAAACACTACCAGGAGGTTCTTATTACATAGTACCTTATAAGTAAAAGGGAACTATGGCAAAGTGGTTGTCAAATATTTTAGAAACTATCGCCGTGTAGTTATTGAAATTCGCTTCTTTGCATGGCCCAGAAAAGAAAGATGGACGACTTCCTATTTGGGAAATGTGTAAGTATTTTAAAAGTGTACTCAATAACAAGGAATTTATCGGAAACGGTTAGTTCTACAACAAAAAATTAAAGGACATAAACTGTGTATTTTGATGAGATCTACATTTTTGTGTACTAAGTTTTTGTTTTATAGTTATGTAAAAGTCATTCAGAATGAAGAGGACTTCAGACTATTTCCAGCAAATTCAAGATATAGATTTCACTTGCCATGTAAATATCTTTAATCAAAACCGTTAGAACATTTTCTACAAAATCAAAACGTTCGAAAATGTTTCAATGTAAAGAGTAGTTTGAGTTGCGGTATTTTCCTGAAAATATTCGTGTCGCATCCTTGAAATATATTAAATTTAAATACCAAGTTCGGTATCTAACGGACTCTTCGTTTTTGAGTTACACTATCCATAGACTCTCTCTCTCTCTCTCTCTCTCATCTCTCTCTCTCTCACACACACACACACAGAGTGATCTTTTTATAAAAATGTTTTTTTTTTTCGAATTCAGAGGAATCTTAAAGCATATATTTCCGGTGAAATCTTGGTAACGAAATTTTGGGTGTCATAAAACACCTTCCCTATCTGCTATGTACGTTGTACATGTGCGCTAGAGAAATTAAAAGTGTATAGGGGCAGAAGGACTTTCATGAATAAATTGCTTCATTATTTTATCAATTCAAAAATTGTCCCATTAATATTAATTTCCTACATATTAACCAATGATTATTTTATTCAATTCACAATTATCATATCCGCATTAAGCGGAGCTATTGGCGCATTTAATCAAATTTCTATTCGTGAAATCTTATTCTTCTCATCAATAAATCATATCGGATGCATATTAACTATTATAGTCATAGGAATAAACTTATTTTTAACATCTTTTTTCATCTATTCTATCAACATTACCTCCATTATCTTTTTAACAAACATAATCAGGACATAAATTGCGTGTTTTCATAAATATATATGCTATATATTTATTTATTGTAGGAATTTGTTTGGCTTTTACAGTTCACGATTTATACAAAAGTCATATAGAATCAGCCGGAACTCAAATAGTATTTCCACAAAATTCAAGATGCACATTTCATTTCTCACGAAAATATCATAAACGTGAGGTATTTTAATGTTAATTCTTAGAACCATCTTTGGGAAAACAGTATTTTCGAAAAGTAACCCATATAAAGCGTAGTCTGAAGAAGGGAAGTAATTAGAAAAATAAGTTTGAAATAATAGCTTGTTGCAGAATAGATAGAGGTCATGTGAATATAACAGTATTTTTTTTTTATGTTTTTTTTTGCAACTGCTTAGTCGACATTCGATTTTCTTCTTGGCCATGCAACGAGAATGGAATTTCAAAGCCAACAATATATACCTGCTTCTAAAACACGTATTATCCCATAATCCTACTGTATCCTGCTTGTATGAAGCTACAACGAAATGGTTAATGAAACATTTCTAGAAACATACAGCAGCTAGAAGAACTAGACATTGCAAGAATAGTTTGTAGAACGAAAGTAGACAAAGTAATGTAAATCTAACGCATGAATATACCTTTTTAAGTTCATTAGAATCTTATTTAACCAAAGTACTGAACGTTTTAAACGAGTCTTAAGATTAACTTCAATAACACTTGAACACACAGTAACACAAATCAATTATTTCTAAGTGAAAAGATAAAATATAGTGTGCTTTCTGTCTGTTTATGACTTTAAGTTGGCCATGTTACCAAATATACTATACCTAATGAACTAAATTATCAGAAATATTTAATAATTTAATATTTTATACAATTGTGATAATTACAGCATTTTCTATTATTATCTATTAATTATTATTATTTAAAATAATATAGAAAGAATTGTTAACAACACTTGGAAACGATGACATAACGAAATATCCCAAACAGCATACGATTAACGACTCCAATGCTATAGAAACCAGGGCGACTTAAAAAAGATGGACTCAACAAGATTTTGCAGCCGGAACAGCCTAAAAATGCCCAGCCCGTGAAGAAGAAATTATTATTATTATTATTATTAATGTTATTTCTACTATATTAACAATGTTAAAATTGCACTATGCATTTTAGAGAAAAGTTGAAAGAACGAATAAATTTGAGAGGCATTGTGTCAGTGAAAACAGGTAAGACAACCAAGGACGCGAGAATGCAACAGGTTTCATTCTGAAAGCCCACCTGACCTTCCAGCAGAAAGTTAGAACGTGTGTGGTCAAGGTTCAACCTTTTTCTCAAAAGGTTGAGCGACCATAAAAGTTTTATCGTAGTTTGTTCGTTTAAACATAAATACCTTATGAATTATTACATGCAGAACGCTTGAAGGGCAAGAAAGCACACGGTATTCTCTGAATACCAGCCAACTTGGCTTTCTATATTGTTTTTTTTTTTTTTTAGTCGGCTTACCCTCCCCCTATGTAGGACTGAACTCCATCCCCCCCGCCAGGACAAGTCAGAAGCCTGTCGGGGAGCCAACGACACGGTCCATAGAATGAAGAACCTGGAACAAGTGGTCGGCCCGTAGACAGGCATGAGCGTGGGGAAGTGGATGAAATGAATGAAAAATGGATAATAGGAATGTTGATGATGGAGCAATTGGTGGAATGAATGGAGAGAGAAACCGGAGGACCCGGAGAAAACCCACCCAGAAGCCGTTTCATCCACCATAAATCCCACATGCGAGCACTTGGAATCGAACCCGGGCGGTCTAGGTGGGTCTAACCACTCAGTCACAGCGCTGCCCTATATTGTTTTTATTTATTTATTTTAGAAGTAGACTAATCAACATAATGAGCGATAGTAAAAACATCCATATCAGTGTTTGAGTCAGACTTTCAGTTGTAGTCGTAGTCGTAGTCGTGGTTGTGGTGGTAGTAGTAGCCGTAGTAGTAGTCGTAGTCGTAGTAGTGGCGGTATTAGTGGTGGTAGTATTGATGTGTTGTATACATAAAAATAGTAGTAGTGGTAGTAGCAATACAACAGTTCCACTATTTTCACTGACATGCTACTTCCAACGCTGGGGTATTTAACTGAATATTAAACATTATTTGAAGCTCAAGCCTGAGATTCGAATTGGAATACATCACTGCCATTGCTTTCTGTAACTTTACTTTCTCTGGTCTCAAATCTATCCATACTGGCCAACAATGGAATATATTTTTGATTTAATTTTTTTTTTTTTTCGCACAAGCCGTGTGTAGGACGGGAGTTGGATAGATAGAGTCAGACTCAAAAATTCAATGCCAATAGACATAACACTTCCAACTATCCCGGCTATAGAATTGAATTTTTAGTATGACTCTACTTATCCAATAGAATATTTACAAAACACTGCACTGCACTGAATACTGCAATCTACAATCGTCATTGCTTAAGCAAACTGCTGAAATTATGAACCTGAATGCTAACCCGGCTAATCAAAATGAGAATTTTTATTGTTCAACTTACTTGGTATTAACGATAAGATAGTTTCGCTGACTCACAGCTCGTAATCATAGCATACAGTCTGCATGGAAAGTGTTCCATGTCTTCCTGTATTTTCAAAGAGAGCAGTAATAATTATTATAACAAAAAGAAGAAAGAAAAAAAAACATCTTTCTGACAGGGAAGGAATTCTTGTTTAACGAGTCATGGAAATTATTTAATGAGAGGGGCAAATCCCCCATCTCCCGGCTTAATTTGAACCCTAATTCATATAATACAAATGTGTTTCGAGTAATAAATATATGCAATCAGTATCTGCTTGAAGTGAGAGTACTAAATGTATGTGTAGGTAAACGGTTCATAATATTAATGGCTAACCAGTAGATCTTACCACCGCTCAGAGCTTTTCTGTAACATTTTGTTACGGCTTAAAAAATTCTTAAATTCACTAAAAAATTGTTAATTTAATTTTGCTCAGAGGCCTCTCAATCAGACTTGAGGTTCTTTTACGTGCCGTAAATCTACGATACGAGACCAACGGAAGGAAGCCATGCTAAGGCCAACTAAATCCATCGTCCTCCGCCGGGTTTGAACCCGCGACCTTGGGTATATGAAGACAGCATGGTAACCATTACACCACGGAGTGTGACGTATTGCATTTTTGGAAAATACTAAAGATAAATAACCGGTTAAGTATTTAACGCTTTTGAGCTATGTTGTTCACAGGCTAACACATAGACGAACACACGCACACACACAAACCTTCTTCTAATTTTTTTTTTTCGGACTCAGGAAACAAAACTCATATTTCCGGTGAAATCTCGACATAATGTTTTTTCTCTGCCCACTATGTACTTTGTACATATAAGCTAGAGAAAGTAAAACAGTAGAGTCATCTAGCAAAAATTAAATCAACAGATATCCGAAGGTATTATTTAACAGCGAGAGTAATAACACGGAAGTTTACAGTTTTACTCGTCTTGGGAACAGTGTGTATAAATGCTGTGGTAGCCGCTATATAACCGGTCTTTATTAATTCTGGTAAGATTTAAAGAACCAGATGTTACTCTCACTGAAAGCGATTAAAAAAACGCTGAACCGGAAGGATAACCTTGATTTATATTGAAGGTTTTAGCTGATGTATTACGATGTATGTGTTAAATTGCTTCATCTCTAGCCCTCAGGGTAGAGTCGGCATGTTTTTTGCTTTCTCCAGTTGTGTTAATGACCGCCTTCAGAGCAAAATACTTCGGAAGAAACAGCATCACACATAACCTTGACCAAATTTTCAATCTGTCCTTGAGACACTCCTGGATGGCATAAATACCAAGAAACTAGAAAAAAAAAAAAAAATAAAAAACGGTGATATCATTGGGAAGTACGAGTGTTTTGGTTGCAATTACTATAATCATAACTCAAATGTATTACTTTCTCTACTGCATATAAGTAGGGGAAGCACTCCTTTCTACCCAAAAATTCGATAACGAGATTTCACCGTAAATGCATGTTTTGAGACTTCATAAAAAGACAATTTTTAGAAATTCATATGTGTATGTGTGTGAGAACATACAAAATCTAAAACCAGCTAACTTCAAAGTTGGTATTTAAGTTCAACATCTTTCAAAGATATAATATGAAGATTTTCAGCAAAATCTACCACCCCAAAATACATTGAAGATTTTTCGAACTTTTCTCTTTTCTCGTCAATTCATTTAAAGATTTTTATTAAAATACTATATATGAAATACATTTATACGACAAATAAAATTATATCTTCAATTTTCTGGGAATCGCTTTTGAAGTCCTCTTCGTTCTGGATGCTTTTTGTATAATAGGAGTTACATCTTACTACAAAAAAATTATATCTCGTTAGTCAATATGAAATATACTTTTGTGGAATTAACCATTTCCAAGACATACATCGCTTATTATTATCCAGTACTTAATATTTTCTCAAATTGGAGGTCGTCTTTTCTCTCTCTCTCTCTCTCTCTCTCTCTCTATCTCTCTCTTTATCTCTCTCTGTTCATGCAAAGAGAACCAAAATTCAATACAAAACATGGCGACCAGCTCCTATAAAAGTTTGAATATCCCTTTAGTTTAGTGTATTCCCTTATCCGCCTTGCATTCACAAGGACATAAACTAATAAGCCCATTTATAATGTTTATCTGAATTAGCAAAAGAGATTGTAAGAATAATTTATTGCAGGGAAGGTCACGTGAATGGAACACAGTACTTTTACTTTCTCTACACTATGTATATAATGTATAGAAAAGGTATTGGATTTTCTTTGAATTCAACAAAAGTATTTTTAGAAAAACATCCGTGTGTGGGTCTATCTGTCAGTGTGTGTGTGCAGCATATTTTAAAAACGAAAAGTCCGTTAAATACCAAACTTGGCGTTTAAGCTCAGTATTCTCCAAGGATGCGACACGTAGATTTTCAAGAAAATCTCTCAGCCACAACTTTACATGGAAAAAGTTTCGAAATCTTTGATTTCCTCAAAAATGGCTCCAACGATTTTTATTAAAATATCGTATATTAAAGATATTTATTTGACAAATAAAATGTATATCTTGAATTTTCTGGCAATAGACATCTTTATTCTGGATGAACTTTGCGGAATTTTGCATAACTGGTAAACCGTAAGAGATACATAAAAACTTACTAAATCAAAAGTGTAGAGCTCGTTAAAGCACCCACACTTTATGTTATATACATTTTTAAGTGGAGTTGACCGTTTTTGAGATATTCCTTTTTACTGGTTTCAGTTTTAAAATACTTATATTATATACTTTTCTCATACTGGAATTTGTCAACTCCTGGCCATACAAACAAAGGAACCTCAATCACATATCAACAAGCTTTTAAAACAGTTGACTATCGCTTTAGCCTATGGTACTCCCTTATTTCCCTTCTACTTACAAGGAAGCAAATAATAAGACCATATCTGCTAATTGTTTCTGGATTAGGATGAAGTTGATAAAAGAATAAGTTTTTTTAAGAATAATTTGTTGCAGAGATGTAGAGAAAGTTATGTGAATGGAACACAGTATATTTAACCTGATTTTGTAAAATATTTCCTTCGGAAGATCCCCACACCTCCCCCCTAGAAATCTATGTTTCAGAAAAAAAACATGCTTATTTATCAAGTTTAAATATGTACATGATATCAGAACGAAATAAATAAGAGAGTGTTACTTTATTTGGTTATCGTTGTGTTCATTGCATAACTGCGGGATAGTCATACACCTGTGAAATAGTAACTAGAAAGATTAGACATCAGTAAAACACGCGCTGAGGGAGGCCAAGAATTCAATTTCACTAAACAACGGAACAGAGGAAGAACACTAGCGCGAAAACTGCCTCTCCTGCAAAAGTACAATTGTATAACCGAGCCAGATAGCCGACCTCCCTAATCCATATTTTTTTCCGGAGTTTTCCGGGTCACTAAGCAAATGCCCGAAATTTCTCTGCCTCGGTTTCATCCAATCGGTCTCTTTCAGGGTTGTACATAACTGTTGGCCAGGACTGCGGTAATGACGTCCTTCCATGGTGGTGAATACACTTTATCGGCGGCGTGGTAGTCGACTTCCGTGGTTTAATGGTTACCAATGCTACCTTCATATACCCAAGGTCGCGGGTTCAAACCTGGTGGAGAACGATGTATTTTTTCGACCGTAAAAATCCTTAACATGGCTTCCTTCGGAAGGGAAGTAGCCGTTGGCCCCGTGTCGTAGAAGAACCTCAAGCCTGATAGAGAGGTATCTGAGCAAAATTAAGCAGTCAAGCAACCAACTCTCTAAATATTTTATTATCGCTTTAGCCTATTGAAATCTCTTAATTTGCTTGTACCTATAAGGTGATATGTAATAAACATATTTTTGTTAATGTTTATCTCAATTGGCATGAAATAGATACAAGAATAAGCTTTTGAAAGAAAGTTTGCTTCAGTATATATGCAGAAAGTAATGTGAAAGTAACACATCAGATTTTTTAATTTTTAAACTGCAATAAAATATAATTGACTACACAAAATACGCAGATCTCGTTACAGCACGACAGCTATATCAAATTAATTGTTGTGGTTTTAATCACTTCCGATATATTATTTATTATAGGCATGGTCTGTCAAATAGTTCATACTTTCTCAATTACAAAATTACTATGCAAAGAGAGTATAATATCCAAGAATCTATTCATCTAGGCCTACTATATTCCACAGTACCTGCAACGAAATATTATACGATATAAGTTCTTAGAAAAATAAAACTCTGTAACAATAATTTTGTATTACTTTGTTATAATCTTTTGAGACAGTCCAAATGACAAAGCTAGCAAATAGTTGCCTGTGCCCAAGGCAGTTATCGGATGTACGGTATGTATCCGTATGAATCTTTGTGTATCCGTCAGTGCAACACGTGGCAGTCCTTCCAGTGTGTCAAAAGATTGAAAAAAAGTAGAAGGTGTGTAGACAAACTAATTGTTTGTAACACATCAGTTTTGAACTAAAATGTTGCTCTTTTTTAGCTATGCCATAAATTTAAAGGTTAGAATGCTAAAGCCATGCACACATTATTTTAATGATGAGAAAATATAGCAATTTCAGAAACGTGAAAGGTGTTTAAATCTCTAGGAGTATTTACAATAGTGAAATATGTGGTTTCGAGAAAAAAAGAATTATTTTAAGAAAGGATTCAACGCATTGTCATCAACAGATACCTAGAGAACCCTTAAAAATAGATGAATTGTCACAATATCTATTTTAACAATGTACACATATTTTATAGAGAAAAAATCAATACGCTTACTTAAAATTTTGACATATGTTTCGGTCCTAGCGTCCCTTAAAATTTGTTATGTTCTTGGTTCAAATTAATCATTTTTTCTTTACTTTCTCTATCAACACACATGGTAAGTAGAGAAGGTGTTTACTGCTTTGCACTAAGAAAGTGCACTTGCACTAAGAAATTAGAAGAAAAAACCCATGGTGTGTGTGTGTGTGTGTGTGTGTGTGTGTGTTGGCACACAGCATAGAAGAAAAACGAAAATACGAATAAATTTCAAAATTCGTATTTAAGTTCAGCATCTCCCCAAACTACCCTTGCATATAACATTTTTCTAGAAATATTTCTGACTATTTTGATTAAATATATTTAAGATATTTGCATGATAAATAAAATGTATACATTGATTTGGGGGGGGGGTAGCTTGAGAATTCTCTTCATTCGGAAGGAATTTCATCTTGTAAAAATGATAAGCTTATAGTGATAGACTATAAACTTCACAAAAATGGCATATATCTTTAAAACACACAATTTATTTCAAATAATATTTTTGTGTAATAACCCATTTCCAGGATATCTGTTATTAATGGTTCCATTTGTTCATCACTGTCGCTTTTTTAAAGCATTTCGACATTCGGTTGTTTCCGTGATTGCATAGAAAGATTATGAAATTTTAAGGCCAGGATATAGCCTCCAGTCACTAAACATTCGACTATCGCTATTCTCTTTCTATCTGTACTTCTCTTTGAATCCACAACGAAATATGTAGAGTAGCTATTTCTGCTAAGGTTTAACTCAATTGAAATGAAGTAGAATAGAAAAATGAACTATTGTAAGAGTAGTTTGTATACCCAATGATAAAAGAGAGAGGGTGGAGAAAGTCGGGAGAATGTAACATAGGAAATATTTTGTCGTTGGGGTGTGGGTTTAAAAGTGGGCTCTGCATTCAGAGATAAACTGAGTAAACTCACGCCATCTGTTGTCCTCGGCAGTGACCAGTTGGATATTTTTGGACAGATGGCGCAGTTACATAAGAATTCTATTAGTTTTCCATCATTTGAGCACCTGTACACTTTTATACTTTATTTATTCTGTTCTTAACACTCCCTAGATCAATATGCACGCATGCACACACACACACACACACACACACACACACACACACACACACACACATACTTTCAATACTAATTACAATTAGTAACTAGAAGAAGTATTCCATTCCACAAAAATACGATGGAGAGTTTTTCCCGGAAATATACACTGAATAAAAACAAATATATATTTTTTGACAAAAGTCTAGTAGGAGAATGGCTGGGTCAGAACAACTTAACTTAGAAATTAAAATGAAAATATTTAAATACCAAAGTTGTAATTTTCATCTTTCATAAAAATAGTTCTAACGATAATTATTCAATGACAACATGTTTAAGATATCTGAATGGTAAGGTCCTCTTCTATCCAAATGCATTTTTCATAGCTTTTAAACCGTAAAATATAGGGAATATCTTATTACACAGAGAGTTTGAATTTGGTTAAAGTACATAGCTTCTTATTTTTTCTTCCTCTACACATTTATCATGCGTAATAAAAAGAGAAGGTATTGCATTCCACCGCAAATTCGATACTGTGATAGCGGGACATACACGTTTTGAGGACCCCTGCATCCAAAAAAGTACCCTGGATAAAGCCCCTTGTGTCTGTATGTCTGTGAACAGCCTAACTCAAAAACGAAAAGTCGGTTAAGTATCCAACTTGGTATGTAGAGTACTTCAGTATCTTGTAAGGATGCCACACGAAGATTTTCAGAGTAATCCTGCCAACCCAAGCTACCCTTTACAGGGGAAAATGCTATTAATGTTTAATTTTCTCAAATATAGCTCCAACGATATTGACTAAAATGCAAAATATTAAATATATTTTGAATAGCCTTCATTCTGGACGAATTTTGCAGAACTAGTAAACCTAAGAGTTTGACAAAATCTTACCACACATCTCGTCAAAACACAAATTTTTGTTCTAATGTACCTCTTTGGTATATTTGACCATTTCTGAGATAATCCTCGTTTTTTGTTTTCATTTTCCAATGTTTATAATGTTCCTCAAGTGAGAAACTGTAATTTATTTTTCTTTCTTTGCTTTTTTAAATGTTTTTATTTTTTTTTTTTTCATTCTAGTCATGCTACTAAAACGGAACCTCACGCCCATTCGAAAACTACCAGATGTTTAAATATTGACCAGCGTTTCAGCCTACATGTTCCCTTATTCCCCATGAAACTATAAGAAATTATGTTATAAAGTCATTTCTGTGAAATTTGTAGGCTTTCACGGCCGGTGTCAGTATAAGAAAAATTATTATCCGGGCTTGTAGGCCGTGGTCTACTGGGCTCCACCTTCTTCATCTTCCTAGACGTTTCGTCTGCGGCTGCGGCAGACATCTTCAGTGGCAGTGCGACCAAAGTGTCCTGGTGGAGGTCTCAACAGCGACTGTTCAGAATTTTTTTTAATGCCTACAATGTCTGCTAGCTCGCGCACTTTCAGTCGACGGTCATCCAATACCATTTTGTGGATTTTCTTTACAATTTCTGGACTGGTAACCTCATTTGGTCGACCAATGTGATGTTCGTCTTGGCAGCTCGTACAGCCGCGCTTAAACTCTGTCACCCAATATTCCACTGTTGGAAACTAAGGAGCACGTTCCACCAAAGTAGCTCAGCTTTAAATTAGTTGGACTAAGACCTTTTAAATGAAAGTATTAAATCACATAAACGTGACCAGTTTCCTCCATGTTTACAAATTCGCTGAGAGCATTCACTAATGAGGCTGCCAAATAAATGCTAAATGATGTAAAATCGTCAAACTTTAAACTTAAGCTTTCTAAGATTGCTACTTTTTACCATTGTTGTTGTTTGAAACAACAACCGCTATCTATACGTCAGGTCGGGTACTTCTGGGACAACCAATGTAATTTGTTGCAGAATAGGTAGAGAAATCTAAATGTAACAGATCAGATTATTATAAAGTTAACATATAATACTAATCTTGTATGATGAAGATTTGTAATAATGTAATTTTCACAATAAAACCAATAATGGAGATAGGAATAGTATATGATCTAACTTCTCTTCCTCCAATTTGGATTAAGTAAACATATGATAGAGTAAATAGATCCAAACTGTGCAATATATTAGAAGAGTGTAAAATACCACCAAACTTGATTTTCCTATAACTCCTTAAATCATGAAACAGGAATTAAAATTAGAATGCAAAATGAATATGAGTCCAATTTGAGAGCAAGGGTAAAAACAGAATTGAGACAAGAATTTGGATATCCTCTCTTTTGTTTCAAACTAATATAAATAAAATTCCGGAAAAGGGAAATGAAGCCAAGAGGCATACCTGGGAAAGAATAAATATATAAATACCATACTATTTGCGGATGACCAGGTACAATTAGGTGGTCAAGAAGACAACCTCCAGTACTCGTAATATAACAAAGCTAAATACAATAATAAAAGAACATAACATAAAGATATCTTGTGATAAAACAAAATTAACAACTGAGGTAAATCAATGAGAGCAAAACTAATGACAGGCAGAAAGGTGAAAGCTTACAATTATTTGTGATGTAATATAACTATTTATAAAATTGATTCAGACTTGGAAAAACATTTACAGATACACCCACAACAGGACAAATGGAATTATAAGAAAACCATTCGGAATAAATATGGATGAGGCTGTACAAATTAGATTCAATAACGTTCTACCAAAACCTGCACCATTATGTGGTGGTGAACCATAAGTAGGCCAGTATCGGAAACGAATTGAAGCGGCGCAAATGAGATTCCTCAGATCCGCTGAAAAGGTAACAAATAATAAGAGACAAAGAAAATTGGTAAAGGAAATGTTAAACTAAAAACAAAGAATATAACATTAAATTAAGGGATATCAGAAAAACTGACAACAAGGGTAGAGAGAACGGCTATAGACGGACCACTGTGGATGACCAGGTACAATTAGCTAGTCAATTATTAACCTATAGGAAACGTGATCTGTTGACAAAGATGGTAGAAGGATGTCATCCTTAAAGGAAAGAATAAGAAGTACGTTTTCATTTTTTGTACAGTTAACCATTTGCGATTTGTTCCTTGTTATTGGTTTGAAATTTCAAATACTATACCTTCAAATACTATACATCTGATAAGTCGCTATTCGACGCGGCTTGCAAAGCCATCAAATAGGAGACAAATTTTTAAAAAAATTACTATTTCATCCTAATACCTATAGTAAATGTGAAGATGTGTAATGCAATTTATTTCGATTAACAATAAGAATAAGATTTGTAAGAATGATTGTTGAAGAGACTGATTAGAAAACGTCGTGTGTATACATTGCATTGTGTGTGTATGTGTGTGTGTGTGTGTGTGTGTGTGTGTGTGTATATTGCATCTGGACACGCTGGACCAGAGTAGCTAAGGACGTAAATTTTAGAATTTGTATATAGAATTTGTAATAAAAGAGACGGTTTGCTTTATTGTACCGAGCGGTACGGGAGGTCCCGGGATAGATACCGTCGACCACCCAATCTGGTCTTGAGCTTTTTGTGGTTTTCCCTGGTCGGATCCGGATGCTGGGAGGCTTTCTCCTCTACTACGATTTTCTATCTTAATTTTCCTTTCATTCCGTTTCTTTCCTATGTTTCAGGTGTGATTCTACGTTTCATGGCGTATGTCTGTGTCGAACGGATTGCGCGGATGCTTGATTAAAGGAAAGAGTACTCTTCGTGGGCACTGAAGGGTTTCTTCGTAGATGGGGCATCCCGCGCCCTCTCTTGGCTGTTCCAGTAAACAACAGGGCACTTCAGACTTGGAGCTGCAGGTGCTTCTGCGCGTCTTTGGTGTCCGTCTGTCTGCGGCCTGTAAACTCCTGATGTTCCTTCATTAGAGGTGGTAACCACAATAAATCTGTGGAGGTCACATGTGATAGATGTCGTCCTCCGTAATCTAACCTATACTTATGCCAAACATTTATTTTTCGGTAATAAATATAAGCTGTATACTGAATGAAGTATATGAATTGTGTTTAACAACATATCTCAAAACGAAAAATCCGTTAAATACCAAAATTTATAATTAAGTTTGGCATTAAACATGCGACACACTCCAACTACTCGCCATGGGAAATTTTTTCAAAAATTTTGATATTCTCAAAAAGGTTCTGACAATTTTGATTAAAATACTGTATATTAAGATTTACACGACAAATGTGTGTGTGTCCTAAATTCTCTGGAAATTCTCTGAAGACTTCTTCACTCTGAATGACTTTTGTACAACTGGTAAACCGTAAGAGCTAAACAAAAGCTTTCTGCACAAAAAATGTGGATATCGCTAAAACATACAATTTATGTCATAATTATACTATTAGTGAGGGTAATCACTTCTGAGCTAGGTATCCCTTGTTATTGATTTCAATTGTAAAATTGTTACAAATTTTTACATACGGGAATTTTTCATTCCTGTTTCTTTTGGTTTAACTCTGGTCGCAAAGAGAACCGAATTTCACACACTTAGCATTCAGCTTTTAAAAAATGTGACACTCGCTTTATCCTAGGTATTCCCTTATTTCCTTTCTGCTTATAAGGAACTAAAATGTATACAATTCTGCTAATGTTAATGTTGATTAGCATGGCGTAGATAGAACAACAACCTTTGTAAGAGTAATTGATCATGTAAAACAAGTCACTTTTAATGTATCATAAACTTCATCTGACGACACCATCTTACCAACTTCCAAAGGGATAAAAATCGATTTGAATACATATTCTACTCTCAATAAGTCTCTTATTAATATTTAAGGAGCGCTCAGTTAGATATATTGGTTCGAGAATAAACTACTTCGATTAATAAGGAGTGAAGAATTAGATAGCACCCAAAATTCGATGTCGAGATTTCACTGGAAATATATATTTTGAGGTCCCTTGAATCAAAAAAGCACTTTTAGAAAAACGTCCTTCTGTGGCTGTGTGTGTGCGTGTGTGTCTATGAACTCCACAACTCAAAAACTCAAGTCCATTAAATAACAATCTTGATATTTAATTTAGAATTTTCCAAGGATGCAACACGAAGATTAAAAATAAAAATAAATAATAAAATAAAACAGCCGAAACAAACTATTGTTTCATGGAACATTTTTTGAAAATGTTGATTTTCCAAAATGGCTGTATGATTTTGTTTAAAATATCATATATTTAAGATATTTTCTTGGCAAATGAAATGTATATCTTGAATTTTCTAGGAATGATTTCCGAAGTACTCTTCATTCTGAGTGACCTTTGCGTAACTGGTAAACGGGAAGAGAAAGTGAAAAGCTTACTATGCAAAACATATAGATCTCATTAAAGCACACAATTTATGACAACTACATTTTTTTTAGTTAACCCTTCCTGGAGATTCCTTTTCATGGGCATTCAAACGTAAGCTATTCTTTCATTTTTCGTTTTATTTTAATCTGAGTATACATAAAGAACGGAATTTCATAGTCATCACATAGTGGCCAGCTCCTAAATTATTTGATATTGCTTTAACCTAGTGTATTCCCTTATTCCCCTTGTACCTACATGGAAATAAATAATAATAATACTTGTTTTTTCTCTTGTTTATCTCGTTAGCATGAAGTAGATAGAAGATTAAGCTTTTAGAAGTATATTTTGTTGTAGTATAGGTAGAGAAAGTAATGTAAACACATTTAAGCTGCTCGATTGAATTTCGTTGGGTGAGTGTCGAACTGGTTAAAACACTATTCATTCGTTTTTCTTTGGTAAGGTGGAGGTCCGACTTAGGGTTCTGCGACGTTAATATGTAAATGTACATATCATTGCACTGGTTTCTTTGTTCCTTCACGGAGAATGAACGACGGGTACCACTAAGGCTAATATCTAAAACCTGTATTTCACAACACTGCTTCTAAAGAAACGAGCGAAATGGTATGTTGAAGATGCAAGGATTTCTGGGAACGTATAGCTCACTTTCAGTTTAAGGAGACAAGGTACTTCGAAATTGTAAAAAATCACATTTTTTGTTTTATTATATTTATATTCTTTCCAGTTTCAGAAAATATAACCCTCTTGGGAGTTAAGAGAATTGTAAGACTTTTAAATATAGTTTAAATGTTAATTTGTATTCCTTTAAATCTGTCATTTGGAGCATTTGTACCAGTAAATTCAATTTTCTCAATACAACACTTTTGGACACTTATGTACCTTTTTCTCGAAAAGTATTAGCTTAAATATTCAGTACGCATTTACAACACAAGTTCAACTTTCTGAACCACAATCAGAATGTTATAATATATATTAGTGATATCAAAATACAAACATTACAGATGTTCCTTTTTTTTTTCTTTTTTTTCAATTTCTAATGAAATGATATGCATAACTAAATAATTGAGGTCCAAAACATAATTGATTAAACTAAGAATAAGCATGAAAAAGGTATCTATGTATTATAAATAGTAATAGAGAAAAGGCATATGAATTCACATGTTTTAAGAGTAAATTTTACTATTTTTCTGCTGAATGAGATACTTTACAGACTCAATCACATAAGCTAATCAATGCAAACAACCATGTGAAATAATTGCCATGATTTGTAGAATAATTCTTAAAAAGTTAAGGAAAAAATCATTGAGTAATTTAACAGTGGTAGTTAACTCAATTAAGGTATACTTTCAAATCCACATTCAAAAGGGGAATTTATTTCTCGGTCTTCAATATTTTTTGATAAAAAATTAAAAATTATGTATAAAATATATCTTAGCAATGCAATAAACTAAATGATTACAAAACTCATACTCATTTTTATGTATTTCATACTAAATACTCATTCCCATTATAGATGCCAAATTTTATAAACATTTCAGACTATGGCCCTTAAGATAAAGATTGGCTATAAATGTTCCGAATGAGACATATCACCTTTAAATTCATATGCAGAATTTTGAATCATATTTAAAGCACAACAAAAAGTTCTCTGACCTCAATGTCTGTAGAAATAGGAAAAGACAAGCCATCAGCGTGTTACCAATACAGAACTCAGTACAATGTGCGCACTTTTTCTTGGACATTTGTTTTATGGGAAGCAAGGGTCGAGTGAAGAAAAAGAAGAAGAAGGGAGAGAGAGAGAGAAAGAGAGAGAGAGAGAGAGAGAGAGAGAGAGAGAGAGAGAGCTAACCCGCCTTTCTCTACGCAGTGTTTTCAGCCAAAGAAATTTTCTTTCTTTGAGAATTGTAAATAGATTGGCTAATTTACTGCGAACTAGCGGGATTATTAAACGAAACACAGAGCGCATACACGTCCGTGTACTCTGGGATCTACAGGACAGAATGAAGTCTTAGTATTGAAGCCACTAGATAACAGCGTGTATGTGTTGTCGCTCTGCTCTGTTTCGAAATTGCGCAAAACCTACCGAATGAAGGCGGGAACCAAAAAGGGTCCTAAAACAAGCATTGTAACATTGCTTTCTTTATTATGTGTCGTTTGAAAGGAACAAAGTCTCGGACAACAAACTAAATATGATTGCCCTCACAGAGCAAGAGTATAGAGCTAAGGAGCTGCATGGAGTATTTCAAGAACAGGATCAAACTGAAAGAAATACGAACGAACGGGATTACTGGACAACTTTGGTATTAAAATACAAGCCAAAATCAAAGTAAAAACAATGAGTTATATCCACACCAATGAATAGCGTAAAGAAGAAGCATTGCAAAAACGTCGCAATTCTACATTACATGAAAATGGTTGGCAACATTATCTATAATCATTTTTTGTTGTTGCAAAAATCCAATAACTAGTTTTAAAATTTAAAGTAATTTATTAAAATGGAAACGGGATAAAAAGTTCGGTGTCATGGTCAAGTTCCGAAACACCAATATTTGGTTTCCCTTGCCATTACTCTTCCAACTGAGCTACGAAATATAGCTAACAGGTCATCAAATTTTCCATGTGACTCAAATGTTTACTGTAAAACGCAAGACGTTCTTAACTTCTCTAGAGGCAGTGTCGAATTATATACTTTATCTTCTGATTCTACCTTTCCAGTCTACGAAAGAAGAATAAATAAAAATGGTGAATGTTTTTTCAACGAATCTAAAATGTCTTGAGCCAACACTCTGATACCATCCGCCATCACGAGAAAACCATATGCCAATCAACGAATGACCAGTGCCCTTCTAAATTCTTACCAACTTAACACAGGCTCATTTTTTTTTTTTTTACTGTACATAAAGCTCATCCGAATCCTTTCGACACTCTATGTATATTTACAAGAGAGGAGAAATGAGAAGTAGTGCAGGTGGTGGTGTTGTAAGGTACCACACATTATCACAATTACAGCAGGTGCACTGATTCCCATCTCTCTTATTCTGCAAGTGGGTTATTGCGGACCTATGCTTCAGGAGTGGACTAGTGTCATGACGATTAACACAAACTCTACAAGAAAAAAAATATTAAACAAAGGTATAATAACCCTCTTATATTGGGTATTAATATTCATAAGACTAAAGATAAAAATATAAAAAAAAATGATGTGCTTTAATCACATGCCTTTCTCTACATCTCTGTAACAACATTTATTCTTCTTCCACTTCATGATAATCGAGATAAGCATTAGCAGAAATTGTTTTATTACTTAGGTCATTATAAGTAGATGGGAAATAAGGGAATACACTAGGCTAAACCGACAGGTAAATGTTTTAAAAGGTGGTTTCAATGTGATTGAGACCCATTTCTTTGCGTGGCCAAGTGTTGACAAGTTCCCGTATGAGAAACGTATAAGTATTTTAAAACTGAAACCAATAGCAAGGAATATCTCACAAACGGTCCACTTCATTAAAAAAATATGTATAACATAAATTGTGTATATCTCTTACGGTTTACCAGTTATGCAAATTTCCGCAAGATTTATCCAGAATAAAGATGTCTTCAGAGGCTATTCTCAGAAAATTAAGATATACATTTTATTTGTCATATAATTATATTTAATATGCAACATTTTAATAAACATCGTTAGAGCCACTTTTGAGAAAATCAAAATTTTCAAAAATTTTTCCATGTAAAGGGTAGTTTGGGATGGGGGCATTTTCTTGAAAATCTTCGTGTCGCATCCTTGGAAGATACTGAACTTAAATACCAAGCTTGCTATTTAACGAACTTTTCGTTTTTGAGTTATGCTGTCCACAGACTCACACAACACACACACACACACACATACACTGGCTAACACACTGACAGCCGGACTGACAGACAGACACAAATTTTCAAAATTTTCAAAATTTGTTCCATGTAAAGGGTAGTTTGGGATGGGGGGATTTTCGGTGAAATCTCAGTATCGAATTTTTATGTTCAATGCAATACCTTCTCTATACACTTTGTATACATAGCACATGTAGAGAAAGTAAAAATTACAGGACAAACATAATATAATAAATAATTAGAAACAAAAAGGTCTATATGTACTTAATAGCATCTTAGCATCACTAAAGGGGTTGGACATGATGTGGGAGAGAACCTATACACGAAACTAGCCTGCCATACCAAACAGCTGGTGCATATCTTGGATCACTAGCAATTTATACCATCTGTCCGAGGACGCGTTGAGACCTCTGATTTTAGGGGTTGCTACTCCTATTTTGCACCCCTATCTTAAGCAGCAATGAGATTGGTTGCTCCTGGATGGGTTAACGGACAACAGTGCCCCCACCCACGTGTTTAGCAATGTAACCCAATACCTTCCTTTATTCCTATCCTGTTTTCCTGCAGCTGGCGCTTGCCTGATTTGCTAGTCAGCAAATGACCGATATAGTTAAGCAGCATTAGGCATGGATACCACTAGTCAGATGACCACTCCAATGGTCCACGACATCCAGGCCAATGGCAGTACAGCAAGCTACATGCTACCCTTTTACAGACCTAAAGCTTCCATAACTGTATAAAACTCCTATATCACTCAGGTAGTTGCCCTCCGTGGTGTAATGGTTACCATGCTAACTTCATATACCCAAGGTCGCGGGTTCAAACCCGGCGGAGGACGGTGGATTTTTTCGGGTGTAAATATCCTTAGCATGGCTTCCTTCGGAAGGGAAGTAAAGCCGTTGGTCGTAGATTTACGGCACGTAAAAGAACCTCAAGCCTGTTAGAGAGGCCTCTGAGCAAAATTAAGCGGCCTTTCACGACCACTATAGAATGGGACACTGAGAACCACACCAGATAAAGGGCGTCCATGAATAACACGCCATTTACATTTTTTTTTCACTCAGGTAAATTCGCGTTAAGTGCTGTGGCAATTTGCATTCTGATTGCTGGAAATGTATGGTCCACAACTAAATATAACGCAGTTTTATAGTGTTAAACACATTGGTTTCAAATGCAGATAAGTCGATATTACATCAAAGTCAGATGAATATCTTTAAAACTCATATGTGAGTTTAAAAATATCGATTTTCAGCAATTCGTTATTCGCGTTCTCAAAATTTACTGCAATAAGATTTTTTAAACCTCGAACAGATCAACTGACAGTGCGACACTGTTCATGTGTTAACTTCCTTATCACGTTATTTATCTTATTCTAGAGTTATTTAATTAATTACTCCTGTGGCTTAATGTATATAAGCAATGTATGACCCGAAGGTTATAAGCTCGTTTCAAGCCATGGATTTAACTTTTTTTCTTTCTTTAAAGCCCATAAGAAGAAGTGCTGCTTGGCAGAGAGATCCGAATCCGAAAAGAAATACTGTCTATTGTGCTACTGTGCGAAGTTAATGTTATAACCAGATACATAACCATTACACCAAAAAGGCACGCGCTCCATACTTTTTTTTGTTTGTTTTGTTTTTGCTGTTGTGTTCTCGAATGGTATCATCAGCCAATGGCGACAGGCACTTTAGAAACTTATATTCGTAACTTCGAAATTTGAACAGATAGACCAGAGGTTTTCTGTTTCAAATTACTTGTTCAAGATATCACCTTATTCTCTGAAAGTATTTCGGTGTAGTTCATAAACACTGTGTATACATTGTATATTGTACAATTATGTATTTATATTAACCGAATGAATTACACAAATAATAATCTTTCATAACCTTCCCAGGAAATTTGACTACGAAAATCGTAGAATTTCTGATGAAAATACATTGTACCCGAAATTCAAAAAGTCTGTTGCGTACCATTCACACGACTTTCTTTATATCTCTGTAACAAATTAGTGTCAAAAAGCTTATTCTCCAATCTAGTTCATGCTCATCGAGATGAACCTTAGCAGAAATAGTCTTCTTCTTGCTTCTTTGTAAGTAGAAGTAAAATAAGGGAATTCACTACCCAAATGGAATACACTAAGCCAGTCAAATCTTTTAAAAGCTGGTTACTATGGAATTGAAATTCGTTTCTTTGCATGGCCACGAGTTGAAAAAATTCCCGTATGAGAAAAGTTTAAATAGTTTAAAACTGAAACCAAGAACAAGCAATATCTCTGAAATAATCATCTTCTGTAAAAAAAATTATAGGTCATAAATTGTGTATAGCATCTACTTGCATCGTAGCAAGTTTTTCTTTTTTAACTCTTATGGTTTACCAATTATGCAAAAGTCTTCTAGAATGAAGAGATCTTCAGAAGCTATTTCCAGAAAATTCAAGAAATACATTTCGTTCGGCACGGAAACATCTTATAAATATGGCATTTTAATCAAAATCGTTAGGGCTGTTTCTGAGAAAATCAAACATTTCGAAAAATGTTCCATATAAAAGGTAGTTATGTATGGGGCATTTTCTTGAAAATCTTAGTGTCCCATCCTTTGAAGATACTGAACTTAAATATCAAAATTGGTATTTAACGGAATTTTCGTTTTTGAGTATGCTGCCCAAAAACACATATATACGTAATTTTTTCTAAACATGCCTTTATGATTCAGGGGTCTCAAAACATGTATTTCCGGTGAAATCTCTGTATCGAATTTTTGGGTGAAATACAATACCTTCTCTGTACACTATGTACATAGTACGTGTAGCGAAAATAAAAATGTTATGTGTTCCATTCATCTACTTTTCCAAAAACAAAGTTTCCTTACAAAAAATCATTCTTTTTTTCTACGTTATACTAATCGAGATAAACATTAGTAGATATGGTCTTATTACCTAATTCCTTATAAGTAGAGGAGGAATAAGGTAAAACACTGGGCTAAAGTGATAGGCAAATCTTTTCAAGCCCTTCGCTGTGCGGAACAATTGTAATTCGGTTTTTCTTTTGCACTCCTGGGAACAAAACAAAAGAGATAAAACGAAAGTTGACTTTTCGCTTGAGAAAAGTTTAAAAGTAGTTTAAAATGGAAAGGAATAACAAGGAATATCTTGGAAATGGTTAACTCTACGATAAAATGTATATGACACAAACTGTATGTTTTTACGAGATCTACATGTTTTGTGTAGTATATTTTTATCTATCTCTTTACCAGTTATGCAACCGTCATCCACAATGAAGAGCTCTTCAAAGGCTATTCTCAGAAAAGTTAAGATATACATTTGGTTTGCCATGAAAATATCTAAAACATATGGTGTTTTAATGAAAATCGTTACAGCCATTTTTGAGAAAATCAGAATGTTCGAAAAATGTTCCATGTGAAGAGCAGTTAGACGTAGGGGAATTTTCTTGAAAATCTTTGTGTCGTATGCTTTGAAGATACTGAACTAGAATACCAAATTTGTTATTTAACAGATTTCTGGTTTTTGAGCTATACTGGCCACACACCCACCCACACACACACACACACACACACACACACATAGGTGCATACACAGGGACGATTTTCTATTTTTTTTATTTGGGAGGTCTCAAAACTAGTATTTTTGGTGAAATGTCGGTATCAAGATTTTAGGTGGAATACAATACCTTCTCTATCTACATGCTAGAGAAATAAAAAAAGTTGAGAAAGCTTGTTTATGTATTTGAATAGTCTTATGACATTTTGTCATCACATTATTCAAGAGAACTGCTGGAAATAAATTCTACCGTTTACATCATTGTGGAGAGAGAAAAACAAACTAATAGTGCAAAAGAAGCCGTTTTAGATAACGGTCCTCGCAAGCGCTCTTGCATATGCTTTTGTGCATCTGTCAATATGGCTATGAAGAATATAACTGAACTCCGAAAATATGAATAAATGGTGCTATATTTCATATTTGAACCAAGCACCGTTTAACATTGAATGTCAACGGAGGATATTCAAGAAAATCTGCCACTCAAAGAAATATGTCCGTTTTCTTTATCTCCAAAAGATCAAAATGTTTTGATTAAACATAAAATACGTTTCAGACAGATGTATATTCTTTAAATAGTCTGTGAAGTCGTTTGGATTTTATATAACTGGAAAACCTTAATAGACAGACAAAATCTGTTGTAATGAAATAAAAAGATCATTAAATTACAGTTGTCAAAATAACTTTTAATAATACTATAGTTATTATTGATCATTTATTACTTATATGCAAGAAATTTTTAGAACTGCTAAAGTCCTCCACTACTTAGGATGTTTGAGCCTCTTTGAACGTGTATAAATAATTTACCATAGGAATAAACCAAAACAAAGTATTTTAAATTAATTTAGTGAGAAAACAGTTTCTAAAATGTAGTCAAATGAAAGGAATACTTTCGTGAAAAATCTGTTCTGTTCAAATAACATGACTTTCTCTAGCTGTCCCACAAATAAATTGTCCTTATAAAAACTTATTATTTTATTTACATCGTGCTAATCAAGATAAAACTAACAGAAATGATTTTATTACTTGCTTCCTTGTAAAGACGGGATAAGAGATAACATTAGACTAAAGCGATTGTCAAATATTTTAAAAGCTATCGCTATGTAGAAATATTGAAATTCGGTTCTCTTTTACATTCCCGAGAGTAAATCAAAAGAGATGAGACGAAAGTTGAGTTCCCGTTGAGAAAAGTTTAAGTTCTTTAAAATTGAAACCAATAACAAGGAATATATTGGAAACGTTTAACTCTACAAAAAGTGTATATGAAATAAATTGTGTGTTTTAATGAAATCTAATTTTTTCTATAGTAAGCTTTGTCAGTCTCTTACGACTTACGAACTATACAAAAGCCAAAAGATGACAGTTTAATCTAAATATTTATACACATTTTGGGAACATTAAAATTTCCAAACATTTTCATGTAAATAGTAGGTGCGGGAGGCGGTATTTTGTTGAAAATATTCATGTCGCATTCTTTTGTAAGATACTGAACAAATGTGCCAAGTATATTTAACCGAATTTTCGTTTTTGAGCTATGCTGCCCATATTAGAAAAATAAAACACACACTCACGCGCGCAGATATTTTTCTAAAAATACTAGTTTTGGATTCTGGGATCTCAAAGCATGTATTTCTGGTGAAATCCCCTTATTGAAGTTTTAGGTGGAATACAATGCCTTCTCTATCTAATATATGTATATATATTTATTTCTCAGGAAGTTCCTCCTGATAAATTGCCATGTTGTTGGGTAGATTTCATGACCACCGCATTTCACTGCGTAATAAATGAATGTAGTAGTGTAGCTAAATGACAATACATGGACATAAAACTATTTAAAAACAATTGATAAGATATGAAGCAGCTGTTTTAATATTTTAAAGCTGTTAACAAGTGGTAGAAATTTTATTTTTGTAGAAAAATCCGCATTTGCCCCCATTTAGTTTGGGACAATGATATTTGTATATACAAAATTTTACCCAAAATTTAGTTCTTTGTGAATAAATACTGGCTGGATTCAATTAGCTTCTTGTTCTTGGATCTCGAACTCAATGCCTCTAAGCATTTGTATGTAGTCAATGAAGCCCACAATTATGGAGCTCTTGAACACGAAAAATTCCGCCAAGTTTTGTACCACCGCAACAAACAGTTTTCTCTGCGTAGGATCCAGCTTGTATTTAAATATCTGTACTGGAGGCCACTGCCAGAAGTCATAAGGACACAAATCTGGTCCCAGAAGAAGCTGTAAATGAATTTTTTTTTATTATTTATCAAATCTTGAAAACAGTTCTGACTAACAATATTCTGTGGTGGTCTTTGAATTAGAAGTTTCTGAAATACTAAAAGATCAGTTTAATATGCACCGTTATTCCATCCTTTTAACTAACAGCCCAACCTCAGGCAACTACAGAAATATTTGATAAATCTTGATCAAAAGTATTACTTGTTAAATTCATATGACTTTCTCTACACATTCAATAAACCTGCTTAAAAATCTTATTCTTCTATCTACTTCCCGTTAATCGAGGAAACATTTTCAGAAACACCCCTTTTAGACCTTGTAGATAAAACAGGAAAAGAGGAACATTGTAAGCTTCAACATAGTGACATCTTTTAGTGCTAGTCACTATGTGATTTCTTTGAAATTCCGTTTTCTTTGCTTGACCGGCAGAAAAAAAAAATAAACAACGACTTCTTCAATTTTTGAGATAAGTATTAAATCATTTGGAAATGATATAGGAATATCTTGGCGAAAAAATATATTTGACAAAAATGTGGGTTTTAACGAAATTTACATTTTTTGTTTTGTAAGTTTTTGTGTATCTCTTACGGTTTATCAGAAGTCATCCAGAGTGAAGAGAATTTCAGAAGCTATTCCCAAAAATATATTTGACAAAAATTGTTGTATTATGTACACCTAATTATGTATTTTAATCATAATAATTAGATTCATTTTTGAGAAAATAATTGTTTCTAAAAAAAACGCTTAATTTTGCTCATAGGCCTTTTTATCAGGCCTGAGGTTCTTTTACGTACTGTAAAAGACACGGG
This sequence comes from Hymenopus coronatus, assembly GCA_030762935.1. Classification (NCBI taxonomy): domain Eukaryota; kingdom Metazoa; phylum Arthropoda; class Insecta; order Mantodea; family Hymenopodidae; genus Hymenopus; species Hymenopus coronatus. The sequence continues at coordinate 60,205,597 of CM060894.1, forward strand.
ATCAACAGTTTTACTTCCCTTCCGAAGGAAGTCACGGCGAAGGCTTTTTACGCCCGAAAAATCCAGAACCTGAGGCTACCATATTACTTACCCTTAAAAAGAAGTCCAGATTTCCCCTATTTTGTCCCCACTATTGTATACGAGTAATAATTCATTTTATTTCATAAGGGTGCAGAATAAAATAAAAACGAGGCTTGGAAATTATAATTTTTATTTTATACTACATCAAACATGTAATATATGAATTATTATTCTCATAATAGAGGACTTCAAAATTGGGAAATCTGGAATTTCAAGATTATGGTGTTCATTGTATTGAAATTTCATAATCCTAAAATTAATATATTTCCTCAAAAGATTGAACTATTCTATGTAATATGAGAACAATAAATCCAATTTTATATTGAATATAAAGTAGCTAGTTGGGCCAAAGTAGCTCGTTAGTTCCAATTTATTGTGAAAGATTTGGTACTTTATTATGGTAGCATTTCTGACTCAAATCAATTAGATTAGAATGGTCCTGCAAGAATTGAATGCAATATTCAAACTTGAAAGTTAATTCACCACCCCCAAAGGGAAAATGGTTCAGAATTAATGCCACTATTCTACAACAGTTACTTGGCATTTTGTAGCCTACAATACTTTCTTCTGCTCGTTGGACACCCTATTAGGTCGGACAATTTTTTATTGAACCATATGTGTCCAACTTAGAATGATTTACTGTAGTACAACTTTGTCGTTCCAATTTGGCTACCGTTCTTGATTGCTTAAAGCACTAATCTCATTAATGTCATTGTTTTTACCTGGAATGCCACGAGGGTAAAGATGGGTGGCACCAGGAGGTAGAGAGGTGGTAATACGAGCAGTGTGCAAACACCGGCCGTAATTAGCACCTTAATGGAGAAAGGATAGGGAGCATCAAAAGTCCAGAGGGTGCGAAGGTCTTCGTAGAAAGGTGTCAGGTAATTGACTACCTTCTCCAAAAACGTTGAATTCGCTCTGCGTCGTCTGTATGGCGTCCGAAGATAAGGACGCATGGCTACGGATCTGTGAATAGAATTACATTGTTTATTTTCTGTCACATCTGATTTTCTTAGGCTATGATTCTTGAACTATTTATTTCTGGACACCCTTTTGAGAAAGTGCCTGCATTTTATAAGAAATATTAAGTAATTATATGGCTTTCTCTGGAGCCCCTTCTGCACCTAGTATCGTTTATTAATGGCTATACAAAAGCTTTTCACTTCCTCTACCACCTACTATGAATATAGTTGACAAAGAATGTATTACAAAGGTTTTCAAAAGTCACTTCAAACTTTAAAACATTATAAGCATTATAATTATTGAGGTAGGATAAAATAAAAATAAGTCATATAGTGGGCAAGTAATAGGGTTTAGTTTTCTTTCTTTTCTTCAGTTTACTGTTACCATGGGTAACATATTAATAATGAGTAGTTGGACAACGTCTTTTGGACAGAAAAGCACACCTCCCTTAACGGTGGCGTTAACACACATAATTGCAGAATTTGAGCAAAAAATGACGCTCAAATTTTAATTCAAGAAGATCTTAATGATTTAAAAGTTACTGTATGGTGTGGCTTTAATTCATAATGCATCATTGGCCCTTAATTCATCGAAGAAGACAACAGTGAAATAACAGACACTGTGCTGTAAATGGTGAGCACTACTATGACATATTACAAAAAGATTTCATCCCTAAACTGAGGAATCACGATATGGAATACATTTTCTTCATGCAATATGGCACTTCACCCCATATCTACACCCCTGCAAAGCAATTATTACCCAGTCGTGCCCATTGTAAACACTTTCCAACAAAGTGGCCGCCACGATCTCCAGATATCAATCCGACGAACTTTGTTTGTGTGGTTATCTTAAAGAACGAGTTTTCCTGTCACATCCAACAACCAGACAGCGACTGAAACATTCTATCTCACAAGGAAGTGAACATATCCCAAGACATTATCTGCAAAATTCTGTGCATGAAGTCGTATACAATGGTGTACATTGAATAAGAGTATGAGGACATCTTCACAATATTTTATAAAACCCCACTGTTTGCCTAATATGTGATTTTTTTTCCTACCTCAAATATTACAATATTTATAACGGTTTAAAGTTTGAAGTGACTTTTGAAAGACCTATATTACACCCAAAACATCGATGTCCATATTTCACCGGAAATAGTGCTTTGAGGTCCCCTAAACTCAAACAAAAGCATTTTTAGAAAAAAAAGGTCCACATGTCTCCGTGTGCCTGTGAACAGTATAACTCAAAAACGAAAAGTCGATTAAATACCAAACTTGGTGTTTAAGACAGTATGTTTTAAAGACGAGAAACAAACATTTTTAATAAAATCCCCTCTAAAGGACTACACTTTACTTTTTTGAAAATTTTGATTTTCTCAAAAATAATTCTAACGACTTTGATTAAAACACCATATGTTAAAAGATTTTCATTGCAAATAAAATATATATTTTGAATTTTTTGTATTAGCCTCTGAAGCTCTCATCATTCTGCATACTTTTGCATAACAGGTAAATGAAAAGTTTCTACACAAAAATTGTGCATCTCATTAAAACACACAATTTATGTCATATTTTTTGTGGACTTAACCATTGCGAAGTTATTGGTTTCAAAATTTCCAATACCTCGACTTTTTACATATTCACTTTTTCATACAAAGAGAAGGAAATTAAAACTATATGATAGTGAAGACCTTTTAAAAGATTTGATTATCGCTCTACCCTTATCTCCTTTCTATTAGAAGATACTATGTAATAAGACCATCTATGCTAATGTTTATCTTGATTAGCGTGAAGTTCATAGAAGGGTATGCTGTTGTAAGACTAGTTTGTTGCAGAATAAGAAGAGAAAGTCATATGAATGGAACATATCGGATATTTAATTTCTTTACCAGTACTGTGTACCTATGTGCATATCAGTGCACCCAAAATTTCGATGTCACGAAACAAGTTTTGAGGTATCTGAATAAAAACATCATTTTTAGAAAAATATCCGTCTGTGTGTCTGTGATCAGCAAAACTAAAAAAAAATGTAAATGTGTTCCATTCATATGACTTCTCTACATCTTTGTAACAAACTATTTTTAAAAACTTATTCTTCCATTTACTTCATGCTAATCGAGATAACCATTAGCAGAAATGATTTCTTGTAAGTAGAAGGGAGATAATGGAATACACCAGGCTAAAACGATAGTCAATCCTTTTAAAAGCTGGTTGCCATGTGGATGAAATCCGTTTCTTTGCATTGCCAGGAGTTGACAAATTCCCGTATGTGAAAAGTTTTAAGCATTTTAAAACTGAAATCAATAACAAGAAATATCTCAAAAATGGTCCACTCCACGAAAAAATGTATATAATATAAATTGTGTGTTTTAACGAGATCTATCTATTTTGCGTGATACGTTTTTGTCTATCTCTTACGGGTTACTATTATGCAAAATCCATCAAATCTCATCCAGGGTAAAGAGTTCTTCAGAGGCTATTTCCAGAAATACGGTATTTTAATCAAAATCGTTAGCCACTTTTGTTAAATTCAAAATATTCCAATTTTTTGGAAGGATTTTCCTCAAAATCTTCGTGTCGCATCTTTGGAAGATAGTAAACTTATATACCAAGTTTGGTATTTTACCGACTTTTCGTTTTTGAGTTATCGTGTTCACAGACATATACGGACCTTTTTCTAAAAGTTATTTTTTTGGGATTCAGGGGACCCTAAAACAGCTATTTTCGGTGAAATTTCTGTATCACCTTTTTGGGTGACTGCAATACATTCTCTATACACTATGTATGTGTAGAGAGAATAATAAAAATTCGGTTAAATACCAAACTTGGTATTTACATTTAGTGTCTCCCAACGATGCGCACTAAGATTTTCATAATCCCCCGTCCCAAACTACCCTTTCCTATTTAAATGTTTGTTATGTGTTAGAAATAACTTATGCAACTTAACTGTACTATATTTACTGCGACTTCCTGTCATTGGCACCCGAGACAGGAACCAACTTCACTGACCTGCCACACGCCACGAAACCGGTCCCGCCAAGGGCTGTTCACCTCTTACTAACCGGGAGCTGGAAAAACTGTTACCGTCATGTGAGAAAACTAAGGGGGAAAGTGATACTTAGTGGGCGAGGGGAGAAATTACTATTGTGAAAGAAGTAAAAGAAACACCTCCTAACGTTAGTCACATCTTAAGCTCTGAACTGTGTGTTCCATGCTGTTGTGCTTTGTTACTAATATAACGTTCTCTTAAGTTGCATTAGTAACAACTTATATTTCAGATTACCTTGGGTTATACCCTTCTTGCAGCATTCAGGCAGGGTTTGCTCTGTGCCTTCCATAGCTCTATACAGGCTGTTAGGTGTATAAATGCAAGTATTTGTATTGGTAGATAATTAAGAACAACATTACATCAATATTTCCTTCATTTGCGGACTAAAACTTTTACTTAATTAGAGCATCTAGTATGTTTTCAGGTTGGTCTGTATTCCAAGACAAAATATTTAATACGAAATTATTACCTATATTGATGTGAAACTTGGAAAGTTGCTAGGTCAATTGCTAAGAAATTACAAGTGTTTAATAATAGATGTCGGAGAATAATCATGGGAATATGGGGGCCAAAAACCATTTCAAATAAGGACCTGTGGAAAATAACTAACCAACAGGAAATTGGGAAAGAGGTGACATATAGGAATTGTAAATGGATAGGACACGTGATGAAGAGAGAAGATGGTAGTATAGCTTTCGATTGCAACCCAAGATGGTAGTATAGCTTTCGATTGCAACCCAAGATGGTAGTATAGCTTTCGATTGGAACCCTCAAGAATCTCTAGGAGAAAAGGTAGACCGAGAATTACATGACACATCACAGTTAAGAAAGAGACAGAAGCTTCAGAAAAGAGCTGGAAGGAAATTAGGGCATTGTCAAAGAACAGAACACGCTGGCGTGCGTTCATTAAGGCCTTATGCTTCCCAGAGTAGTAAGAGGATTTTACTGCTACTACTGATTGTGGTGGCGGTGGTGCTCCAAGAATGCATGACACACACAAGACATACTGTTTATTTACCTTGAGACCACGGATCGGAAGGCGTAAACTTGAATGGGAGTCCTCGATATAACTAATGTTGTATCAGAACTGAGTTTGAATGCTTTCTACAGGCCAATGACTGCACACTGCCTAGACCAGTAGGCAACGTATTGAGGTGTAAATAAGGTGTAAATACGTGGTAGCAAAATGGACAATCTATACCGATAGGCGTTGTTCAATTTGCCGCGCAGTTAAGACCTTGTAAAACACATCAGGTAATAAATGATGTGATTGGTTTGTAGGAAAACTGTTAGGCGAAGAGAAAAACAAATAGCACCCTGAAATACTACAGATTAAAGTAACATTTATCCAAATATCTGTATCTATATACCTAACACTTTGTATAGCCATAGAAGCATGCTCTTGCTATAGAGTGAGTGGTTACGGATTGATTTTCAGGAGGATGAACGTAACTAATCTGCGTAATCTGAGATCCATGGGTTCAAGAAATATCACAGGGTATATAAAGGTTTAAGGAACAAAAGACTTCTAAGTAAGGATGTTGTAACTCAAATTATCTATTCTACTATTCGCATAATTAGTATGTTCCTACTGTGTGTGTTCACCGCCCATGAGATTTTCAACCTACGAAAGCATTCCTACAACCTGAACTGTGGGCTGAAGTATATCATAATGTAAAATTATTTAACTTTACTGATGATGGTATTTTTATTATCTTTCGATTGAAACTCGGAACAATGACAAAAGATGCGTTATCTTACATTGCTACATCCAGGATGCAACTTAACTATTCCCTATCAGAGGAGTCAAGGTTAAGAGGAAGTAGATAGAAACATTTGATGTATTCCATTCATATAACTTTCTCTAGCTGTTTCATATAAAATTATTTTTACAAAAGATTATTCTTTTATCTAAATCATGTTGATTAAAATAAACATTAGCAGAATTGGTCTCAATACTTGCTTCCTTGTAAGTAGGAGGGAAATAAGGGAATACACTAGGTAAAAGCGATAGTGAACCCTTTTAAAAAGGTATCGCTATGTGATAATTTGAAATTCGGTTCGCTTTACATGGTCATCAATAAAACAAGAGATGAAACGAAATGTGACTTCCCGTTTGGGAAAGGCTAGATAGTTTAAAATTTAAACCAATAACAAGGGATATCTTAGAAACGATCAAATCTACACAAACGTCGTACATTGCATAAATTATGTATTTTAACAGTCTTTATAGTAAGTTTTTGTCTCTCTCTTACTGTTTACCAACTATGTAAAATTCAGCAAAATTCATTCAGAATAAAGAGGCTCAGAGGCTATTCCCAGAAAATTCAAGACACACATTTTATTTGTGATGTAAATATCTCTAATATACGGTATTTAATCAAAATCGCTAGTACCAATTTCGTGTAAAGAGTAGTTATGGGTGGAAAATATTTTTGTAAATCTGCTTGTCTCATCCTTGTAAGACACTAAACATAAACACAAAGTTTGGTATTTAAAGGTCTTTTCATTTTGAGTTATACTGTCCACAGATAATACACACACGCACGTACGGACCTTTGTCTAAAAATACTTTTTCTGGATTCAGGGGACCTGAAGACATATATTTCGGTGAAATATCGTCATCAAATTTTTGGGTGGAATACAATACCTTCTCTAGCCGCTAAATACATATGCACTAAAGGAAGTAAAAGTATTTTTCATGAGCATTTTATAGAATAACAATGAAATTAAATCATAATGAAATAGTAAACGTTTTGCGATTCTTACACTTCAGATTTTTAGATTTGAATGACTTTGAGTCGCTTTTACCCCGTGAGATGAGACCTGGCACTCAATCAGTGCTGGAAGTCTTTCCCATATTACCCCTTCTACAATCTTCGCTTATTCAAACCGGTTAGTTTTCAATTTACGTTTGCACTATTAGCGAGCGGGCGTGCATTATTGGGTTTGCACTCGCAAGATAGAAATGAGGTTGTTTCTCCTCCACTGCGAGTTCCCGAAGTCATACCAAACATCTCTCATCTCATTGACATATCTTAAATATATAAATTATGTGAGAAAGCTCCGCCATTGTGAAAGCGAAAATGTTTTCATGCAAATGCTCATGATCTTGGAGCTGCAGTTAATTAAACAAGTCTTGAAGTAGTGCAAGCGTCCCTTTCGCACCTATTAATTTAACGCCCTGTAACTACTGGTCACATCGCGACAGTTTTGTTCATGATGTTCATCGGTCTATACCTAATAGACAGTGGTCTTCATAGAGTTTCTCCTTTGCTACATTCGTTCGCGCCAAGCTGATGTTGCTAAGGTGCTATCTAGTCTGGCTGGTATTTCACCATCCGTACTCAGATGGAGGTCATCCGTACTCAGATGGTCACAGCTAGCTTTCAAGGTCTACATTATACACCATACTACTTTGCTCCGCGACAAGTAGATGGCCTTGGGGTATCGTCAGGTCTAACTTCTTTTGCTGTCTATGGATAGATGGCAGCATAATCCCAGTACCATCAATTATACTATTGCTTAAGGCTAAAGGTGAAATTTTGAGTTTGATATTAAATATCTATTTCGGTTATTATCTTGGCGTCTGAGGGGAACCACGAAACCACCTCAGCCAGATTGGCTGGCCCATGGGCAAGTGTTTAAGACATCTCAGAGTTACTAAATCTGACCGGGATGTATGCCAGGGGCGTTTTCTCTACGCTAGTTAAGCTGGTTGAGCTCCGTAAATTTGTGAAGAACGAATTTCTCTTACATTTATAAATAATTAGAATTTCTTAATTTGCTGGCTGTTTGCTTTCTAGCCTATTGTTAGGCATCAAATGGGCTCTTTGAAGTAAAAGTTTACTTCATATACACAAAATGGGATATTTGTGATACTTAATTCTGTTCGCAATGTAATGTAACCTGTCTTCTCAGGTGGGTGTAGCATGACTAACGGAAAAACGGTATAATCACGAGACCAGACGTGAAAGGGGAAGTCAATCCTCAGGTCTTCTCTCTTGTCATGCGAAGCTAGCCGACGAGTATCGAGAACATCCGAAGCAATTTACGAAATATTTGCGGAACATAGCCTGTGATTTGTGTTACTGAAAATACGGATTCTTAATTTGCCTAATGGACACAAAATCGGAAGTTATCTATTACAAAAACAGACGGAGGTGATTATTTTTAAGGTTTTTTCTTTTAAGTTTAATTTCTGAAGGCATGTGCGTAAAAACTGTTTAACCCTTAAAACCAAAATTGTTGCTGCTAACTCATGTTTGAGACAAACACTATAAATTGTGGTCAGTTCAACACCAAAAAGTTTGATTGTAAGAATATAAGGGATTTTATTTCTTGCGGTTCATGTGTCCTTACCACATTTATATGAAAATTCAAAGCTCAAGAATGCATTTGAACTGCTCAGTTATGTGCCTCCAATGTTTTGTGAACATAATAGAAGTCTTTCAACTGTAACAGGTGAAGATAATGACATGAAGAAGAGTTACTGTGTTACCTACCTGAGTGTCCGAAATAGGTTCACATGTTTTCAAGGGCATTTTTTTTTCTTTTTTTACAATTAATGTCTAATGAAGGCTAATATAATTCATCTAAATTTTTTGTGGAAGGGTGTTTTTGTTAAAAAAAAAAATAAAATATATGTAGCCCCGTAATACTTCATTCAGAACAAGGAATACTGATATTATTCTTACGCTTTCTTTCGTAATTTTAAGGTACACACTGAAAGAGTATGTTCTGCAATATGATTAAAATGGGACTATTTGTTATGGTACAGAGTGGGAAAGAAATGTCAAAATCGTTATTTTCATTATACACAGGTGCTAGAGAAAGTAAAAATCTTATGTGTTTCATTCACATGACTTTCTCTGCATCGCTGTAACAAATTATTGTTAAGAAGCATATTCTTCTACTTTATTACAATCGAGATAAACACTAGCAGAAGTTGTCCTAATTAGTTGCTTCCTTGTAAGTAGGAGGAAAATAAGGGAATACACTAGGCTAAAACTAGATTGTCAACTCTTTTAAAAGCTGGTTGTCATGTGGTTGAAATTCGTGTCTATGCAGGGCCAGGAGATATAACTTTCCGTATGAGAAAAGTATTTTAAATCTTAGAAAAATACAAGGAATATCTCAGAAATGGTCAGTTCAACGAAAAAAACGTATATGACATAAATGGCATGTTTTAACGTGATCTACATTTTTGGTGCTGTGAGTTTTTGTCTATCTCTTACGGTTTACCAGATACGCAAAATTCAGAAAAATTCATTCAGAATAAAGAGATCTTTAGAGGCTATTCAGAAAATTCAAAATACACATTTTATTTGCCATATAAATATCCTTAATAAACGGCATTTTAATCAAAATCATTAAAGCCATTTTTGAGAAAATAAAACTTTTCGAATTTTTTTCCAAGTAAAAGGTAGTTTGGGGAGGGGGAATTTTTCTCAAAATCTTCTGGAAGATACTAAACTTAAATACCAAGTTTGATATTTTACCGACTTTTCGTTTTTGAGTTATCGTGTTCGCAGACACATGGATACACGGACACACACGGGCTTTTTTCTAAAATGTTTTTTTTATACAAGGGACCATAACACATCTATTTCCGGTGAAATCTCGGTATCGAATTTTTGGGTGGAATGCAATACCTTCTCTACACACTACTACATAGTACTTGTAGAGAAAGTAAAAATGTGTACTACTGATATTTTTGCAAAGATCTAACTCAAAGTGAAGTAGATAGACATATAAGAATAGTTTGTATCTCCCACTAATAACCACAGATAATAGAGAAAGTCATATGAATGTAACACATCAGGTTTTATAAATTTGATTCAACTTTCAATCTTAGTTTAAATGGGTCATTGTAAAGTAATCTATTGAACATTTCTCATTTATTATAAACCATATTATTTCATGAATCTAACCTAATTCTTAGCCAGACATTTACTCTGTTTCCTATCTGTCGCTAGGTTTTTTTTTGTTTTTTTTTTTCCCCTCCATCTGACTTTCTCCTTGATTAATTGTGTAAAAGTCCATGTAGGTAGGTTGTATGGTAGCAAGGGGGTTGCTGACTGACAAGTGAGTTGAAGTGTTCCTCTGTGTAACAAAGGTCACGATAGTAATGGATTAGTGTGTGTATAGCGATAATATGTATTCGCATGGGCGGAGCCTTGGTAATGTCAGAGGTTAATCAGAAAGTAAAGCTCTAAAGGATGTCCTGTAGAAACTATTTTGAAACTAAAAATAAAAAGAAAAAGTATACAACCTAATCAGAATAAATAGTAAATTATAAATAATAATAATAATAAGTGACTTTCACATTACATTCTCTCAAATTCTTTTAAAATTATGCTTATAGAAGCGTATTCTTCTATTTCCTATGCAAGGGGAATACTCTAGGCTTATGCGATAGCAACATCTTTTTTTTAGCAGGTCGCTGTTTGATGCCTTTAAAATGCTTCTCTTTGCTAGAGCACGTGAAAAAAGGACTAGTGAGTTACAATTTTAAAAATCTGATGTGTTCCATTCACATGACTTTCTCAATCTGAACAATTACTGTTAGAAAGCATTCTCTTCTGTCTACTTCATACGCTATAAAATGCAAACAAGGAGACAACATAAAAATAATTGTATCTACAAGGGCTTGAATCTACAATTCCCTCAACATCCTATCCTGATGCTCACACGCTAACCGTAGCGCTAAATAATACCACTATACCTATGCTCTCCAAAATCCAGGTGCTCGCGTCACCGTTCACTGCGGTTTGATCAGAGGCGTGCTAAACCTTAATACATGTTATGCTGTAGCAAAGAATTTAGAACCCATAGCCCATAGGTTTCCTATCTCAAATTGTTTATTTTGGATCCCTGTATAATTTGTGTGATCGAATCCTTGGACATCTGTGTATCTGATGTTACATTCACGGGACATCCTACCTATTGTACAACAAAATGTTCTTACAAAAGCTTATTCTTCTATCCCTTCATGCTAATCGAGAAAAACATTAACAGAAATGATCTTATTACTTACCTCCTTGTAGCTAGAAGGGAAATAAGGAAATACACAGCCTAAGGCAATAGCTATTTTTTTTAAATGCTGGTCACATTTTCATGACTTTGAAATTCTATTCTCGTGGTATGGTTAGAAACAAATCAAAAGAAAAACGAAATACGACTTCCCATTTAAGAAAACTATAAATATTATAAAAATTAAACCAATAATAAGGAATATCTCGAAAATGGTTAACTCCACAAAAGAATGTGACAAAATTGTATGCTTTAACGATCTACATTTTTTGTATTTATATTTTGCCTGTTGCTTACGGTTTGCTAGTTATGCAAAAGTCATTCAGATGAAGTTCCCAGAAAGTTCAAGATATAGGCACAGTTTATTTGTCAGGAAAGTATCTTGCACATTTGCATTAAATTCGTTCAAGCTATTTTTGAGAAAATGAAAATTAAGGAAAATTGTTCCATGTAATGTGTATTTTGAAATGAGGGAACTATCTTGAAAATGGTTGTGTCACATCCTTGGAAGAAGTTGAACTTAAAGTTTGATATGTAACTACTTTTTTATGAGTTGTATTATCCACAGACACACACTCGGACATTTTTATGAAAATCCTTTTATTTGGTTCAGGGGATCTCAAAACATATTTCCGATAAAATTATCTGGACTTCAAATTTCTGAGCGGAATAAAATTCCTCCCTTACTAACTATATATACCCAGAAGAGAAAGTAAATATGTATTGGACATAAAATACGTGTTTCAACCATATCTCTTACAGTACATATATCATAAATCATTCAGAATAACCACAAAAAAGAGACCTTCAGAGGCTATTTTCAGAAAATTCAAGACATAGGTAGATACATTTTATTTGCCAGGAAAATATATTATACATATTGCATCAAATGCGTCACAGCCATTTTTTAGGATATCACAATTTTCGAAAAATGTTACATGTAAAACGTAGTTTAGGGTGGGGATATTTTTTTGAAATCTTGGTGTTGTATCCATGGGTGGGGATTTTTCCTTGAAATCTTAGTGTTGTGTCCATGGAAGATGTGGAACTTAAATATTAAGTGTGGTATTTAACATATTTTTCGTTTTTGAATTATGCTGTTCTCACATTCACACACGAGTCTTTCTATTAAAATACTTTTTATTCAGTGGTTTTAAAACTTGTATTTCCGGTAAAATATCGACATTTTATTTTTGAGTGGAATACAATACTTATCCTACTGACTATATGTTGTAGAGAAAGTGAAGTATAAGGCTTTTGGCAAATAAAATCAATAATACCTCTGTAAAAGTAAATCAATATAAATTATGCGCTTTAAATTATTTTTTATAGCTGAACGTTCTTTAACCTGGATGGTCAATTCAGACATCTCGGAATCCATGGAGCTTAAAGCTTCTCAAATTCGTCTTCACAGGATGAGGGAAAACCCCGAAAAAATTATTTGGATAATTTACCCCTATACTACTCAGGCGGGCTTACATATTTTGATAGCAAGTTCTTGAATATTTCTTATAGTTTACAATTTAAACGAAATTAATTAAGAATGAAGAGGATTTAGTAGGATATTCGCAGAAAATTAAAGTTATTAATTTTTATTTTGTCACGTAAAAATATTACTTATGTATGCTGTAATTTTTATTTAAATCATAAGAACAATACTTAAAAAAATAAGAAATAAATAAAAAGCAGTTTGATGTGGAGGTCTTCATTGTGTCAGATCCTTGGAAGACGCTGAACCTAAATATCTAGTTAGCTAACCGGCTTTTCGTTTCTGAATTGTGCTTTTCGCGCGCGCGTGCTCACATACACACACCAAAAAAATATGTTTTTTTTTTTTTACTATGTATAGTAAGAAGGGGAAGAATTTCATATCCATAAATTCGATACCAAGATTTCACTGGAAGTACATTTTTCAGGTCTCTTGAAAAAGAGTATTAGAAATATTATACGGGGGCTGAAATAAAGTAGTGGCAACATTGATAGAACACAATATTTATTGATCTCACAAGCACAATTGCATTACATTCCTTCAATGTAGTTACCCGCAAAGTCCCTGACCTTTTGCGAATGTAGGGCAGCCATTGGGGACCGTTGGCAAGGCGATCTCTGTTGATGACTGCGACGGAGCGCCCTACTGCGCGGACTACAGATGCCACGTCAGGAAATCGGCGGCCTCGGAGGGGTTCCTTCAACTTCGGAAACAGGTCGAAGTCACAAGGACTGATGTCTGATGAGTACGGAGGATGTTCCAAAACGTCCCATTGCCACCGTTGCAATAAGAGCTGGACATTGTTTGTGACATGACAACGTGCGTTGTCATGCAACACTATAGGGTGATCGTCTCGCAATAAACGTGAACATTTGCGCCGCATAACCGGAAGTAGATGTCGCTCCAGAAATCGGCAATAGTAGTCATTGTTGACGGTTTGTCCCTCAGGCACAGCATTCGTAAGAATAACCCTCTCGTAGTCGTATGCCACAATCAGCATCAGCTTCACCCGACTGGGTTCCTGTCGAACTTTCTGTGGACGTGGTGAACCTGGGTGACGCCATTCATTCGACTGACGCTCAATTCCGGCTCATAGGCTCGTGCCCACGTCTCATCAATGGCGACAATACGCTGCAGAAATGCGTCTCCTTCATTGCGGTATCTGTCCAATGCATACCGGTGCCATTTCTGTACCTCAGTGAGTCGATGTTGAACCCAACGGGACGCAATTTTCCTCAGATGAAGACATTTCGTCAGGATATGCCACACAGTTTGATGACTGAGACCAACCTCTATGGATAACTACCGGACAGTCCATCGATGGTCCAAGGCAACGAGATCACTCACGATGTCAATCTAATCTTGCGGAATGGACGGCCGACCTGTGCGGTGCAAATCCGCAGTCTCAGTCCGACTTGCACGAAACGCCTTGACCCATCGTGCAACCGTCCTGTACGGCAATGCATTCCCGTCACAGACTTCACCTAATCCTCGATAACATGCTGATGCATTTTTGCTACGGGCAACCTCGATTTTAATCCACGAACGCTGATCGCCTTTGGTAAACATGCTTTAGAGCGGTGCACTCACTGTTCACTTCTACGCTACGCAGCAACAACTCACTCTCAACTGGCAGCCCGACCAATGCACACCACACATCGACTCTAGTCACCTGATCGCTCCCATATCCTATTGGCTCATACCCACTCTCCTGTGAATGTGGTGACCATGTTGCCATACTTTCTTTACAGCCCTCATGACAGCCCAGACATATTTGTGCTGTCAGTTTGTCTGTCTTTCTTGAACAGCATAACTCAAAAACGAAAGTCACATAAAAATACAACCTTGATATTGACTGCCTCCGTGGTTGAATGGTCAGCGAGCTGTCTTATCATCCGGAGGTCCCGGGTTCGATTCCCGACTGAGGTGGGGAATTTTTCTTTAGCAAGAGTTATTCCCTATCCCCCACAGAGACTGGAAAATAAAATGATTTAAACCAAACGTAAAAGAGTCTACAGACAACGAGTTGTTTCAAGTGCAAAGCCCCCGATCTGACCTTAGATGTTAAAGGGGACGATGTAAATGAAACAATAAAAACAAAGCAAACAAAAAACTTGCTATTGGCGTCCAGTACTTTCCAAGTTTCCAAAGATGCGACATGAAGATTTTGTGTAAAATACCCAACCCCTAACTAATGTTTACATTTTTCGAAATTATTTTTTATTATTACTAAGGACTTTGATTAAAATACCATACTTTCTTGATATTATAAGCATATTTTTAAATTTCTGGGAATCTCTAAAGCCCTTTTCATTCTGAATGAATTTTGCATAATTAGTAAATCGTAAGAGGTAACAAAAACGTTCTGCACAATAAAGAACAGATCTCGTTAATGAACAGATTTTTTCCAAATGTATTTTTTGTAGAGCCTACTATCTCCGAGGCATAATGGTATTTTCCATTACTTAAGCTTTTCTCAAATGGGAAGTTGATATTCACTTTTTTCATCCTGGTTCGGCAAAGAGAACAGAATTTCAATGTCATTATAATTATAAAGATCTGTTCTTAAAACATTTGATATCGCTTTAGCCGAATATATCTTATTCCCCATCTACATACATAGAAATGTGTTAATGGCTATCTCAATAACTTAAACTACATAGAAGAGAAGCGTTTGCATTAATAGTTTGTTGCAGATAGATAGAAAAAATTATGTGAATTTTACAAAGTAACATTTTTTCCCAGGGAGTCTCAAAACGTGTATTTTCGGTGGAATCCCGGATTATGATTTTGGGGTACAATCAAATACACTATAGCTTAATACAAGGCACTCTGTGATATTTCGCGCGACACGCGCTGCCAGCGCATTCTGGCGGGTCGGCCTTGAGCGGCGATCAGCTGGTGTTGCTGTAGCTTCAGTATAGCTTACGAAATAGCAATAATGATTAATTAAAATGTAATTTAGCTGTGTATCGGTCTACACAGTGTTATAAGGACTTTCAGACAGAAGTATTGAACCATGTCTGGTAAGGTTTGTGCTGTGTTCCGCTGCAATAACTTTGAACTTCTGAAACTTTCCAAGTCCTTTTTCCGCTTCCCACGAGATAAAACAATATAAGAATATTATATTATTGTGAAACGTTAATATACATAACCACTCCAGGGAAGCAATAATCTGAAGATGAGATCATTGCTGAACATCTCTGAGGAAAATCCATTTATTGAAATTTTTAACAGTAGAGTGTATTTTTTTTCCATGATGCTCCACACCTGTTGAAATCAGTGAAAAATGATTTGAAACGGCATTATATAATTTGTGAAGATAGAAAGGTTTCTTGGAACCATATTGTAGAATTTTATAAAAAAAAAAGACAGAAAATTTTTCCATGTAAAGAGTAGTTGGCGGTGGAGGGGATTTTCTTGAAAATCTTCGTGTCGCATCCTTGGAAGATACTGTACTTAAATGCCAAGTTTGGTATTTATCGAACTTTTCGTTTTTGAGCCATGTTACGCAAACACACACGCGCGCGCACGCGGACATTTCTCTAAAAATTCATTTTTTGAAATCAGGGGGTCTCAAAACAAATATTTTGGATGCAATACAATACCTTCTCTATACACTATGCTTATATTACGTGTAGAGAAAGTAAAATGGACTGTCTATTTGACATTTTCAACTTGTATCAAAATTATTGTGCTAAAGAGTTGCGCTATGCAATAAATGACGAACGTAAACATTTGCTGTATTTGAATGAATTATGAAAATTCTTAGAAAACATCACTGTAATGAATGGTCAGCGTAAGAAACCTCCTTGTTTAAATACACATATTGGCATTAAAATTATTGTGGCAGGAGCTAAAATTTCAATATGGTATCTCATATTTACTTACAAGACTGTTTGGAAATTTTGTTTTGTTATTAGGGACAAGGGTAGGAACAGTGTAACCCCAGTTTCCTCAAAATTCAGACAATGTCTTAGACTTGCAATTACAACTCAGTTATTACAATCGTCTGAAGACAGTAATTGTGCCTATGGATGTAAGCAAGTTTTAAGTTCTAAAGTCTGATTTACCGGAAAAATGTAAATCATTTGTAATTCAGACTTCTGCACTAATTATACCAGAACAGCAAAAGTGCAGAGTCATGTGTATGCACGTGGATATGTGCAAAATTGCCTCATCAGAAATGTATAAACAAATAGACATCGATGTAGTAAATTAAAATGTGCATATTGCTCTGAAGCGTTATGGAAATGCTAGATTCATACTTCACAGCGAATCTGCTTATACAATTTACATCAGCAGCAATACTCTATTTAATGAAAATTTTCTTCATTATTTTTCTGACAGTAGACTTAATGTTAAACTAAGGTTAAATATGCGTGTAGATGATGCATTATTCACTTGCATATGTGAAAGTTGTAAATATGTGTTTATTGACAAAGCATTCAATTTGTTAATAAAATGTTATTTGAATGATGAAAATGGAAAAAAGAACAAGAAAAAACCAGGTAGAAACATTCAAGCGAAAAATGTCATTGCATTGTTTTGTATTGTATTGACAAAATATTGTTTAATAAATAAAAAGTAATAATGCATATTATATCATTATTGGGTTTCCCTTTCCTAACATTCAAAATTAATCGCTTGTTCCTTAAGGCCTGGCCGCTAGGAGCACTACTGTATACCTGTCGCTCAGCTTAACACAGGGGAAAATGGAAGTGTCCAGTATTAACCTAGAGTGTATTTGGTACAATGGAGTACTTCCTCTACGTAAGTCAATGCAGCTGTAGAAAACCTAAAAAAATCACAGTTTTCATTTGAGCGGCCTGAAATTGTCACAGTATGGTAATGTAAAGTACATGCAAAATTCAAATACGGTAGTGTTCATTTCTTTCGAGAATAAGATTTAGTTCTGGATTTAATTTGTGTAATTATGTTAAAAATGTTCTCGTGTAAAATGGATTTTTACATCTTAATCAGAATTTTATTTCGTCTTTAATAGATCTTTATGAAGATCCCCAAATTGGCGTTCTTTTAAAATTCAAATGAAGCTGTGGGGGAAAAAATTGAAAACTTTTTCCATTTATGCATGTTTATGATTTTATGAATATCAAGTTATGAAAATATTTATACATGCATAACATATTCATTAAATATAAAAATGGGCATGCCAGTCTCTTAAGTAGTGATTGAAGTTTAGTTTAAAATTGGAACTTAATGGGACATACATTTGGGCACGAGGCCATTTTAAGTAATGAAAAATACTGAGAAAGAAGTATTGAGGTAAACAACATTTAAATTTGAATTTTGTATTACAGTATTACTTAGAAGCTTTTAAATGGTTACATAAAGCATTAAATATTGACGGTATTAGTAAATCAAAGAGCCCAAATGAAAGTATGTAGCACAAGCACAATGAAATGCCCCCACCTCAAAATTGGAAGTTTAGCACTTTTCTCAGATATTTTCTTGAGTTCACAGGTGCATTTTTGTAATAAAAGTAAGTAATAAAGTAAGTAAAAAATTTAGTGCGTTACATTGACATGATATTTTCTATGGATTGGTGAGTGGTGCTTAAACAAAATTTGATGTGTTGCATTCACATGGCTTTCTCTATCTGTTTTGCAAACAAACTATTCTTACAAAATATTACTCTTTTATCTACACCATGCTAAGCATTAACACAATTGGCCTTACTACTTAATTCCTTACAAGCAGAAGGGAAATAAGGGAATATACCAGATTTAAATGATAGCCAAATCTTTTAAAAGCCGATCGATATGTGCCGATCGGTTTGCTTTGCATTTCCAGAAAAATCAAAAGAGAGAAGAAACGAAGGGAGACTCCGTTTGAGAAGATGCATACCTTACAATTGAAACCAATAAAAGGGAACATCTCGGAAACAGCCAACTCTACAACAAAAATGCATATGACATAAATTGTGTGTTTTAAAAAGGTCTACATTTTTGTGTAGTCAGTGTTTGTATATCTCTTGTGGTTTACCAGTATTGCAAAAATTCAACAAAATTCATCCAGAAGGAACAGGGCTTAGAAGCTATTCCCAGAAAAATCAAGATATACATTTTATTTGTAAAGTAAAGAGCTTTAATATACGGTATTTTAGTCAAAACGTTAGAGCCATTTTTGAGAAAAACAAAATTTTCAAAAAATATTCCTTGTAAAGGATAGTTTGCGGTTGGGGAAGTTTTTTGGCAATCTTTGTGTGGCATCCTTGGAAGATACCAAAGTTAAATACAAAGTCTTTTAGTTTTTTATCTATGTTGTCCAGAGATATACACACAGACACACACACAAACCTTTTTTTTAATGCTTTTTAGGACTCAAGGGATCACAAAACGTATACCTCGGTATCGCATTTTTGGGTGGAATACAATACTTCCTCTATACACTATGTACATAGTATGTGTAGAGAAAGTAAAACGTGTTTGTTAACGACGCTGTCAATTTCCAGGATCATATCAGCGCCGCCGGTGTACCATAATTTTGTCCCGCAGGAGTTCCTTTACTTGCCAGGAAATATAGTGACATCTAGTCTGTCGCTTTTAAGCGCAGTTAAAAACCATCTTTCTCGGCCGGGTTTGATCATGCGACCTTGAGATCAGAACGTCAGCACCTAATCAACTGAGCTACACAGACCGACGAGAATAGTGTTGCTGACTACCAACATTGACAACAACAAAAAAAAAAAAAAAAAATACGGCGAGATGACAAGCCGCGAGCATAAGCTGTCAGGTCGTATCGAGCCAGTAAATTGAAAAGGTCCTGTGATTTTATGGTTCCCCGGAGGTTAGGTCTAGATTAGCGTGTGTGTGTAATTACACCGATTTTCGCGTAATTAGTTTTTACTAATATCCAGTGGTTTCACCAAAGCTCGCGTGTGTTCGGTTAAGTATAATTTCAGGGGTGTGTGTGTGTGTGTGTGTGTGTGTGTGAATAAATCAATTTTTGTGTAATTTTGTGTTTGGTGTAAATATGGAGAATACAAAAAATACGAATCGTTCTTTTCGCGAATTTGTTAAAAAAACTATAGGTTGGCACTTTTTGGTGCGTGCGTAAAAGTAGCTAAGTATCTTGTTGATATTTTCTATAGAAAAATGTGGGTAACAGCATTTCAAACTGATTAAAATTATTTGAAAACATACTTTTATGGATATACATCACTCTGTTTAGTATTTTCAACATTTTCAATTTATTAGTGATGAATTTTGTACTGTAATTAGTTACATGTCATTAGCAGTAATACATATTCTAATGTATAACTAAACATTCTAATATGTTTTAAGCATATATGAACATATATGCAGCATACAGTTTTTAAAGTCTGGCACAATTCAAGTACAGCTACTGTGCATAAATCTGAGGTTGAGTTGTACACTAAAATTTTAGTTTCAAAATTTAAAATCTAAGATTTTTTTTTTACCAAAACTGATATAAACGAGTGAAATTGAAAATATGAATAATTTACTTACTTTAGACTATTCTAAATTTAGCTGGAAGTCCAGGCTGCCAAATTTTTGCCCACATTCGTACCATGTGGCGTCTTGTAAATTACAATAGGAAAGAACAGAACCTGGATTGCATATTATAATGGTTATATAACGGAATGATAAACTTATGAATGCAAAAATAAACAAATGAATGAACAAATACAGACTATATTAATACTAAACTATACTCTGTGACTACCATGGATACCTGCGTTTCAAACTATTCGTTAGCCCGCTTCTGTGGTGTGGTAATAACATGTTTGCCTCGCATTTAAGACGTCCCGAGCTCAAATCTCGGTGAGTTCGCGTTAGCCGGGCAAAATTATTATTATTATTATTATTATTATTATTATTATTATTAGATTTCACTTATCCTGAGAGGACAATGTTGGGTAACTTTAAGTTGTATTGACCCCGGGTTCATTTGAGCATCATTTCACCCATTTAATTTATCATCCGACATGACTTACCAGCTAAAAGAGGGTATCAACCAAATTGTGTTTCCCGGAACAGTAACAATATTTGTATTTATTTTCTTCTCGCGTTTATTATAAAGTAACATTACCAATAATTAAATAACAAAGCATTACATCTCAGTAAAATTCAAAAGAAAAGTGCAGCAAAATAAAAGCAGTTACACAGCAAAATAACAAATATTTAATTAATAAAATAACAGGAAGGGAACAAACATGTATAAAAATTACGTTTGAAAAATATATAAAAGTGCAACATAAAATGTTTGTTTCAATAAGCAGATATAAATGATTTCTTAAGATTTTCAAAGATTATTTCAGTTCCTGAAGACAAATTTCTTTGAAAATTGAATTTTCATTCCTAAGTTCTTTAGGAAGTTCACTATTTTCTCAGGAATGATGTCTCTGGACCTAACCATAATGGTCATCATCACTTTAGTGTGGTGAAGTTGGTAATAGTGGGTTCGTAAATTAATTTATTTTCTTTGTGAACTCATTGCTTGATTTTCGTGGCTCTCAAATCTGGAGCTGTGATCATTTTATCAATCTTCATAAAATTACAATTAAATCCACCTTCAAATTATATTTTCAATAACAATCCATATTATAAATAAAATTTATTGTAATCCATTATTCAACTTATATATAACTGCATCTTGACTTGAAATACTAATTAATAATATTTCCAGAAAATCAGCTGAAAGTATTTTCTTAAACAGTAGGACAATTTCCTGTTTTTTCGTCCTCGTTTGAAGACTATTATGTCTATCCTTCTACAATTGACATTGATTGAAGTTCCATACACCTCTTCGTAAACTGTAACATCTTTGTCTAGTAGGGTATTGGCAATGGTGGTTCTTCCTCGGTGATGCCTCTGGATGATTATCGCTGCATTAAATGGACAGGAACCGAAGACGTGCGTCAGGGTTTCATGCTCACTCCATCTTCTACAGTGATTGTCTTGGCACCTTCCTGGTACAGCTCTCACTTATCTACTATATGAAGTTTTTTAGAAATGTTCGGTGAATCCTACTCTTAACTTTTTGGCAGTCTATATTAACAACACAAAAACTATCCACAAAGTTGAATGTACACGCAATTACTGTAAATTTGCCTCTGGTACTTGCCATCAAAGGTGTCTGTATACCATCCATTCAAACATGCCTTCACTACTGCTTATCCTAAATAATTACTTTGCAGATATTTTACTTTTAATCGAAGCACGCCGTCGCAACTGTGGTTTCTTCTGCAGCTCTCGCATTGAAGATCACATGTTTCGATTTCAGATTAGGGGGTCCAGAATCTAGGCCTTCACCACTGATTAGCTCCTGTGAAGTATCCTCATGGTCCAACGTAATTCGGACTCCATGCAGGTTCCCTCGTTTCTCGTACCATCGGAAATAACTGACGCTTTCCAATTGGTGAATTAATAAATAGATCCAACCACTGCTTGGTGAAAGGAAATTTCCCCGAAGGCATAGTGATCTAGAGATTCTGAAAACGTGGCCAACATTTTGTAAAAACTAGCCACCAAGCTGAAAATGTAAGGATCAAAGAACTGGGATATTTCAGTCAACCTGTTAGGCTTAAAATTTCCAACATTTAGTGCCAGTAGTGCGGTATGGGTGTCTGTAAAACAGCATATTTCAACAACAAAATGTTAAATAGCAAACCTACTATTTATGTTAAGCATCCTCCAAGGATGCGACACGAAGATTTACAAGAAAATCCCCACACTCCAAACTGTCCTTTGCATGCAAACTGTTCAGAAAATTCTGATTTTCTCAAAACTGGCTCTAACAGTATTAATTAAAATATCATATATTTAAGAAATTTTCATGACAAAATGAATGCACCTATTGAATTTTATGAGAATAGCATCTGAAGGCCGTGTCATTCTCAATGACTTTGGATGACTAGTAAACAGTAAGAGATAAATCTTACACACACACACACACACACACACACACACAGAGGACCTTACTACTCAAATATGTAGATCGCGCTACAACACTCAGCTTATGTCCAATACAGTTTATAGAGTTATCCTTTTCCGCCATATCCCTTGTTATTGGTTTCAATTTTAAAATACTTATATTTTTCTCAAATAGGAATTCATTCGATTTTCTTTATTTTGTCAAGCAAAGAGCGCAGAGTTTCAAAGTAATCACATAGCGACCAGCTCTTAAAAGATTTGACTATCGCTTAAGCCTACTGAAACCGAGCGGGATGGCTCCTCATTTGGGAGATCGCGGGTTTGATCCCCTTGACCACCTTGCCTGACCCATGGGGTTTTCGGGGGATTCTCCAGGTCGTCATACAAATCCTGGGTAGGTTCATACATCCCCCGAAATTTCCGGTCCTCCATTTCCTGTTCCTAACATGTCCTAATCATCTCTCCTTCAGGGTTGAAGGACCAGGTGACGATGTTCGGCGGGTTGCGGCTGGATGGTGGATAGCGCAGGTTTAAAGGTTATCCTTGGCGTAGTCTTTGGAAACGCTTAGTTGGCGTCCGGGTTCAAGTTTTGGGCTTTAAACGTCCTTTGGAGATCCACCGGGAGCTTGGGGTCTGTGAGCAGGGCCTAGTGTGGCGTCGGAGGCATTATAACTGTAGTCGTTAGGGACCTCGTCCATACTTGCGCCCATCGTCTTCCGGAACAGGTCGCCATTCGGGTCTGTACCCTCATCCCTCCCACTCTAGGGCCACGTAAGAGATAGAGGGCCTATATTCCTTGCTTTGTCCCTTCTCGGGGCCCCGTTTGTACCTAAACTTAATCCTAGCTCAAAAACGAAAATACCGTTAAATTCCAAATTTGATATTTAAATTAAGTACATTCAAGGATGTGTCACGAAGGTTTTCAAAATAATCCCCCAACCTAGACTTCTCTTTACATGGAAAATTTTGGAAACTTTGTTTTTCTGAAAATTCACTCCAGAGATTTTGATTAAAATACCATATATTAAAGATGATTACAAATAAAATGTATATCTTGAATTTTTTGACATTTGAAGACCTATTCAATCTGTATACATTTTGCATAGCTGGTAAATTCTCAGAGAAAGACCAAAACATACTACATAAAAGTTAGATCTCGTTAAAATACACAAGTTATATATATATACACTTGCTTTTAGAGCTATTCCATTTTATTGGTTTCAGTTTTAAGCTACTTAAATGTTCTCAAACGGGAGGTCATCTTTCTTTTCATCTCTATTTTGTTTTGCTCTGGCCATGCAAAGCGAAATTCAAATTTCAATTGTTTAATATATCGACCGGTTTTTTTTTTAAAGTTTTTACTATCGCTTTAGCCTAGTGTAAGCCTTTCTTCCTCTCTACTTATTACGAACTAATACAAGCATTTCTGTTAATGTTTATCTTGAATACCACAATGTAGATAGAGGAATAATCGCTTATAACAATAGTTTGTAGAGAAAGTCTTGTTAATGGAACACATCAATTTTGTAATTATTTCTACAAAACAAAAGGGATATTCCTATATTCATCTATCGTTACACTCTTTCTATGAAGTAGCAGACAATAAATCGACGGATCGTGTCTGGGGGTCGTTAGGCATCAACCAACAAGGTGTCATAAAGTCGGGAACGCCTCTTGTTTTATTTCCGATGTGGATGTTTTCATTAACGTGAGGCGCACAGCTATTGTGCCCTCTTTCCTCCACGAATTCATGCGGAGTGACTTTATAAGAATTTTGCTTTCGTCATTGCTCCTCTGAGTCATTCACGCTTCTGTGTTTAGTGCTAACTGATGAAGAAATGTAAATCCAAAATAAACCGTCTCAACGTATTTCACCACGATACGCTCACTATTACCTAGCCAGATGGCTCCGCGATCAAGGGCGGATTCCCAGGGGTTACTTCTGCCAAAATAGTCAAATTAATAAAATTCAATATAAATAAAATTGTGTTAATACCTGCAATAAAATTAAATATAGAAACCAACCTGGCTTACGCCGGTTTAAACTCAGATCATGTAAGACTTTAAAACTCGAACAGACCTAGTCCATGAACATCTATACCAATACTAATCTTAATCCAACATCGAGGTCACAAACTTCTTTTTCGATAAGAACTCTAAAAAAAATCTGATGTGTTACACTCACATCTCTAGCTGCTCTACAAACAAACCTCTTACAAAAGAGTATTCTCCTTTTTACACAATGCTAATCGATAAACATTAGCAGTGCCTTATTACTTAGCACCTTATAAGTAGAAGGCAACTAAAGGAATGCACTATGCTAAAGTGATAGTCAAATGTTTTAAAAGCTATCGTCATGCGAGTGTCATTTCAAATACCTTCTTTGCTTGGCCAGGAGTAGAACAAAAGAAAAACGGGCACTTCCTGCCTGAGAAAAGTATATGTACTTTACAATTGAAACTAATAACAAGGAACATCTCGAATACCTCTGCACGAAAAAAAAATGTATATAACATAGATTGTGTATCTTAACGGGATCTGCATTTTTTGTGTGATCAGTTTTTGTCTATCTCTTACAGTTTACTAGTTATGCAAAATTCAGCAAAAGTAATCCAGAATAAACAGGTCTTAAGAAGCTATTTCCAGAAAATTCAGGATATACATTTTATTTGTGTTGGAAATGGCTTTAATATGTGGTATTTAATTAAATTGTTAGAGCAATTTTTGAGAAAAGCAAAATTTTCGAAAACTTTTTCATGTAAAGGGTAGTTTGGGGTGGGGGGATTTTCTTGAAAATCTTCGTGTCACATCCTTGGAAGAAACAAAATTTGAATACCAAATTTGGCGTTTAACGGTCTTATGGTTTTTGAGTTATGCTGTCCACAGACACACACACACACACACACACACATACACTCACGGACCTTTTTCTGAAAATCCTTTTTTTGGATTCAGGGGGTCCTAAAATATGTATATTCGATGAAATCTCCGTATCGAATTTTAGGGTGGAATACAATACTTTCTCTACACACTATATACATAGTACGTGTAGAAAAAGTAATAATTATGCTGTTATACCTAACGTAATTTAATATTTTAATCATTATTTATGGATCATATAACTAGTTATAATATTAAATTTTAATAAGAGTTTATTTTATCTTTTAATCGCCCCAATTAAATAAACTTTACAATCATTTACATTATTTATTAACTCAAAAATGTATATATTTATATAACTCTCTACGGTCTTCTCCCGCTTACTCTCACGAAGCTGAACATTAATATTCCACAACACACAGCATACTACTACTACTACTACTACTACTACTACTACTACTACTACTACTACTACTACTACTTCTACTACTACTACTACTACTACTACTACTACTCCTACTACTACTACTACTACTACTACTTCTACTACTACTACTACTACTACTTCTACTACTACTACTACTACTACTACTACTACTACTACTCCTACTCCTACTCCTACTCCTACTACTACTACTACTACTACTACTCCTACTCCTACTCCTACTACTACTACTACTACTACTACTCCTACTCCTACTACTACTACTACTACTACTACTACTACTACTACTTCTACTACTACTACTACTACTACTACTACTACTACTACTACTACTACTAGTACTACTACTACTACTACTACTACTACTACTACTACTACTACTACTACTTCTACTACTACTCCTACTCCTACTCCTACTACTACTACTACTACTACTACTACTACTACTACTACTACTACTACTACTACTACTACTACTACTCCTACTACTACTACTACTACTACTACTTCTACTACTACTACTACTACTACTTCTACTACTACTACTACTACTACTACTACTACTACTCCTACTCCTACTCCTACTACTACTACTACTACTACTACTCCTACTCCTACTACTACTACTACTACTACTACTACTACTTCTACTACTACAACAACGTCGACGACTACGACGACTACCGCTACTACCACTGCTGCTGCTCCTGTGCTGCTGCTGCTCCTGCTCCTTCTGCTGCTGCTCCTGCTCCTTCTGCTGCTGCTGCTCCTACTCCTTCTGCTGCTCCTTCTGTTGCTGCTCCAGCTCCTTATGCTGCTGCTGCTGTTGCTCCTGCTCCTGCTCCTTCTGCTGCTGCTCCAGCTCCTTCTGCTTCAGCTGTGCTGCTGCTGCTCCTGCTCCTTCTGCTGCTGCTACTGTTCCTGCTCCTTCTGCTACAACTACTACTACTGCTGCTCCTACTCCTCCTGCTCCTACTCCTACTACTACTACTACTACTACTACTAATACTACTACTTCTACTACTGCAACAACGTCGACGACTACGACGACTACGACGATGACTACCACTACTACCACTGCTGCTGCTTCTGTGCTGCTCTGCTGCTGCTGCTCCTGCTCCTTCTGCTGCTGTGCTGCTGCTCCTACTCCTTCTGCTGCTCCTACTCCTGCTGCTGTTGTGCTGCTGCTGCACCTGCTCCTTCTGCTGCTGCTACTCTTGCTCCTTTTGCTGCTGCTGCTGCTCCTGCTCCTTCTGCTGCTGCTCCTGCTCCTTCTGCTGCTGCTCCTTCTGCTGCTGCTGTGCTGCTGCTCCTGCTCCTTGTGCTGATGCTACTCCTTCTCCTTTTGCTGCTGCTGCTCCTGCTCCTTCTGCTCCTGCTGCTCCTGCTCCTTCTGCTGCTGCTTATGCTCCTGCTCTTCTGCTGCTCCTGCTCCTTCTGCTGCTGCTGATCCTGCTCTTCTGCTGCTCCTGCTCCTTCTGCTGCTGCTGCTCTTCTTCTCCTACTGCTGCTGCTTCTGCTGTTCCTGCTGCTGCTCTTCTTCTCCTACTGCTGCTGCTCCTTCTCCTCCTGCTGCTTTTCCTGCTGCTGCTCTTCTGCTCCTGCTGCTGCTTTTCCTGCTGCTGCCCCTGCTGCTGCCCCTGCTGCTGCTTCTGCTGCTATTGCTCCTGCTGTTCCTGCTGCTGCTCCTGCTGTTGCTGCTGCTCCTACTGCTGCTGCTGCTCCTGCTCTTCTGCTGCTCCTGCTCCTTCTGCTGCTGCTGCTCTTCTTCTCCTACTGCTGCTGCTTCTGCTGTTCCTGCTGCTGCTCTTCTTCTCCTACTGCTGCTGCTCCTTCTCCTCCTGCTGCTTTTCCTGCTGCTGCTCTTCTGCTCCTGCTGCTGCTTTTCCTGCTGCTGCCCCTGCTGCTGCCCCTGCTGCTGCTTCTGCTGCTATTGCTCCTGCTGTTCCTGCTGCTGCTCCTGCTGTTGCTGCTGCTCCTACTGCTGCTGCTGCTCCTGCTCTTCTGCTGCTCCTGCTCCTTCTGCTGCTGCTGCTCTTCTTCTCCTACTGCTGCTGCTTCTGCTGTTCCTGCTGCTGCTCTTCTTCTCCTACTGCTGCTGCTCCTTCTCCTCCTGCTGCTTTTCCTGCTGCTGCTCTTCTGCTCCTGCTGCTGCTTTTCCTGCTGCTGCCCCTGCTGCTGCCCCTGCTGCTGCTTCTGCTGCTATTGCTCCTGCTGTTCCTGCTGCTGCTCCTGCTGTTGCTGCTGCTCCTACTGCTGCTGCTGCTCCTGCTCTTCTGCTGCTCCTACTCCTTCTGCTGCTCCTGCTCCTTCTGCTGCTGCTGCTCTTCTTCTCCTACTGCTGCTGCTTCTGCTACTCCTGTTGCTGCTCTTCTTCTCCTACTGCTGCTGCTCCTTCTCCTCCTCCTGCTTTTCCTGCTGCTGCTACTGCTGATGCTGCTGCTCTTCTGCTCCTGCTGCTGCTGCTCTTCCTGCTGCTGCCCCTGCTGCTGCTGCTATTGCTCCTGCTGTTCCTGCTGCTGCTCCTGCTGTTGCTGCTGCTCCTACTGCTGCTGCTGCTCCTCCTGCCGATGCTGCTACTACTGCTGCTCCTGCTACTACCACCACCACCACCATCAACACCACCACCACTACTACTACATCCCAAGTAAAGGTTTCTAAAACAGAACCCAATGTTAGTAAAACAAAAGGAACATTGAATTATGTATGTCTCTAAGTGTTCCACATCAAACTTTCCTTACAAAGGATTATTCTTTTATCTACGTTAAGCTTACCGATATAAACTTTAGTAGAAATGGTCTTATTTCCTTATTTCTTTTAAATAGAAAGGGAATAAGGAAATACACCCATTAGGCTAAAGCGATAGTCAAATATTTTAAAAGCTATCGATATATGAAACAATTGAATTTCAATTCTCCTTTGCACTCCAGAGAATAAAATAAAATAGATGAAAAGAAAGTTGACTACTTCCCGTTTGAGAAAAGTTTAAGTAGTTTAAATTTGAAACCAATAAATAGGAATATCTTGGAATCGGTTAACTCTACTTCCCGCTTGAGAAAAGTTTAAGTAGTTTAAATTTGAAACCAATAACAAGAAATATCTTGGAAACGGTTAGCTATACAATAAATGCATACGAAATAAACAGTGTATTTTAATGAGACCTACTTTATTTTGTAGTAAGGCTTTGTCTATCCCTTGTGGTTTACGAGTTACACAGGAGTCATCCAGAATAAAGAGGTCTTCAAAGGCTATTTCCAGAAGATTCATGTCATACGTTTAGTTTGTCATGAAAAATTTTAAACATAAAGCATTTTAATCAAATTCGTTTGAACCATTTTTGAAATAATCAAAATGTTCGATAAACGTTCCATGGAATGGGCAGTTGGGATGGTTCTTGAAAACTTCGTGCGGCATCCTTGGAAGATACTGAACTTAAATACCAAGTATGGTA
This sequence comes from Hymenopus coronatus, assembly GCA_030762935.1. Taxonomy (NCBI): domain Eukaryota; kingdom Metazoa; phylum Arthropoda; class Insecta; order Mantodea; family Hymenopodidae; genus Hymenopus; species Hymenopus coronatus. The sequence goes on from CM060894.1 coordinate 60,234,915, forward strand.
TTTAACCGACCTTTCGTTTTTGAGCTATGCCCCTACCATACACACACCAACACGCGCGCACGAACACACACACATACACACACACACACACACACAAAGTCGGTCTGAATAACTTAGGTCAAGGCTTTCTGATCTCAAGGTAGCTGGTTCAAATCTGGCCCAGACCGATGGTTTTAAGGGTGCTTAAAAGCGATTGCCCCATGTTAGTACATTTGCTGGCATGTAAAATAACTCCTGCAAGACAAAATTCCGGACACCTGCGGCATTGATATAATCATAGCAATTGACAATCATTAACAAACACACACGAACATTTTCCTAAAAATAAGTGTTTTATTCGGGTCTCAAAAAAACATGTATTTCCGTTGAAATCTCGGTTTCAAATTTTTGGGTGGCATGCAATACCTTCTGTACCTATGAACCATGTACCAAGTAGAGAAAGAAGAAATAGGTACTATAATGTACTCGCCTAACCTGAATCACGTAGCTCATGTTTACTGGCACCCCCAGGTCTGCAGAGCTTGAGACGATTCGCAGTAGCGAGGGTTAAAGCAATATTCTGATTCTGATAGTTGTGCTACTCCGTCATTGCGTGAGAATTGGGATAAGACTATGACTTATCTCCACAAGCGGAACTAAGCAATGAAACATTTTGGACTTCAGTAAAAGAGCCTTCACAATTTGAGGTTATATCACTAACATCGTCATCGTACCCTAAATATACAAATTGAATTGAATTGAAATTTATTTGTAACATGTCAATAGTACATGGATTTACACGTCAGTATAATAAGAAAAACACAGTAAAACACATAGCTGATAACATGGTAAAATACATAACTAATGACGTTTTAAAACTTGTAACTTAAAAACTCTTTCACTGAATAGAAACATTGATTCATAAAAATCGTTTTACATTTTGCTTAAAACTGTTGTAAGGCAATTTTTGTATAGTCAACTGCAACTTATTAAAAAGCATAACGCCAGAATATGCAGGTGATTTTTCATATTTTGCGAGTTTGTGATTTTAAATGGATAATAAATATACATTTCGTGTGTTGTAATTATGAAATCTGAATTTTTGTAAAATAATTTCTCATTTGATTTTAAAAAGAGTAAGCTCTTAAAAATATAAATGGAAGGAAACGTTAAAATGTTATATTGCATAAAATAAGGTTTACAGGAGTCCATACTCTTTAACTTAAAGATGCTGCGTAGAATTCTTTTCTGTGCGATAAATATCCTATAGGCGTTAGTAGAGTTGCCCCATAGGAACACAGCGTAACTAAGATGTGTAAAAGCAAGAGAGTAGTATAGATATCAGTGTTTTTTGTCAAGCATATCTCTAAGTTGCAATATGGCAAAATTTTCAGAACATAGTTTCTTGGCGATAAAGTCAGAATGTTCATTCCAGGTTAATAAATTATCCATATATATTCCAAGAAATTTAGAACTTTGTTGACTTTGGATCAATTTATTCTCAAATTGTACTTTTAGAGTAGTATCAACTAATTTATTTATGAATTTTAGACATTTTATCATTTAAGTTGAAAGGAAGTTATTTGTGTAGTCCTTATATTTGTGCGGTTTTCGACAAAACAAATTTTATTTCTTATATATTTTGGTTATACCACTTAAACTACCATTAAATCTATCTAGGTATTATTTCTTCACGTTTACTCGCAATAATATCTTATTACAAAGCTTTAAGGATATCTCAAGTTTATTTTGTTTATTAAGGTTCAATAAAACACGCGATTTATATTCAAATATAACATAACTAATTAGTTTTCTCTTGTTTCTTACAACAATTTCCATTGCTTCACTGGCTATCGGACGGGAAGCACTCTAATCGTTCATATCATTCATAGTGGGCGTTTATAGCGCAAAATTCAAAACTACCATATTTGAATACAAATTATCACTAGCCATAAAATATTGTTGAACTAGAGGAAACCGCTGTGTTAGGTGCAGGTTAATGTGTAAATAAACTGATTTTTCTGTAGTTAGGGGTTAATAAATTCCACTGGTTTTAACAAAATATGCGAGCGAAGTGAGCATGCGCTGTGTTAGTGTATAAATAAATTAATTTTCAGAATTTTGGTTTAATAATTTACACTGGTATCATCAAAGCATGTGCTGTGTTAGATCTAGGTTTGTGTGTGTGTGTGTGTGTGTGTGTGTGTGAGAATAAACTTATTTTCGTATGTTTAATTTGTAGTAATTTCTACTGGTTTCTTTCACGGTGACTTTTCTCTACATTCCATTGCTTCTAGACCAGAAACAGTTAGCTGTCTCATTCCGTGTAGGAATTAATTTTCACCATTTTCCTCCAGTGTGGGATAATTGTAGGCCCCGATACCTCTAACTACTCCCATCCAATAAGCCGTGTAGGAATTAATTTTCACCATTTTCCTCCAGTGTAGGATAATTGTAGGCCCCGATACCTCTAACTACTCCCATCCAATAAGCCGTGTAGGAATTAATTTTCACCATTTTCCTCCAGTGTGGGATAATAGTAGGCCCCGATACCTCTAACTACTCTCATCCAATAAGCATCCATCCCCCGTCTCGTAACATTAATTCCGAACGTTATACATGAAACTACGCGGGTGTGTCGTATATTTAGGTGAGACGCCACTGTTTTGGAGTATGTAACGTATTTGGTCAAAACGCCAATATCTTCTTCTTCGACTTTCAAGAACTAAACCTTAATTGGCTTGTTTCGGCTCCAATTATTAAAGTTGCTGCATCCATCTTTTCCGTGGACGTCCCTGGTCTCTTTTTCTACTTGTCGGTTGATAGTTCAAGCTTTTCCAGGGCATTCTTTTGGAATCCATTCTACAGATATACTCATACCATTGTCTCCTATACTCTTCTATTTTAGCTGGAAGACTAAATATTTCCAGTTCTTTACGGATATCTTCACTTCGCTTTTGTCCACTAATATACAGGGTCTTAATGAACTACACCTAAATAATTTGCGAGATTGTGCACGTGACTGTTAATTTGAGATCGGTGATGCAAGGTTCCCGGATAAACATAACGCAATTACACAGCGTTAAACGTGGGTATCAGGTACTGATAAGTCGGTGTTAAAGCAAAGCAGGTTGAAAAAAATGTTTAGAATGTCTTTAAAACTGCTGCCCGAGTATAGAAATATCGATTTTTAGCAGCTCGTTACTAGCGTACTCAAGATGTAATGTCGCAAAAATCTCGAACTAATCACTTGACACGGAGCATTCACTAACTACGTTCTTGAGTTATGTAGCCTACTCTGGAGGCGTTTTTTCAACTGCTCTGGTGGCTTAATGCGTAATGTGGAAGGTGTTATCCCAAGGTCAATCCCTGTCATAGAGTAAATGCTTTCTGGCACTTCAGAAACTTATAGCCATTACTTCGAAATTTCAGTAAACAGGCCATAAGTCTCCTATTTCAAATTACTTATTTAAGTAATCTACATATTCTGTGAAAATATTTCGGTATAGCTCATTAACACCCTGTATATCTTACCATGTATTGTAAATATTTCATTTCTGCGGCTTCTATTTTTTTGAGTGATTGTTTACTCAGAGTCCATATTTCTGAGCCATACAATAATGCCGGCACAGCCAATAATTTATAAAATTTTAGATGTGTTTCCTTGCTTACTTTCTTTCTCAATGTTCTTTTCAGCCTGCCACACAGATAATGGGATTAATGAATTCTTTATTATTTATGTATTTCTCTCTATTACACTCTAAAGAAACAGCAATATAATTAAAATCTTTTAATTAGTGTTCTTTCATTCAGCACTATTTTTATTCTTTGTATTTCTTTGTCACGCAGGGCCATAACTTATGTTATAGTTGAAGAAATTTCTAGGCTGTAGTTGTGCTTAGTTTAAAAATAGATCTTTGTAAATCGTTTTCTGAAGAAGCCATTATAACCTGGTTGTCAGCAAATATAAGTGCATTTACAGGGATTTAAGTATTAACATTATTTAAAGTAAATTGGCATTTCCTGCCAACTTCGTCTGTGTATTAATTAAAAAGAGTGGTTGATAATGGACACCCTTGTCTTAGTTCCTGATCTATTACAATCTCGTGCTTTTATTTTTTATTTCAGTCTTTATTTTAATGTTAGTATTTACATATAAGCTTTGAGTAGCTCTAATAATGTTTTGGAAAGCCTTTAATTGTTAATATTTCCCACAGGATCTCTCTTGCCCTGGCAAAGGCTTTTATATAATTTATAAAGGCTATGAATAATTGCTTGCGCTACTGAAATGCTCTAACATGCCAGGCTTATAGACCCATCCTTCTGCTGGAGGTACCCGGAGAGTGTGATAATTTTCCCGTAGATCAGACGGCCCTCTAGTGTTCACGAGGAGTAATGGTACCTTCTAGTATGCATCCGCGCCATCTGTTCGGCACTAGCACACGTCATGAATCAGAAATATGAGAAGGAAACGGGATGTAGGGGAAATTATTGAAAGGAAATCATTGTAGATGAATAACCTCCCCAACACTCGCTACCGACACTAGGAAAACCGCGAAAGCCTATGGTTTAGTGTGTGCGATCGCAGGGGATCGGGCTGGGGCCTTCCGAATGCGAATTGCACACGTTACAACGGCATCTCTTCGCTCGGTAATAATTAGTTGATCATTTGAAAGAATGGAATCAGCAACAAAACGCACCTCTTGGAAACTGAGTAAAAGTGATTTAGGCCATGAACAAGTAGGAAAAGATAACGTGAAAGTTATATTTTAAAACCATATCAAGGACAGGAAATATCGCAGTCTTGGAAACAAATCTTAGGTTAGATTTGCGGTGAGAGATTTTAGATTAAATAACTGTGAGAAGATATAAAACATTTGAAACCAGTTTTTTTTTTTTTTTTTTTTGTTCTCTCCACTTAATATATTGCACATAGGTAGAGCAGGTATTAAAAATTCAATTCCGAGATTTCGCTGGAACTACAGGTTTTGCGGTCCATGTGTTTGAATGTGTGTGTGTGTCTGTCTGTCTGTCCGTCCACCTGTCTGTCTGCCTTCTATCTGTGAACAGTGTAACTCAAAAAGGAAAGGTCGGTTAAATTCCAAGTTTGATATTGTCAAAATGGTTCTAATGACTTACATTAAAATACAATATATTAAAGATATTTACATGAGAAGTAAAATGTATGTATTGAATTTTCTGGAAATAGCCTCTGAAGGCCTCTTCGTTCTGCATGACTTTTGCAAAACTGGTGAACCGTAAGAAATACACAAAATCTTATTACACAAAAATGTAGATCTCATTAAAACTCACAATTTATTCATATACTTTTTTGTGGAGTTAACCATTTCCGAGATATTCCTTGTTATTAGTTTCAATTTTAAAATACTTAAACCTTTCTCAAACGGGAACTTTTCTTTTCTTTTTTTTTTTGTTTTACTCTTGGTTATGCTAAGAATATTGAATTTCAATTAAGCAACCAGCTTTTAAAAGATTTGGCCATTGTTTTAGCCTAACGCATTCCCGTATTTTCCTTCTAGGAGTAAGGAAATAAATAATAAGATAATTTCTGCTAATGTTTAATTGATTTCTATGAAATAGATGGAAGCCTACGTTTGTGTAAGAATAGTTTGTTACAGAATAGGCAGAGAAAGTCATGTGAATGGTCACATCAGACTTTATACATTTTTTTTTTATTATTTTATTTACATCCGGCCACTAATGGCCATGATCAGTCATATCGGTGGCCCTATACCTTGGAACATTGCCTATCAGCAATAATATTAACACTTATAAACTTTTATTGGGTTTGTAGTTGTTCTTAATGTTTGTACATTACATTACTCACACATACACACGCACACACACATTCACAATCTCTCATACTTCCAGAGTCTGTAGAGGATAGGGAATAATCTTGAATACAACGAAATTTCCAGCATGCATTCAGGTATCGAACCCAGGATCCCTCGCACAGCAACTGAGCTACGGAGACAGCCGAAAACTGTTTTTATTCCATTTTTAGATGCTTCTTTATAAGCAAGGCTTGGCTGCATAGGTATAAGCATTTCAAGTACTTATATTCACGATAATACACAGACGTGTGAAAAAGGCATATTCTCTTATATGCATGCCCTCTAAACTACTCTAAAATAAGCACACAAAATAATTCATAAAAAATCTTTATTGTATTAGACAATTAGAAATATAGATATAAACTAAACTTGAGTTCGTGATAGCAACATGTAAATGTGTAAACTATAGGTAAACAATAATTCAGTTGTTATGTATATCTCGGAAATGCAGTATATAAGGAATAATTTGAGCTAGACTTTTGAATTTTTGCATAGTCATTTCTTCACTTCCTCGTGCTGTTTGTCAATTTTGAAGTAAACACAAGTTTTCAATTAAACAAGTTAGAGAATCGGTCTTATGATACCTTATGATAGGCATTTAACCGAAATTTTATTTTTATTTTATTTTTATTTTTAATGACGCACACGCGCGTTAAAGGTTAAATGGTTCTCAAAAAGTGTATTTCCATGATTTTGGGTGGAATACAATACTTCGTCTACTTACTGTTAAGTACGTAGTAGAAAAACCTGATGTGTCCCAATCACATGACTTTCTCCACATCGCTGTAACAAATCATTGTTAAAAAGCATATTCTTCTATCTACTTTATGATAATCGAGATAAACATTAGCAGAAAGTGTCTTAATTACTTGCTTTCTTGTAAGTAAAAAGAAAATAAGGAAATACACTAGGCTAAAGTGACAGCCAAATCTTTTAAAATTTGGTTGCCATGTGGTTGAAATCCGTTTCTATGCAGGGCTAGGAGTTAACGTGTGAGAAAAAATTTTAAAATCTGAAACAAATAACAAGGAATATCTCAGAAATAGTCAATTCTACGAAAATATACATGACATAAATCGTGTAATTTAACGTAATCTACAGTTTTTGTGCAGTAAGTTTTTGTCTCTTACTTACGGTTTACCAGTTACGCCAAATTCATTCAGAATAAAGAGGCTATTCCCAGAAAATGCAAGATATACATTTTGTTTGTCATATAAATATATTTAATACACGGAATTTTAATAAAAATCGTTAGAACTATTTTTAAAAAATCAAAATGTTCGATTTTTTTCCATATAAAGGGTAGTTAGGGCGGGGGGATCTTTCTCAAAAACTTCGTGTCGCATCCCTGGAAGATACTAAAATTAAATACCAAGTTTGGTATTTTACCGAAATTTTTGCTTTGAGTTATTGTGTTCACAGACACACAGACACACACGGATCTTTTTCTAAAAATGCATTTTTAATACAGGGGACTTTTAGGTGTATTTCCAGTGAAATTTTGGTATCGTAAAATGATTTGGGAAGTAACATATTCCTTACGAAAGCTGACAATTGGGAGCACCTTCACGTTTCACTCAATTTCGTAACGATGGGTTCCAGAATGTGTCCACGACCTTTGTGTGGTTAATAAAAGAGCCAAAGCAAGCTAGAAGGAGAATACGTCGGCTGATGTTATTGCTTCCTTGGCACTGTAGCAAATTAACACCCTGGGTTTTATGGGGTGCTTCTAAGACAAAGTCATATGAGACGTAAGGGAATGGTCCCCCGCTCCCCGCATGAGTTACCAGGAGAGATAACTAGAAGTGGAGGCGTGGTTCTGTGTCACAGATCAGTCCTCACTTGTTGCGACCGCAGTGCACATCTTTTGGTTCTGATATCTGCAGGAATCAGCCCTCGTGAGTAAACCAATGCAGTTCTACTTTTTAAAAATGTTTGGTGTTCTGCTTCAATTTTAAATAACCTCCCATTGCTTCTTAATCTCTCTGTGAGTTTTCTTATCTTTTCACCATTTTGTGATAATGGATGGAGTATATCTAAGAATATTTACCTTGGAATATGCACTTAGAGACATATTAAATATGAAAAAAATGTGATATGGTCCATTCACATGACTTTCTTTAAATCTCTGCAATAAATTGTTGTTAAACAGCTTATTCTTCTATTTACTGTATACTAATTGAGAAAAATTGGCAGAAAGGGTCTTATTAGCTGCTTCCTTGTGAGTATAAAGGAAACAAGGGAGTACAATAGGCTAAACCTATAGTCAAAGCTTTTAAAAACTGGTTGCTATTTGATTAAATTACCTTTGTTTGTATGGCCAGGAGTTGACAAATGCCCGTATGAGAAAAGTATAATATTTTAAAGCTGAAACCAATTACAAAATGATTCAAAAACGATCAACTCAAAAACCGACCAACTCCACGAAAAAAATAATGTAACATAAATTGTGTGTTTTAACGAGCTCTACATTTTCTGTTAGGTTAAGTTTTTGACTATCTCTTACGGTTTACCAGTTACGCAGAATTCAGCAAAATGCATTCAGAATAAAGTGATCTTTAGAGGCTATTCCCAGAAAATCCAAGATATACAATTTATTTGTCATATAAATATTTTTAATATACGATATTTTAATCAAAATCGTTAGAGCAATCTTTGAGAAAATTAAAATTTTCGAAATTTTTTCCATGTAAAGGTTGGTTGGGTGTGAGAGAATTTTCTTGAAAATCTTCGTGTCGCATCCTTGGAAGATACCAAATTTAAATACCAAGTTTGGTATTTAACAGATTTTTCGTTTTTGAGCTTTGCTGCCTACAGACACATACACACATACACACAAACGCACACAGACAGACACACAGACACACACGGACATTTTTCTAAAAATGCTTCTGTGGATTCAGGGGTCTCAAAACATGTATTTCCGTTGAAATCTCGGTATCGAATTTTTGGGTGCAATACAATACCGTCTCTATATACTATGTACATAGTGTGTAGAGAGAGTCAAAATAGCTAACATTATTTATTACCTCTTGTATATTAAACAATAAATATTGCCATTTGACACCAATGTATCATAGACATAATCTGTGAGGTCAATGCATTTGCTTTCTCTAGCATGTAGTGCAATTACCTAGTAGTTACACAATATACTGTATTCCACCCAAACATTCAATACCAAGATTTCACCCGAAATACATGCTTTGGGGACCCACGAATCCAAAATATTATTAGAAAAAAATCCGTGTGTGTGTGTCTTTATACAACATAACTCAAATACCAAAGGTCTGTTAAATACCTAGTTTGGTATTAAGTTTAGTATCTTCCAAGAATGCGACACGAATATTCTCAGAAAAGTGCCCTCACCCCAGACTAATTTTTAAATGAAACATGTTTCAACAGTTTCATTTTTTTTAATTGCTTAATGATTTTGAGTAAAATGTTAAGATTTGAATTAAAGATGTTTACTTGGCGAACAAAATGTATATCTTTAATTTCTTGGGAATAGCCTCTGAAGTCCTCTTCATTTTTAATGTCATTTGCATAGCTGGTAAACCGTAAGAGATTGACAAAAACTTACAACACAAAAAAATTTAGATTTCCTTAAAACACCCTTTATCCAAATACACTTTTTTGTAGAGTTTGCCATTTCAGAGATATTCACTGTTATTGGTTTCAATTTTAAAGTGCTTAAACTTTTCTCAAACGGGAAGCTTTCATCCGTTGCATATCTCTTGTTTTAATCCCGGCCATGGAAAGAGAACCGGATTTCAATGACAATCGCATAGCGACAACTTTAAAAAAATTGATTTTGGCTTAGCCAAATGTTTCCCTTGTTCCCCATCTATTCATAAGGAACTAAGTAATAAGACTATGTGTGGTAATGTTTATCCCGATTTAATGTTTAGCTGAAATAAACTTGTAGCTCGAGTTGTATTTAATAATACTATTTCGTGAATAAAATACCAATGATTAACCTATATTGACACGAAGAATAATATTCCTAAAATCCCATTTGTCTTGACATTTGCACCGAAATCCCTGCAACCTGATGTCCATATCAAACATTTCAGATCTCATTATATAGCTACATTATATTATTTTGGTTTAGTAAAGCACGATGCAATTAATGTCTATTGCAACTTCCAGCATTATGTTCGGAAATATCAGTACACATTGATACTCAGAGAGAAAACAAATGCACGTGAGTTTGATAAAAAACGATTAAAATGCAGAGATAATGAGTTTCGATTGGTTGGAATTTTACGCACCAATGTACTGGTTTGGCCATTTCCTACAATCACGTGCCATGAACGAAATAATCTCTTATAAAAGTCATAAAAGAAAAGGGAAATTACTGCTGATCGGAATTGTTTTGCCCTAAAAGACTATGTCGAATTGTAAGAATCTAGCTCCGGAAATATTTCCTATTGTGTTTCGTGTAATAAACCAGACAAATAATTATATAAATACTTGTAATAATGACATAATACCTACGAATATGTACGAAGACAAAGCCGCAGGTAAATACTCCTTTATATATTCTTCTGAATGTTAAAATATTTTTTGTTCAGTTTTTATTGAATCTATTCCATAGTATGTACAATAATACATTTCTCATCATATGAACGTAATATGTAATTCATTTTTACTTTATAAACTTTCAAAAAAAGGGTTTTGTGCACCGAATGTTCAACTATCAATCTATCATCACAGTTTTTGAGAACGTCATGTAGTTTTAGAAAGCCAAGCATCCGGAGGAAAAGACACATTCCCAGCTGCGTTTTCTCTCAGTTATTTTAAAGAAGGCAGAGGAAGTTGTTGAACACACTTCTTCCTTTCTCTTTGCCCCATTGCATCCTTTGATTATTTTTCTTTGCAGCGAGAGACATTCCCCCTGTGTTAAAACATTATTTACTTTCTCTACACGTACTATGTACATAGTATATAGAGATGGTATTCTATTGCACCAAAAAATTTGATACCGAGATTTCACCGGAAATATATGTTTTTGGGACTTCCTGAATCCAACAAAAGAATTTCTAGAAAAAGGTTCGTGTGTGCGTGTGTGTATGTGTGTGTCTGTGCCCGTTAAATATCAAAATTCTAAGGATGCAACACGAAGATTTTCAAGAAAATCTCCCCACCCCAACCACCCTTTACATGGACAAATTTTCGAAAATTTTGATTTTCTCAAAAATGGCTCTAACGATTTTAATTAAAATATCTTATACCAAAGATATTTATAACAAATAAAATGTTTATCTTGAATTTTCTGGGAATAACCTCTGAAGACATCTTTATCCTGAATGAATTTTGCGGAATTGTGCATATCTGGTAAACCGTAAGAGATAAACAAAAGCTTAGTACACAAAAAATGTAGATCACGATAAAACACAATTTATGTCATGTACATTTTTTCGTAGAGTTTGCCGTTTTAGAGATATCCTTGTTAGTGGTTTCAGTTTTAAATACTTTAACTTTTCTCATACAGGAACTTGTCCACGCTTGGCCACGCAAACAAACGGATTTCGATCCTATAGCGACCACATTTTAAAACATTTGACTGTAGTTTAGCCTAGTGCATTCCCTTATTTCCCTTCTACTTATGAAGGAACTAAGTAATATGACCGTTTCTGCTAATGCTTTAGCTTTCAGTAAATAGAAGAATAAGCCTATTAACAATAATTTGTTACATGTGAGTGGAACACATAAGATATTTTACCTTAAATTCCTTTTGTTTTCACTTTCGATGGTTGTCGTGTCCTCATGCACCATAAGTAATCAAATAGCATTATATATGAGCCTGTGAAACAACACAAGTAAGATTTAATAAGTAATAACCTAATGATCTAAAGCTTAAAAAAGATTAATAAAGAGTAAGTAAATAATGTTCGTATATCTAGCTTAATTAATAACTAATTGAATGTGTAGTAATATAATATTATAATCATTGCCTAAATTGATGACTTACTAAATGGAATGCACGTGTGGATAGTAGTTTGTTGTCCCAACGTAACATATCCAACTTAACAAACCTTCCAATGCATGTATTTATTTTTTGCGGCCATGAATGAACTTAACAACTTGAATATTTCTGGATTTTAGCGACATCCCATAATATGGGAAAAATGTCAAAGTTAGGCTAAATTAAGCTTTAGTATTTGCGGTGGTCAAGTCTACCAGACGTTGGTCAGTCAACTAGTGCGTAGAGAAGCGTAAATAGGTCCGCACCTTTGTTTCTTGTAGTGGCGCCTACAGCCTCAGTCGATTCTTCAGCAAATGTGACTCTCAGATGTGGAGAAAACGCTGCTATTTCGGTTGAACGATAAGACGTATATTTCCATATAATTAATTTCGATGGAGTTCAACTTATCGGTGGCACAAACCTTCCAAGCAACTCTCGCAAAATACAATCTCACACATGCATATAAAGCAAAAAATATGCTTGTAATCGTAATTTGATTCAAAGAACACCTTCTTAATAAACGAGCATTGACTGGAACGCACAAACTTAGATTTATTCTGGAGTTAAAACACTCTGCTTCTTTGTTCCATTTTGCGCACACTTTGTTAAGACGACTAGCGTGGATTTGGTAGCAACGCAGGTAGCATTTTCTACAGATTTTATATTTTACTTCCTTGCCTTCTGTGTCCTCACTTTATTGGCTAATTCTAAGTTGGATCACGTTAAAATTTCGTGCAATGCCATTGTTACCTAACCACGTGATGTATGAATATAATGAAAAATACCCTAGATCTGAATTTTTAGGGTTTCCTAGGAAAAGTGTATTTGTGTCTCTATTGCACGTAGCATAAGGGAGCAAACAAAAGAATTGAAAGTAGCACAGCGATCTCTCTAGCAAAGAAAGTGCAGAAAAACAACCTTTGTTCCCCTTACAAGCTAAAATGTAGACATTTCTCTTATAACATATCGTAAGCGAGATAAATATATAGGTTATATTAAAATATAATTATTTACATGTATGGGACAAGAATTACTTCCTCACCTTCTGCGTCCACTTTATACGCCAAATAATTACTTCAAGAACAGTTTATGAATTCGACTTAATTTTTATGTTGATACATCGTTGTACATAGTCATATACAATGTGTAAGAGGGATGGGTGCGCAGTCTTCAACTGCAACTTCCTGAGATTAAGCTCCTGTACCTTGTTCCTCTAAAGTGCATGATTGCATTAACGAAAAATAAATTGGTCAAATGTTTGATTACAAATATATCACCACTCTTTATCGTTTACTTCTGCACAAAAGTAGAGCTACAAAAGATAATTTATTCATTTTTTACCTTTGTTGCTAAAATGAGTCATTTCGCCACAAAATTATATTAAAGAATTGTAAAGTCGTGACCATATGCTTGCCAACTACGCCACGTGCTGTAGAGCGAAAGATCAGAAACGTTGACAGTGATGTGCCTCGACACCTTACACAACAGTTGTGCAAGCTGTCAGTGCTTCAGATGCAGAACTGAAAGTTAACTGGATTCAGAACTATGGCAGTTTTTACAAATCAAGATATGCTGTTTGCGTAAGGCAAAGTTCAATCCTTGAATTATTATTTCTGGGACATTTGAAGAGTGAAGTATACCATGACGAGGTTACTACCATTGATGATCTTCGCCACATGTGTTTGAAGTAGCCCTAGAGGTCAAGCAGAACACAGAAGGTCTAACGGAGCACATTTTTAACTTTTACTGTAAATGAACATATCATTTTGTTCATATTGCAGTTATTGTCCAATAATAAATTTACTGTAAGCAAATATGTGGTTTTGATTTAATTATTCCACGATACACCTGAATGAGGTATTGTCATAATTCACATTTGAATTTGCTTTATCTTTGAACATCAGCTTAAATCTTATGCGTATATTTTCTTACGCAGCTTTTAGTTCAGATAGCTTGAAAAATAAACTACCCTATTCTTTGTTAGTGGCAGAAACTGATAATAAACAAAAAGGCACGTGGCGAACCGGATTTCAAGCACAAACCAAACCAAAACAAAACAAAACATTTCGCTCTTAAGTGCTACTCTGTTGCCAGACTGTGCAGTTAAGTATTCAATAATGTTGAATTACCTCCGTTGCCTTTCAAGATAGATGGCATTTTTATTGGACTTTACTACTCATCACATTTGGATCTCTCAGTTCGTGAAATCTGCACACTCATCCTATATATTATTTACAAAATTATATCTTACTTTTTATTTAAGAATATGTCCCAAGGAACATTCTTAACAAAAAAATAAATTAAAAAGTTTTATAAAGCAAGACATAAAAGAAATGCAGCTAATATGTGAATTATTTAAGAGCATGGCCCAAGGGAATATAAATACGAACATTCTAAACAGAAAAATAAATTAAAATAGTTTTATAAAGCAAGGTATAAAAGAAATGCTGCTAATATGTGAATTTTCTGATACAGCCCTACTACACTATTCATTATCTATGGGCCTTATATTTTAGCACATTCCAGGAAATTAACACGCCACTATTTCCCCCGACAAGTCGAGTGGAACTGGAAGCGAAAGGGTGGGGCAACACTTATTTTATAATTGGCAATCATTTCTAGGCAATGATAGGTTAATAATTTTATTTCATCGTGTAATATATAGGGCAATCATGAGAATTTTTAACGTTTAAATACATTTATGTGACAGTGCATCAGATGAAGAAGTGTCATATTCAGATATTAAAAAAAAAATATATATATATATGATTTGAAGCACATTTAATAAGTATGTATATATGTGTATGTGACATAACTCAAAACAGAAAAGTCTTATAAATACAAGCTGGGTATTCATGTAGTTCATTATGTTCCAAAAGCAATACGAAGATTTTCTAGAAAATGATAACATTTTCGATGATTACATTTCTCAAAAATGGCTCTAACAATTTTGATTGAAATACCCCCATATTTACGTTTCAAACATGTATAATATCTCGAATTTTCCGGAGAGTGCACTTTATTCAGAAGAAATTTTGTAAATGTTTTCACAACAGATTAACTATAAGAGAAGCTATAGAAGTTGCTGCACAAAAAGGGTAGAACTCTTTAAAACATACATTTTATTTTAAATAATTTTGTGGCACCACAATTTTCGACATTTTCATTTAAATTAGTTTGAATATTTTAATACTCTAGTCTTTTTTAAAACTGTTGCCGATAGTAAATTTTCTGGCGGTGATGGAACGAGTATTAAATTTAAAATTCAGTATATAGAATAGCGATTAGCTTTTAAACATCTGACTATCGATCCCGTTTCCTGAATCCCTCCTGTACTTACAACGTAATGTTTAATGAATCTAGTTTTGCAGAGGTCATCTCGATAGCATGCAAAGAAAGAGAATAAGTTTTTGCAAAATAGTTTCTCCAAATAATATCAAAATAAACGATACTTTATAGAGAAAGTAATTGAGTGTAACAAAGCAGGTGTTTTATGCCATTCGAATTTCATGTTTACTTTTTACTTTAATTTTTACAGGGCGCGAAGCTCCCAAAAAAAAATCACTTAGTTTCGGTGACAATTTATCAGTTTTTTCCCCTTTACTTTTTTTTTTTTTTTTTCTTTTGCCACCTATAATTTGTGTCTGAAATATATATGTACGGTCAGCGACCCGTGCAGTAAGCAATTATGTACCAAGTACCAACTGCCCCATATTTGACGTATGCAAATATCTTTTGGTGCGTTAAAAGTGTTACAGAACTCAGCTAAAAGCTATCAGTAAAGAATTGCGAGAGGGTTTCTCTCTCTCTCTCTCTCTCTCTCTCTCTCTCTGTCGTAGCGAATACTCCTGGTCTTCAAAGACGGCGCATCTGTTATTTTCGCCGCCTCCATCGTCAGTGTGGCCTTTAACGCCTCATGAATTTTCCTGTAATCGCCGAGCATCAGCGACATCCTCACCTCGTCGACGGAGTTGGCAGCTTCATGATACACGTATGATGGGTTCACCAGTGTTAGTTCAATAACTGTTCAACTGCCAGAGCGAACTCTTATATCGTCTTCTCTGGCTGTTGTAGCCTTCATTTAACCTGGCTGGGGTCGGTTGTGGCCAAAGGATGGTTCCTGAGGCGGTTTTCGAAGGCCTCCCAGATCTCTCCAGGCGCCGCTAACGATAAAATAGCTTTCAATACTTCTGCAGGCCGTCCTTGGAGACCTGCTGTCAGATGTGTGGCTTCTTCCCCTGCTGACCATCGGTTGTGGGTGGCTACGGCGGTGAACTGTCAAAGGAAGACTTCGAAGGTTAACGCACCATCGTACTTGGGTGGCTTATGTGTGCAGATATGGTGTCGCAACTTAACCTCTCGACCTTCAACTCCAGCCTTGCGTCTAGCATATTTTCCACCATTGCGTTCTGTGCCTTGGCGCTACCGGCAACACTCCTTCCAGGACACTGACGCGTTCCTCGAGATCTTCTATGCTGTTGAGCCGTTTGTTATCGTTCGTCAGGGTGTTTACGCGTTAGTTTTTTAATCAAATCTTCTTTAGAAAGATCATTTTATTAAACCTTTTCATATATTAATACACCTACTGTAGATTCATGATTGGTAGAATGTTATTCTTCTTGTTTTAGTATTTATACTCGCATTTCTTATATGAATATATACATTTATATTTTCATAGGTTTGGTCGTGATTGGTAGTTATAACAAATAACTGCAAAAACTATATTAGTGCCAATTATTATAGTATTAAAACAGTAACTTTGTCAATACCATTGTAATCACTTTGTAACGCTAACAGTTAATTAATCATTAACGAACAACTTTTACTTCTATATCAGCGAATATGAACAGAATCTTGGTAGCTAATTGCTATTTAACACATTCGAAAGAAACGTCTTCTCCTTTGTAACTGCCATACTCACTTGCATTGGTTGCGTAATAACACTGCAAATTGAAGTTTCTGCGTGCAGAACTTTGCTGCCAAAACACTTATTCCGCCACTTTCTATGAATAAGAAAGATTCCTCATAGGCAGGCATAAACATAGAAGCCGATGACCTGCGTTTTGGATTGCTTTCTGTTCCCACATTATAAACTGACACACGACACACAGTGCAAGGAATAAGAGACCACATCACCTGTTTACGTACTGCGTGCAAAAAAAAAGTCATATGAAGGTATGCTTATTTTTTTTGACTCAAGATCCTAAGACACAGCATCCTCTATATGCCTTCATAATTATAACACTAATTATATCTATTTAAACTATTTTGATGAATATTTATCATGATCAGCAGCAAATAGGATTGAGTAATTTATAGAACTCAAGTCAACTGCGTGGCACAACAGTCCGAAGTCGGGCCAAGGCTTACCACCCGACCGCTGCGTCCCAATTTATAAAACCGTTACAAAAACCGTATGATAGCTGATTAAGAAAGTTGCGTGATTGTTACACATTATATCTTTACTTTCTCTACTGGGTATCAAGTAATTTGACAAAGTAGTGCATTCTACTCAAAACTTCGATGTTCACATTTCAATATATGTTTTGAGGCTCTGAAGCCAAAAAAAAAAAAAAAAAAAAAAAAACGCAATTTTACAAAAAGGTTTTGTGATCAGATTACAAATTCTCAGGGATGCTGCAGAATGGCAGGTAAATGGTTCCATTTAAGAGAAGGAACTATGACCCGAAAATTCTCCGTTAAAATACCAAACTATTGTTTACACTTTGTAGATTACAGCTTATGTAAGAGGGATTGAGAACGTTAACTGTGGAGATCGTGTTTGGTCTTGATGTACAGGAGGCGTGCTCCCTGAGTTTTTAGATGTTCTTCTTCTTGTCCACCAACACATGTGATTTCAATATGATAGGATCCTTCTTCACTGTGAACATGGTGCACATGACCATCTCAATGTAACCTTCTCAGAAAAAATGCATAGGAAGAGGAGATCCTGTTTCCTGGTGAACTCGTTCGCCCAATCTATCCGTAAATGATTTTTAATGTGGGGACATGAGTAATCTGTGATGGATGAAACACATGTGGAGACTGTAGAGGATGTTGCAAAATCCAAGCTGTCTCTAATATCGTTCTTATGACTTCAAGAGTCTTCCATCGGATGCGATGGGACCTCTTTGTGACGTTACCAGGCCTTTATTGACATTTGAACACCTCTTTAAAACATACTGATTTGCCAACACTATACTGTATTCTTGTTATTGCTCGTTAATAAATAATCCAAAATGGATTAACTTGTAATAGGTACAATTCTGGACAAGATTTCCTTTCATTCATTATCTTAAATCATCCTCGTTTGAAACGAGGTTATAGAAACACCTGCATACTCGTATGTAGCTCTGTGAACAACATAAGTCAAAAATGCTTTGTCGGTCTGGGTAGCCCAATTGGATACGCGCTGACTTACTGATTCAAGACCGATGTTTTTTGAGTATGTTTAATAGCCTCATGTCAGTAGATTCATTAACATGTAAAATAACTCCTATGGAACGAACTTCTTACGGCATTGATCTGATACTGGTAAATGACAGCGTCGTTAACAAACAAATATTATTATTTTTATAATTATCATTATTATTATTGTTGTTTTTGTTTTTGCTATCGTCATTATGAATATTATTTAATTTTTTAAAAAATTTTTAGAAACGAAATGTCAGATAAATAAAAAACTTGATATTTAAATCCAGTATCTTATTAAACACAAAGATATCCATGAAAAATGATAAAATATTCAAAACTTTTTAGTTTCTCAAAAACTACTATGATGGTATGATATTTACGCAAGAAACAAAATGTGTACCTTTTAATTTTATATGAATGTCTCGCGAAGTCTTCATTCGGATAGAATGTTGTTTTTGAATAATGTATATGTAAAACAACATTTATTATTATTATTATTATTATTATTATTATTATTGCTATTATTTCAACTTAGATTTCGCAGGGATCAATCTCCCAATCATTTCCTTCAGTTTGTCTCAAATAGAATTTGAAACATTAATTGCTATACCTGCACTTCTTCCATGATTATTTCATCTATCAATGAATTGCACATTCTTTAGTTCATGCCTTTATTTTAATACTATTTTCTTAAAACAAATCTACCGTGTTACATTCATATGCCTTTTCCTGCCCTTGTCACTTACTAGTGGGTAGACAAGTTATTCTACAAAAGTTTATTTTCCTATCTACTTCATTTCAACCCGGATAAAGTTTTCTATAAATAGCTGCATCACATATTTCATTATACATACAAAGAAAATAGAGCTAGTGATACTTTTAAGAACTGGACGCTGTATGCTAGCTCCATTCCATTGAGAGACACAACTGATAGGACACTAAAAATTAAGTATTGGAAAAAAATGGAATAATTAAAAACGGATATCTCAGAATGTTTGATGTCACAGAAAAGTTATTTCAAATAATTTGTTTAAAGAGATCTTCATTTTTTTTTTTTTTTTTGAGCAGCACATTTTCGTTATCGATTAACGTATACCAGTTATGCAACATTAGGAAATCCTTTTCGATAGGATATACGTTGTCAATTAAATGTATGGTATTTTAATAAAAGTCGTTAGTATTATTAAAAAAATATTCTAAATCTTCCATGTAAAGAGTAGCTTAGGGTTGGGGGGTATCATCTTTGGAAGATAATGAACTTAAATAGCAAGTTTGGTATATATCTAAGTTTTCGTGTTTGATTTATGTTGTTCACAAACACACACGCACGGAGCTTTCCCTCATATTTGGATGGAGCGCAAAACTATAAGGAGATTCAACAGCAATTAAATTTACAAGATATGCATCCGTTTTTGGCAGCATAAGCTCTTCCAGACGTTTTATTTAACATTCCTAGTGCTTCGCAGGAGATTTGTTTATCTTACATGTCTTATAGCAAATCACACATGTTATCCAGTAGCTTATGTCACTTCTTATGTGTACACTTAAACATTGATGAGAGATTCGTCGCCACACACAGACTTTATGGAAGAGCGTGAAGGTCCATAAGGAATACTATAGAGAAAGTAATTTTCTTGCTAAACTGGTGACATTATTTCTTCCGTCAGCATTAGGTGTGAAAATAAATATCGGGTTTTACTTTCTTAACACATACTATGTGCGTACATAGCATATAGAGAAGGTATTGTATTCCAGCCAAAAAGTCGGTGTCGAGATTTCGCCGGAAATATATGTTTAGAAATCCCTGAGTCCAAAAAAAAGAACATTTTTAGTAATGTGTGTGTGTGTGTGCGTGTGTGTGTGTGTGTGGTGTGTGTAGCTGAAAAACGAAAAGTCGAATATATCAAAGTTCAGAATCTTATTTATTAAGGTAAGTTTATTTATATTTAATTTCAGAATCATCACTCAAGTTTATTCTAGCTAAGAAAATCTGATGTGTTCCATTCCCACGACTTTCTCTAACTGTTCCGCAAACAAATTTTCTTCTACATTTCAAGCATTATATGAGTGTCTTTCCTAATGGTTTATATTTATTAATTAATAGTGGTATTTTTTGTTCACTCATTTTGTTCAAGTACTCTTTCCAATTTTGTTTATTTTCTTCAATTTTATCGTTTAATTTATAACTATTCAATTCTTCTCTAATTGCTTCATTTCTTTTTAAGTTTAATCTATTGCATCCTTTAATTCTTCGTAAAAATCTCATTTCCGCATATTTTCTTAGATAATACTATTCTTTATCTACATCATGCTAATAAAAATTAAACGTTAGTAGAAATGCTCTGATTGCTTGCTTCTTTGTAAGTAGAAGGGAAGTAAGGGAATGCTCAAGGGTAAAGCTGTTGTCAAATCTTTTAAAATGCCGGTCGCTATGTGAAACAATTGCAATTCGGTTTTCTTTGTTTGCTAGGAGTGAAACAAAAGCTAGACGAAAAGGAAGATCCTCATCTTCTCGTTCCATTTGAGAAAAGTTTTGAGTGGCTTAAAACTAAAACCAATAACACGGAATATCGTGGAAATAGTTAACTCTACAACAAAATTGTATATGACATAAGTTGTGTGTTTTAACGAGATTTGCATTTTTTGTACACTAAGCTTCTGTCTATCTCTTACGGTTTACCAGTTATAAAAAGCTATACAAATTTATGATATACATTTCGTTTATCATAAAAATGAATTAAACGTATGGTATTTCAATCAAAATCGTTAAGAGCCATTTTTGAGAAGATCATAATTTTCGAAACATTTTCCATATAAAGGGTAGTTGCGGGTGGCAGAATTCTCCTAAAATCTTCGTGTCGCATCCTTGGAAGTTACTGGACTTAAACACCAAGTTTGGTAGTTATATCCTGTCCACACACATACCATACAACATACGCACATACACACGCAGGACTTTTTCTAAAACTGTAGATGGCTAAATAATGGCTCTAACGATTTTGATTAAAATGTCACATGTTTAAAGTATTTTCATGACAAACATGATATATATCTCTAATTTTCTGGGAATAGCCTCTGAAGATCTCTTTATTGTAGATGAATTTTTCATAACTGGTAAGCCGTAATAAATAGACAAAAACTTACCACACAAAAACCGTAGATCTCGTCAAAACACATACACAATTTATGTCCTTTACATTTTTTAAATGGATGTAACCATTTCCGAGATATTCCTTGTTATTGGTTTAAATTTTAAAACACATACTTTTCTCAGACAGGAAGTCGCCCGTGTTTCTTTTGTTTTACTTCTGGCCAAGAAAAGTAGCGAATTTCAATGACAATCGCATAGCCACAGCTTTTAAAACATTTGACTTTCGCTATAGCATAGGAAATTTCCTTCTAATTATAAGGAAGTAAGTAATAACATTCTGCTAATGTTTATCTCGATAGCATGGTGTAGAAAGAAGAATAATCTTTTATAAGAAGTTTGTAGAACAGCTAGGGAAAGCCATATGAGTGTAACACATCAGATTTTTTACTTTCTCCATATGCACTATGTACATAGTGTATAGAGAAAGTATTGCACTCCACCAAAAATTCGATACCGAGATTTCACCGGAAATATATGTTTTAGGGTCCCCAATATCCAAAAAAAGCATTTTCACAAAAAGGTCCGTGTGTGTGTGTGTGTGTGTGTGTGTGTGTGTGTGTGTGTCCGTGTGTCTGTGAACACGATAACTCAAAAAGGAAAAGTCGGTAAAATACCAAACTTGGTATTTAAGTTTAGTATCTTCCAGGGATGCGACCCGAAGATTTTGAGAAAAATCCCCCCACCTCCAACTACCCTTTACATGGAACTTTTTTCGAAAATTTTGATTTTCTCAAAAATGGCTCTAAAGATTTTGATTAAAATTTCGGATATTAAACATATTTACCTGACAAATGAAATGTATATCTTGAATTTTCTGGGAATAGCCTCTGAAGAGTAGTTAGTTTATTCTGGATGAATTTTACTAAATTTTGAATGACTGCTAAACCGTAAGAAATGGACAAAAGCTTACCAAACAAAAAATGTAGAGCACTTTAAAACACACAATTTATGTTATATATATTTTTTTCGTGGAGTTAGTCGTTTTTGTGACATTCCTTATTTTTGGTTTGTGCTATGAAAAACGTATACTTTGCTCATACAGGAACTTGTCAACTCCTATCCATATAAACAAAGGAACTTCATTGACATAGCAACCAGCTTTTGACTATCACTTTAACCTACGGTTGTCCCTTATTTCGCTCCTACTTACAAGGAAGCGAGCAAGACTATTTCTGCGAATTTTTTCTGATTAGCATAAAGTAAATAGAAGTATAAGCTTTTTAAGAATTATTTGTTGCAGGGATATAGAGAAAGTCATGTGAATGTTACACATCAGATTTTTTAAAATTCTTGTGTGTTTTGTTTAACTGAAAAGCAACCCTTTTCTGCACAGCTGGTGTGTAAATGATTTACGACAGTATCTGGTGGATTATTCGCTCATATAATCAGCTCCATATTCCAATATTCAGAAATCCCCTTTAATGAATCTTTCAGAATTTTATCCGTCATTCATCATTTTTTACTTAATACCACTGATAGCGATAAAATAGATGAAGCAATATTTACAAAGAAGGTGATAAAGAAGTGGAAATATAGTTTACAATATAGGAAATTTAAATGGAAATGATAACTAAGAAACGCAATTTTCATGGTGAATGCTGTATGCCTGTTTTGTCAGCTGTGCCGATTTTGGGAAAACGAATTTTTAGTATCTTAACTTTTTTAGAAAAAGGTTTGGTATGTGTGCGTGTGTATACGTGAACTGATAACAAAAATCGGTTATAAACAAAACTTGGTATTTAACTTCAGTATCTTCCAAGGCAGTTAACATGTTTAAGAAAATGCCTGCATCAAACTACCCTTTACAGTCAATTTATTTTCGAATTTGTCAACAATAGATCCAACGATTTTAATTAAAATAAGAAATATGACTAAGTTATTTTTATGACAAATGAAATGTACATCTTGAATTTTCTGGGAATAGTCTCTGAATTCTTCTTCATTCTGGATGACTTTTGTATAGCTTGTAAAACGTAATAGATTGACGAAAACTTACCACGTTAGGTTAAAAAACATGATCTGTTGTATATATATATATATATATATATATATATATATATATATATATATATATATATACTTTACTCAAACCGGAACTCGTCTTTCGTTTCAGTTCTCTTTTGTTTTATTCCTAATCTTTATGAAGAGAACCGAATTTCACTCGTTTCACATAGTAACAGCTTTTAAAATATATAATTATCGCTTTGCGCTATGTATTCCCTTATTACTTTTACTCACAATGAACTAAGTCCATATCTGTTAATGTGTATTTCGATTAGCAAGAAGTTGATGAAGTAGATAGACGAATAAGCTTGTGTAGAAATAAGTTGTTACAGAATACGTAGAGAAAGTCGTGTGAATGCAACACATCGTTGTGTTTTTTTTTTTGTTTTTTTTTTTACTGTGAGAGGTGTGCTGGATTAGTTTTTAACCACTGTGAAACACCAACACTAGAATATTTTTACTTTCTCTACATATACTATGTACATAGTGTATAGAGAAGGTATTGTAATGCACCCAAAAATTCGATACCGAGACTTCACCGGAAATACATGTTTTGGGTCCACCTGAATCCAAAACAAAAAAACAAAAAAAAAAAAAAGCATTTTAGAAGAATGTCCGTGAGTGTTTGTGTGTGTGTGTGTGTGTGTGTGTGTGTGTCTGTGTGTGTGTGGGCAGCAAAGCTCAAAAACGAAAAGACCGTTAAATACTAAACTTGGTGTTTAAGTTTGGTATCTTCCAAGGATGCGACCGAAGATTTTCAACAAAATCCCCCCACCCCAAATTTTCCTTTATATGGAACTTTTTTTTCGCAATTTTTGATTTTCTCAAAAATGGCTCTAACGATTTTGATTAAAATATCGTATATTAAAGATATTTACCTGACAAATAAAATGTATATCCTGAACTTTCTGGGAATAGCCTCTGAAGATTACTTTATTCTGGATGAATTTTAAAGAATTGTGCTTAATTGTTAAACCGTAAAAGATAAACAAAACCTTACTACACAGAAAATGTAGATCTAGTCAGAACACACAATTTATGTCCTTTACATTTTTGTTGTGGAGATAATCGTTTCCAAGATATTCCTTGTTATTGGTTTCAATTGGCCAAGCAAAGAAGTGATTTGCAATGACAATCCTATAAAGACAGGTTTTAAAACATTTGACTATCACTTCTCTTATAAGAAACTAAGTAATAAGAACGTTCTGCTAATGCTTATTTCGATTAGCATTGTGTAGAAAGAATAACATCCTTTGTAGAGCAACTAGAAAAAGTCATGTGAATGTAACAAATCAGATTTTTTTTATCTTGAATTACGAATAACCGAACTGACATCCATATGAGTGCTCAAAATAGTGTATCATGTTTATTATTTATACGGTTGTTTCATTTGTTATTTTATATTGCATAATACGTAATTATTTTGGGTAATCTAATAAAACGATTTCAGCCCCATAAGAACATTCACTTTTATGTTTTCTTATTTATACAGCATTTTAGCTGTTCTCTCTTCATTAATGTATTACTGAGTTATTGTAATAGCAATAACCATAATCAATGTTAGGCGGTCGGTGCATTCATTTCGAGCTAGCATCTGCGTTGCCAAATACACGAACCTTATCTGCCTGTTACGTTCCCTCCGTATCCTAACAGGAAACACCTAAACTTATCTCTTGAGGCAATAAAGGATTGTTTGATGATAGTTTACACGTCTCTTTCTGCCACAGGTCGCTCTGTGGGATTCCAGCCAATTCTTTCTTCTTGAGTGAAAACTTGAGACCACTGACAAACTGCAAGTGCTTCCATCTTCACGTAACATTTTCTTACTTTTTCTTCGGCTTTCCTTTTCCAAGCTGACCATTAAAAGTTTACAAGTAAATATTAAAAGAAGCAATAAAATATAAAAGTTTTTTTTCTAAACCTAGCATCGTGGTTAGAGTGCTCGAACGTATTGTTTTTGTTTCCAGTCAAAGAATACACATGTGTTTGAGCTCACCCAGGCGGATGGAGGTGCGGTTTTTTTTTGTTTTTTTTGTTTTTGTTTTCGGAGATACGATAAATAGCGATCTGTAGATAAAAAAAAACAACATTTCGGCTAGGGTAAGAGTTATGCTGAACACATTATCTCTCTATATCGGTTTGATGATTGCTCATCTTGCATGTTGGCGTGAAATGGCAGTCGGGTTGGTCGGCCAGGCAAACTAGGACTGCTTTGTCACACCTTATTATACTCCAAGAAGGGATTTTCATTACAAAGTCATAAATAAAAGTTAAATGGGCTCTCTTCTAGGCAGGAGATTTTAAATGTTATAGTATCAAATGCAGCGATATTCTTTTTATAATTTAGTTATTCTTCAGTAAACTGAAAAACTTTATTTAAATTCTTTGTTTTATAACATTCATTTCCATGAAGTTAAACTGTAGCTTAACTCGAGTTGTGAATTCGGAAATAAGGCATTGGGAAGAAAGGGAAACTAACCTTTTGTAACTCACAATGTTACCAAGTCCCCTATGCCACTAACTCTCGTAGTATTCTCGTTGTCTATAATGGAGTACGAGCCTAGCCAGACTAATTTTCGGCCCACTCAAATAAAAGGCTAAGGTAGGAAGAAGCGTGGTGCATCATTTCCGCATATCGTCAACTTCTGCGGCGCGCTTGTGTGCTTAACAGTTAGCAGTCGGTCCAATTTTGTTGTTGTTATT
Source organism: Hymenopus coronatus (assembly GCA_030762935.1). Classification (NCBI taxonomy): domain Eukaryota; kingdom Metazoa; phylum Arthropoda; class Insecta; order Mantodea; family Hymenopodidae; genus Hymenopus; species Hymenopus coronatus. The sequence goes on from CM060894.1 coordinate 60,260,989, forward strand.
ATGACTATATGACACTTAACACGAATTTTAAATATGTGATTTACATTGTAATCTTGTTGAAATAAATAATGATAATAATAATAATAATAATACCATTACTAATAATAATAGTAATAATAATAATAATAATAATAATAATAATAATGTCAATTTGTCTTGGGATGTACCATTACGCCTTAGCCAACCTTAATGTTCCAATGGTTATTTGAAATTACTTTCCACATAAATTGATGTTTTAAGCGCTCCACTAGACATTCCAAATTGAAAAAAATCAAAACACAATCATTAGACAAGAAATGAAATTCCGAGATACATTAATAGATTTTGTGAGTTATAAGCAACTACAATGGTAAAGTCACATACATAGAACGCCAGATACAAGACATTTTAGAATGAATTCCACGAGGGAGAGGCAAGAAGTGTAGACCAAGAAAGACATGGATGGACGATATTGAAGGATATGCTTAAGTGCATCGCCAGGGTGTAGTAGGATAAGGGAGAACTAGGCTCGCGCATGCGAGAAGGAAGCAGGTTGCCTCAGGGTTTAAGGTGCAGAGAGTGAACATTTGTGGAGAGATCGGGAGCTATAAATAAGTACGCCAAGGGTGTGAGGAGACACAGTGCTTTTACCATTATCTGAGAAATTAATGAGATTATATAATCTAGGAGCCAAGGGAAGAAACCCCAAAGGGTTACCCTAATTTTACATAGAACTCACCTGGTACATCTTTATGTTCTTGAAGTTAACACTTTTAAGCAACACTATTCCCTTTCAGTCAACGTTGATCCGGAGTGCGTCCGTAGCTCAGATGCAAGGACCCTCCGTGATGTAGTTATCCGAACTTAATAGTTAAGACTAGTCTTATGCCAGCATTACTTTATGAGGTCACGACTAAGTTAGCATCCTGCATCGATTGTTGAAACTGGTACAACATTACCTGTTGTTAAATGAAATATAATTTATTCAAAATGACCATCGGATGCCCTACGATAGGAGAAGCAGATAGTATAAAGGATGGAGGCTTGGAAGAATGAAATTGGAAAGAAAAGAAGAATGGAGCAAGAAGATAAAAGTATAAACACTTTAGATACAGTAAGATGTGATTTACATTGTCACCCTATTGAAATAAAATAATAATAATAATAACAATAATAATAATGCAACTGATCTTGGGATATACTATTATGCTTTAGCCAACCTCAATGTTTCAGTGGCTATTTATAACAAGTTACTGAATTTTCTGTTAAGAACAGATTGTTCAGCAGTTATTTTAACACAAAAAGTGACACAAGGAAAGAGAAGGGGAAAATATACCTACTGCATTCAACTTGTTGCTTAAAAGAGCGTGATGAAATCATTTTCTGCAAATTGTTAACATGTAACTAGGTTCATCAATTTTATATCAATAATTTTAGTTCATAGAAATGTGTATTTAATTCATTTGGGTTATTATAATCTTAAGATATATTTTGTATTTAGTTTTTTAAACCCATTTATGTTTTATAAGTGCAGGATATATTTAAGAATGGATAGAGGAGTTGGTGTGGATGTAAACACATTATGTATTATTTCTTCTAGCTTCTATTACTTGGAGAGTAAGAACTTATTAGTTTTGTGTGCTCTTGAAACTATGATTAGTATAGCGCAAAGTTCCATTTTCCAGCACTGATAAAGCTTGTGTTTTATAGACTTGGATTAATCTGACGTCAGTAATAGATATGATACAGTAAAGACGGCTATTTTTAACAAGCTCAAGTGTTGTTTGGGTTTCGCTTCCTCCTAATTTCTTTCTATTACCAACAAACATTTCCTGAGAATTTTGCGGGCTCCGGAATAATGCCACTCCTTGAAGGATATTAGCTCATAATGTATAAGTTGTTCGTTCCATCTAAACACGTAGAATATCAGTCGCTGTGTGATAACCGAGGAGATGAATCATATTCATAATTCTATTTTCTTTTCTGTATCTCTTGGCATAAACTTAGTCTCAATAACTTCTTTGGAAGTCCCTTTTTCCAGTTTAATGAACACAAGAGAAACAATATTTTGTTTCCTTCTCCTCTTCAACATTATTTATAAGTTTGCCACCTTTGCCCAATGGGAAATGAATTTTATGTTCACTTTCGCTACTATTTACCTAACTGAAGCAGAGTAAGTATTGCATTCGACTCAAAATTTCATACCGAGACCTCATCGGTAATACGTGTTGTGAGGGACCCTGAATTAAAAAAAATGCTGTCATTTTTAGAATAATCCAAAAACAAAATGCTGGTTAGATACCAAAATTTGTGTTTTAAGTTCAGCGTACTCCCAGTCTGCGACACGAAGATTTTCAAGAAATCCCACCTTTAAATAGAAACATTTCCATAATTTCATATTTTCTGGTTGATAACGATTTATATTAAAATGCAATATATTTAAAATATTTCCAGGAATAATAAGATGTGTTCCTTGAATGTTTGGGGCAATAGCCTCTGAAGTCCTGTTCATTCGGGATAATTTTTATAACTGGTAAACTGTATGGGATAGATAAAATCTTACGTACAAAAATGCAAATCTCGAATAAACACACGATTTATATTAATTTATATTAATTAATATGTTAATATATTAAATAATATGTTTCGTGGCGTTAATATTTCCAATACAATATTTATTGTTGGTTTGAATTTTAAAATACAAATGTTTTTTTCAACTGTAAATTGCAATTTTTTCCTTATTTATTTTCTTTTTCTTCTCGTGTTTATATAAAAAAACGGAATTTCAAAGCAAGTCAATACTACATAGAAACCGGCTTTGAAAAGATTGAATGTCGCTTAATTTATTGTACTCTTCTTATATCCACAGTGAAATTTGTAATATCTACAAAAGTAGATAAAAGAATAGCTTTTGTACGAATAGTTAGTAGAAGAGTGATAAGTGATGGTCATGTAAAAGTAACACATCAGACCTTTTTCAATTAGGGCGCCTTGGTTCAAATTTCTGTCAGCAAAGTAAGAGTTGGTGCTGAAAATGTTGGAGAGCATTATTTAACTTTTGAAACTTTAGATTTCACATCATCTATTTAAGGTTTTCGAACCCAACAAGTATTTTAACGACTTTCAGTACGTTCTATGTACTCTGTAAAGTCACCCATGTTAATTGCCACCAAAATTAAACTTCTTCAATGTCATTATTGTCATTAGTCGATCATCATTTATGATGCTCTTTCATCCTGTAGAATATGAACCAACTTAAAAATATTCACCAGAAATTGCACCTATATTTCATTATTATTGTAGTCACACTATTTGGAATGCATACATCTTATAATAAAAATTAACATAACTTACATGTAATAAGTTTCCTGTATTTTCTAAACTACATGTTACAGAACAATCCATTATTAAAGCACACGTACGAAATTAATTTTTTCTACAAACACGAATGGGAATAAAATTACTGGTGTACATATTGTGACCACGGCGCAAATTGCCCACGGCTCGGTAGGGGAGCAGCTCGTTTACCTGATCAGCAGGGACCGGTCCGTCAAAACAATAGCGCGTAACAAACACAATAATCACACAACAAACCCAGACGGTAGCATCATGTAGTTTAACTCTAGATGAGGAATTTGTTGACATTTGTACGGATGTCTAGGTAATCCCAGAAATGGTTAAACAGGGATTATTTAGAGAGTGACACTTGTACCTGGCCCGGCCTAATGACGCAATAAGGGTTGGGAGGAGAGTAGCACACGCTAAGTAGAGTTCATCGTTGCAGTTGATATCTGGGTGTCAAGTAGTGTACTGAATAATAATTGTTGTGGAGAAATTGAATTCAGCGAGAAGAATAAACAGAGTAATTTCAAGAGTTCATCCCAATGTTTATTCATTAATACACAATCTTCGACGCAGAGTCCAACGGCCACCAGTGTGACCGGTTAGTTTTAAATATCGATGGAAAAAGAAGGAAGGAATCAGCAATGAAGACTGACGAGACTATTTCAAAGGCTCTAAAAAGACTCCAGGTTAATGCCAACTTAAAATCATTTCTGACTTGCGTGAGTTACTCACAGAAATTACAGAAATGAAAAGGCTTCTACAGGACGACGTTACAAGTTGGCAGATATGCTCTGTAAATATTGTAAATAAGTTTAACACTCAGTTAGAGCAAAAAAAAAAAAATGGAATCTAAACAAGCTATTGACCTGCAAATATGGATACAAGCTAGTCTCGAATGACAGCATTTTAAATAAGACAGCTTTAGAGTTTCACGAAAATGGAGAATTTGGAAAAACGAGCAGTGATTAAATACTTCCATTTGAAAGGCTTAACGCCTAAAGAAATCAATGAGAAAATTATTAAAAGGTGGGTTGCAGGTTTAAAATGGGACATACGAGCACTAGTGATGAGCCTCGCTCTGGATGCCCTGTAGAAGTGACAACTCCAGAGATCATTGAAAAAATGCATCGTTTAGTACTGGAAGACCACAGATTAAAGTTGTTTGAGATAGCAGAGGCTGTAAGCATATCAAAAGAACGTGCAGGTAATATTTTAAGTAATATTTTTGGCTTTCACAAGGTCTGTGTAAGATGAGTATCGCGTTTGTTGACACCTGATCAAAAGTTGCAAAGAAAAACTGTTTCTGTTAAGAATATGGAGCTCTACCGTGAAAATCCCAGTGACTTTTTGAGACGAATTATTACCATGGATAAAACTTGGATACATCACTACACTCCAGAAAGTAAATCATAGTCTAAACAGTGTATTGCGCTAGGTGAACCAACTCCAAAAAAGGCAAAGTCAATTTTGTCAGCTAACAAGGTTATGGCCAGTGTTTTCTGGGATGCACGGGGAATTATTTTTATTGATTACTTGGAAAAGGGTACTTGGTGGCTACTACGCAAGTGTAGTGATGAGGTGAAAAGAAAAACAGACCACATTTGGCAAAAAAAAAAAAAAAAAAAAAAAAAATCTTATTTCATCAGGACAATTCTCCGGCCCATCGTTCAGTCTTTGCAATGGGAAAAATGTGCGAATTAAAGTTGGAATTGCTTGAACATCCACCCTATTCGCCAGATCTAGCACCCAGTAACTACCACCTGTTCCCAAACCACAAAAAATTCATGGAGGACGAAGATTTCACAGCAACGAGGAAGTCATTGATGCGGTAAACAGCTATTTTGAGGTTCTTGATAAATCACACTACAGAGATGGTTTAATTAAATTAGAACACCGATATGACAAATATATTAGCCTTTCTTAAGATTATTTTCAGAAATAAAGCTACAACAAACATTTTAAATGCTGTTTTCATTGAGAGGCCCGGGACTTAGCCGACCCTCGTATATGCTGAATTTTCTGGAAATAACCTCAGAATACCTCTCTATTCTGGATGAATTTGACTGAATTTTGCATAATTGGTAAACTGTGAGAGATAGACAAAACCTTACCACAGAAAAATAGAATCGCGTTAAAACACACAATGTATGTCATATACATGGTTTTTCGTGGATTTAGCTATTTTTGAGATATTCTTTGTTATTGGTTTCAATTTTAAAACACCTCAAACTTTTTTCATGTGGGTATTTGTCAACTCCTGGCAATGCATAGAAACGAGTTTCGACTACATGGCAACCAGCATTAAAAATGTGATTATAACTTTAGCCTAGTGTATTCTCTTATTTCCCTTCTACTTACAAGGAAACAGGTAGTAAGACCATTTCTGCTAATGTTGATCTTGATTAGCATAAAGTAAATGGATTAGTAAGGTTTAACAATAATTTGTTACATAGATGTTTGATGAATGGAACACATCAGATTTTTAAAATATTTAAAATATGGTATTGTATCTTCAATGATAAGATGGGTATGGACAGGATGAGGCGTTTGCGAAGGTTACTCGGCATCTATACAGTGAGGATATAGTATCTACACTGCCTGAAGGGATGCCCCCAGGAAGGGATGAAGTGAGAGGAGACACCAGGCGGCTGGAACCTGGAGTGAGGCACAATGAAAACAGGTCCCAATAATAATCTGATTTAGAGGTCCCAAAAATCACTCAGACAGGTTGAGGTTCCTTCCACACTAAAGAGTCCAACTCCCCCCCCCTTCAAGGGGGTGGTCCGTATACCCCGGCAACTAGCCGAAGGTAAGGGACGGCGAAAGTTTCCACTGAGAGAGCATCTTTTTACCCTACCACGCTGCACCTAAATGCCATTGCCGTCACTTCCAACCCTGAAACAGGTCAAACAGGGTGAAGGATGAATGACATGAGTAACAGGACAATATGAAGCGACAGAAAATTCGAAGGGTTGAGAGACACCACTCCAGTATTCTTAATGACGACTCGGGAAACCCCTAAAAATCCCTTGGGTAAGGGTAGACGGTAGCCGATAATCAAATCCGGGACTTCCTGAGTGCGAATCGTATATGTTGCCGGGTGGAACCTTCTTCGACAATCGGCAAGAATTAAGAGCGGAATCCCAATCTATCATATTACACAAAAAAAAAACTAACCTCTTTTTTATTTATTTGTTTCTTTTTTGTTGTTGCAGTTTTGCTGTTTCTCTCCTTACGATGTCACTGTAACAGAAAACAAAGAAATGCTTTGACGAGGAGTTCACATCCTGACAAGAAATAAACGAACTACGCACTTCCCGTGTTTCGAGAAACGCCCTGTGTGTTTATTTACACAACTGCGACACGCTGCGCCGTTTGACATGAAGAACATGCTGCTAAATTCCACTAAAAACCATGTTCTGTCTTCTCCACTCTCAACGGTTCCAAGTGATTCGGATTATACAAACAAGAGATTAAGTTATGGGAACGGAACATCAAAACAGGAAAATCTGATATGATGGTGAATTCACGTGACCTTCTCTACCCACTTTTCCTATTTTATGCACACTTTTGCTTCTATGTATATCTTATTAATAAAACAAGTTTTCATTACTCATTTTGCTGTGATATCAGAAGGATACAGTAGACTAGACGGATAGTTAGATTTTTATAGCAGATCGCTATGTGATACTGAAATTTCATTTTTTTTTTTTTTTTTTTTTTTTTTTTTTTTGCGTGAACAGGAGAAAACATGAATAGCGATTGACCATCGAAAAAGGTGTACATATTTGAAAGTTCAAAACCACAATAAAGTGTGTCTCACGAATGGTTCACGCTATAAACATTTTATTTTAATTACTGTGTGTTTTAACAAGATTTAGGCACACCTTTTGTGTATTAAGATTATTTATAAGTACCTGTATATTATTTAACATGCAAATATCTTAAAACATATGGCACATAAGAAACCTGATTTGTTCCATTTACGGCACGAAAAAGAACCTCAAGCCTGATAGAGAAGCCTCTGAGCAAAATTAAGCGGTCTTTCACGCCCAACATAGAATGGGACGCTGAGAACCATAGCAGATAAAGAGCGTCCATAAATAACACGCCATTTACATTTATTGACGCGACTTTGTTTGCCTGTTTTTGCACTACTCTTAAAAAAGCTTATTCTTCTATCCACTTCATATTAACAAAGATAAGATTAGCAGAAACGTTATTATTACTTAGTTTCTTGTAAGTAAACGTACTATGTACGTAGTGTATAGAGAAGGTATTGTATTCCACTCAAGATACCAAGATTTCACCGGAAATAGATGTTTTAGGTCCCTTGTATTCAAATAAAGGCATTTATAGAAACAGGTCCGTGTGTCTGTGAACACGATAACTCAAAAACGAAAAGTAAAGTACCAAACTTGGTATATAAATTTAGTATGTTCCAAGGATGCGAGACAAAGACTTAAGGAAAATCCTCATACACCAAACTACCCTTTACATGTAAAAAATTTCCAAAATTATGATTTTCTCAAAAATGGCTCTAACGATTTTGATTAAAATACCGCATATTAAAGATATTTACACGACAAATAAAAGTATATCTTGAATTTTCTGGGAATAGCCTCTGAATACCATTTATTCTGGATGCATTTGCTGGATTTTGCATAACTCTTAAGCCGTCAGATATAGACAAAAACTTTCTACACAAAATACGTAGATCTCGTTGAAACATAATCTATGTCATATGCATTTTTACTTTCTCTATAAGAACTATGTACATAGTGTATAGAGAAGGTATTGCATTGCATCCAAAAATTCGATACCGAGATTCCACCGGAAATACATGTTTTGAGACTCCCTGAATATAACAAAAGCATTTTTAGAAAAATGTCCGTGTGTGTGCGTGTCTGTCTGTATGTGTGTGTGTGTGTGTGTGTGTGTGTCAATGGGCAGCATAGTTCAAAAACGAAAAGACCGTTAAAGCTCAAACTTGGTATTTAAGTTTGGTATCTTCCAAGGATGCGACACAAAGATTTTCAAGAAAATCCCCCCACCCCAAACTACCCTTTACATGAAACAATTTTTGAAAATTTTTATTTTATTGAAAATGGCTCTAGCGATTTTAATTAAAATATCGTATATTAAAGATACTTATCTGACAAATAAAATGTATATCTTGACTTTTCTGGGAACAGCCCCTGAAGGCTACTTTATTCTGGATGAATTTTACGGAATTGTGCATAGCTACTAAACCGTAAGAGATGGGAGAAAACTTACTGCACAGAAAATGTAGCTCACGATAAAACACACAATTTATGTCACATACATTTTTTTCGTGGAGTTGATCATATTTAAGATATTCCTGGTTTTTCGTTTTAGCTTTGAAAAAGTTATACAGGAATTTCTTAACTCCTGTCCTTACAAACAAAGGAAGTTCAGTTACATAGCAACCAGTTTTTGGCTATCATTTTAACCTACGGAACTCCCTCATTTCGCTTCTATTTACAAGGAAGCAAGTAATAAGACTATTTCTGCTAATTAGCATGAAGTAAATAGAATCATAAGCTTTTTAACTACAATTGTTGCAGAGATGTAGAGAAAGTCATGTGAATGGAACACATCAGATTTTTTTTAGATATTCCTTGTTATTGGTTTCAGTTTTAAAATACTTACAGGCATTTGTCAACTGGTGGCAATGCAAAGAAATGGATTTCATCCACGTGGCAACCAGCTTATAAAAGATTTGACTAGGTATAGATTTAGGCTAGTGTATTCCACTATTTCCCTTCTACTTACAAGAAAGCATTTCTGCTGATGTTTATTTCAAGTAGCATGAAGTAGATAGAAGAATAAACTTTTTAACAACAAGTCATATGAATGGATCACATAAGATTTTTCCTGTTGTGATAAGCTGGATGAGATACATCATCACAGAGAAAAGGATATTCTCTCATATTCTCTATAAAAAAATCTCTTCTCTGAGCATGTTCTCGTACTGAATACACAACGTATAGCAATACACTACCAAACTACAGAGTGACTACATTATCTCCGTTTTTAATTCTCTTGTAGGCATTCTTCTTTTCCGTTCCTGTGCCGTGCCGCACCGTGCTGTGCCGAGCCCGTCCATTTGTAATGGGTTCCTCCTTTAGGTGTTAGATGCTCTGGGAAATTAAACAACGTATGTGCCTCGTCTGCTTTCAACCATACGCCTCCAAATTTCTCGCTATCAAAGTAATCTTCAGCAAAGTGCTTTGAGCATACTTTTGAGTAAGCTTGAGTAACGAAATTCTTTATCCAAACTTTACTTCTCGCTTATTCTTTAGAGAAACTGTATAGGACATGTAATTTAAGGTTAGTAATCTATTATTACTAAATACCTACTCCTTAATAGCACCTTTAATCCATAGCTCTTAAGTTTCTCATGAATACCTACTTAAATCCCATTTTCAGCTTATATTTAAATTTTATGTTTTCAAATCTGTAAGTAACAAACCAGTAACGCATGCAACCAAGTGGGCTTTCATGTAGGTAATACTTACGAAAGAAACGTTATCACTCGTCTTTCCACGAATTTCTCATTACAGGCAAAGCACAGCAATAATGCAACATTTTACTTGTTATTAATCATATGAAACTCTTAAAAACTTTATAATATACGGCCTTTTTAAAATTGAGCACACAAATCACATGTATTTAAGGCTGATAATATTCATACATTCCACAAATACGTGATTTTTCAGATTCGATGTTGACTCCCTGCGCAGTAGTCAATTTCGCTCTCTGTTCTATTATAACACTATGGATCTGCCGAAATATTCTGTTCTGGAGGGTTGAACAGTATAGTCTCCCATCCCCTAGGAAGGGAGTATTACCTTCGAAGTCAGGATAGAAAATAATAGGGTCCGCCTGGGAGGTGTGGAGGTAGTGTATATGCCTCACTCAACATGTCGCGAACTCGAATCTTACTTAGGGTGAGTTACCCGAATAAGGATTTTTCCAAGTTTTTCCTTATCCTGAGAAGACGAATGCCGATTAACTTTAAGCTCTATGGACTCCGAGATCATATGAGCATCATTTCATCGATCTCATTCATCGTCCTACATGACCAATCAGGTTAAAGGGCGTTAAGCTACACAAAAAAAAAAAAAAAAAAAAAATCAATTCATATAGTTTTCTCTGTATCTCTGTAACAAATTATTGTTAAAAAGACAATTTTTCTATCTGCTAATCTATATCGTGATGATTGATATAAAATACCAGAAATTGTCATATTACTTTCTTCCTTGTAAGAAGTGAAATAAGGGAATAGTATACGCTAAAGCGATATTCAAAATTTTTAAAATCTGGTTATTATGTGATTAAAAGTCTTTTGTTTGTTGGCAAATTCCCATATGAGAAAAGTATAGGTATTACTAAAAAGTATAACATTTTAACGAGAACTACAGTTTTGTGCAGTAAGTTTTTTTTTATCTCTTACAGTGTACCATTTATGCGAAATTCAGTAAAATTCATCCAGAATAAAGAGGTCTTCATAGGTTATTCGCAGAAAATTCAAGATATACATTTTATCTGTCATAGGTAATAAAACGAGAGCTTCAACTTTTATCGATAAATTTGCGAGCAACTTGTTGCGAGCGATTTTATCTAGAGAAAAGCTGTAGCTCGAGTTGTATTTAATAAGACTATTTCGTGAATAAAATAATAATGATTAGCCTATATGGACACGAAGAATAATATTCCTAAAACCCCATTTGTCTTGACGTATATTTGCACCAAAATCACTGCAACTTGATGTTCATATCATAAATCATGGCCACGTTAACTACAGAATTCGTTGAACTGATTCCACACACTCTCTCTGATGGTTTTAGTATTCTGCAGCTTTGAGCTTTCAATTAATATGTCTATTTCAGCGATAGATCTTTCCCCAAAACGCTTTGAAACTTCCACTATTATGTACGGAAATATCACTGCACACTGATACTATTATTATGAGACGAACATTAGTTCAGAGAGAAAACAAATGCACGTGGTATGATAAATTTAGAAAAACAATTGCACATGGGTGTGAAAAAAAAAAACGATTGAAATGCAGAGATAATAAGTTCCGATTGGTTGGAATTTTACGCGCCAATGTACTCATTTAGCCACCTCCTACGATCACGTGTCATGAACGAAATAGTCATGTAAATATCTTTAATATACAACATTTTAATCAAAATCGTTAGGCATTTTTGAGAAATTCAGAATTTTCGAAAATTCTCCACTAAACTAAATACCAATTTTAGTATTTAACGAACTTTTCGGTTTGAGCTATGCTGTCCACAGACACACACATTCACACAGACTGACATTTTTCTAAACATGCTTTTTTTTTTTTTTTGATTCAGGTTTCAAAACATGTATTTCCGGTGAAATCTCGGTATCGAATTTTTGGGAATACAAAACCTTCTCTATGCACATAGTATGTGTAGAGAAAGTAGTAATAGAAACAGAAATTTGGTAATTCAAATGTCTACACTAAGTACTAAACATTTCACAGGTTTGATTATTATATTAAACACTCCATTAATAAATAAATAATGCGAACAGGAAATATTAGGTGAAACAGTCTAAACCTGCTTCACCTGGCCGGCCGCCTCACAGCTTTAACCTATTGTATCCTTATTATCTCCAACGAAATGTCTAAATGTGCAATGAAAATTTGTCTCAACTAACAAAACAGCAGCTACCAGTCTTTTGTAGGAACACTTTCTAGAAGAATAAGATTGATAAATTAAAGTGACTCTGACACATCAGGTGCATTCTTTAATTATGCGTTTGGTATGCTAGAAGAGGTCGTCTCTTACCAAGGGGAAGACCTAGGTTCGATTCTCGGTACCGGCGTGAGGATATTTCTCCCGCTGGAAGGCCTGGCCTCGGGTGCACTCAGCCTCGTGAAGTCCTGGGGGGCCAATTGAGGAGCTACTTGATGGAGTAGTGGCGGCTCCAGATCATGCATGAGGACCGCATTAACCGGCCGGGAGGGTACGAGGGGCTGACCACGTCTCACGCTCCAATACTGCACCCCATCCATGACGTCTGTTGGGCTACCTGGTGTAGGGATTTTAATCAAAACTGTTAAGGCGTTTTTGAAAAAATTAAAATTTTCGAAAAATGTTTCAAGTAAAGGGTACTGTGAGGTGGAGGGTTTTTTTGAAAATCTTTGTATTGTATCCTTGAAAGATGCTTAATCTAAATACCAAGTTTGTTTTTGAGGACTTTTCCTTTTTTAAGTTATACTACACACATATACACACACGGATTTTTTCTAAGCTTTTTTATCGTTTCGACATCGAATTGTTGGGTGGAATACAAACCCTTCTTTGCCATGTACCTACTATGTACATAGTATCTACGAGTAGAGAATGCAATAAAAACAGAGGGAATGGCAGCATAAAAAGGCACAACAGTATCATTAACTATCTCCAGGAGAACAGTTAAGGAGGCTGTTATTCATAGTTTGTTTGCACAACGAATTTAATAGCTGGTATACCAACATGAGACTGTAAGTGGGAGGATATGGTAGACAGAAAACCAAACAAAGAGCGTGTGAAGAAGACATTACTTGGCGATACTGTAAATCGCCATGGGAGAAGTTTTTCTGCAAACAACCTAGCTGAAGAGTGTTTATTGTTATGACTATTTTTTTTCTTCTATCCTTGAAGTGTGTTTATGCTCATAAAGGTTCAAGGACTACAGAAAGAAGCGAAAATAGCATGCTACATTAAGATGACTTTCTCTATTCGTTCTTCTACAAATTATTCTTATAGAAGCTTATTTATTTATGTGTCTATTTATTTATTTCTCTCTTTCTCGTTAAACGCGATAAGCTTTCATTACATGGAGTATTTACACATTTGGATGCAATTATACGGAGGATACATTGGGTAAGCGATAGTCCGATTTTTAAAAAGCGGATGACATATGATGGCGGTGAAATCCCATTCTCGTATAATTTAAACCGATCTACTAAGAATATTCAGGAAAGGTTGACGCCATGAGGTGTATATTTTACATAAACTGTGTGTAAGATTCTATCTCTTACGGTCCTAAAAAGAGAAATCCACGTGTCGCATTCTTTCAAGACGCTGAATTCAAATATTAGGTTTGCAACTAACCGATCTTTTGTTTTTGAATTTAACTACTCTCTCTCTCTCCCTCCCTCCTTCTCTCTCGCCACACACACTCACACGATCGCGCGTGAACCATTTTTAAAACTGCTTTCTATGCTTTACTTTCTCTAGCCCGTATGTACATACAATGGTATTGTAGGTATTGTATTATATTTCAACCGAAAATTTTATGTCGAGACTTCGCCGAAATATACGTTTTGAGATCCCCTGAGTCCAAAAAAAAAAGCAATTTAGAAAAAAGGTCCGTGTGCCTATCTGTGTGTCGGCATAGCTGAAAAACGAAAATATCGTTAAATACCAAATTTGGTACTTGTGTTCCAAGAATGCGACACGAAGATTTTCAAGAAAATTCTCCCACCACAAATACTCATTACATGTAACATTTTTTGGAGCTTTTGTTTTTCTCAAACATGCATTTAACGAGTTTGATTAAAATACCGTATATTAAAGATATCTACATCACAAATAAAGTGTATATTTTGAATTTTTTGCGAATTGCCTCTGAAGACCTCTTTATTCTGGATAAATTTTGTAAAACTTTTTATAATGGTTAAATCCTAAGTGATAGACAGAAATTTACTACAAAAAATGTAGAACTTGTTATAATACACAATTTATGTCACATACGTTTTTACTTTCTCTATACGCACTATGTACACAGTGAATAGAGAAGGTATTGCAATCCACCGAGATTTCACCGGAAATATATGTTTTAGGGTCCCCTTTATCTAAAAAAAGCATTTCGGAAAAAGGTCCGTGTGTCCGTGTGCCCATGTGTCCGTGTGTCTGTGAACACTATAACTCAAAAACGAAAAGTCGGTAAAATACCAAACTTGGTATTTAAGTTTAGTATCTTCCAGGGATGCGAATATTTTGAGAAAAATCCCCCCACCCCAAACTTCCCTTTACATGGAACTTTTTTCGAAAATTTCAATTTTCTCAAAAATGGCTCAACGATTTTGATTAAAATTTCGTATATTAAAGATATTTATCTGACAAATAAAATGTTTATCTTGAATTTTCTGGGAATAGCCTCTGAAGAGTAATTTATTCTGGATGAATTTTACTGAATTTTGAATAATTGATAAACCGTAAAAGATGGACAAAAACTTATTACACAAACAATGTAGAAGACGTTAAAACACACAATTTATGTTATATACATTTTTTTGTGGAGTTCGTCGTTTTTGAGACATTCCTTATTTTTGGTTTCTGCTATGAAAAACTGATACTTTTCTCATACAGGAATTTGTCAATTGCGGTCCATACAAACAAAGGAACTTCAGTGACATAGCAACCAGCTTTTGATTATCACTTTAACCTATGGTACTCCCTTATTTCGTTTCTACTTACAAGGAAGCAAGTAATATGGCTATTTCTGCTATTTTTTTACTGATTAGCATGAAGTAAATAGAAATATAAGCTTCTAAGAATAATTTGTTGCAGAGATGCACAGAAAGTCATGTGAATGGTACACATCAGATTTTTTATTGTAGAGTGGACTGTTTTCGAGATATTTTCTGTTATTGGTTTCAATTTTAAACTACCTAACTTTTCTCAAACGTGACCGAGCAAAGGGAACAGAACCTCAATTCGGGACTATGCAAAGCGATCAGAACATCAATTGCTTCACATAGCGATCAGTTTTTAAAAGATTTGACTATCCCTTTAGTCTAATGCACTTCCTTATTTACTTTCTACTTACAAGGAAGCAAGAAATAAGATCAATTTTGCTAATGTTTATCTTGATTAGCATAAAGTAGATAAAATAATAATCGTTTTTAAAAATATTTTGTATATGGAACAGCTAGAGAAAGTTACGTGAATGGAACATATCAGATTGTTTATTCAGGGAGTCTCAAAATATGTTTCCAATCAAATATCGGTGTAAACTTTCTCTAGCCCGTGTGCACAATGTATATTGGATAAAGAAGGTATTGAATTCTACCCAAAATTCGATACTGAGATATCATTATAAATACATGTTTTGAGACCCCCTGAATCCAAAAAATATACACATGTCCATGTGTGTATCTTTGTATGAGTCTTTGGGCAGCGTAGCTCAAAATCGAAGTCAACTAAATACCAAACTTGCTAGGCTACAACACGAAGATTTTCAAGAAAATTCCTCACCCCAACTACCCTTTACATGGAACATTTCTTGAAAATTTAGATTTTCTCAAAAGTGGCTCTAACGATTTTTATAAAAATGTCACATGTTTAAGATATTTGAGAAACGAAATATATAACTAGACTTATCTGGAAATAGCTTCTGAAGACCTCTTCATTCTGGATGACTTTTGTATAACTTTTTTATAACTGGTAAACCTTAAGAGATAGAAATAAACTTACTACACAAAAAATGTAGATCTCCTTAAAACATACAATTTATACCATATACATACATGTAGAGTTAACCTTTCTCGAGATATTTCGAGTTATTGATTTCAGTTTTAAAGTATTATGCAAATGGGAGACATTTTTATTTTTGTCTCTCATTTGTTTACTCCTAGTAAGAAAGAGAACTGAATTTCAATTGTTTCACTTAGTGACCGGCTTTTAAAAGATGTACTATTGTTTTAACTTAGTGTGTTCGCTTATTTCCCTTCTACGTACAATGAAGGAAGTAATAAGACCAGTTCTGGCAATGTTTATCTTGATTAGCATGACGTATATAAAAATAATCTTTTATAAGGAAAGTTTTTTCATGGAATAGTTAAAGAAAGGCATGTGAGTGAGACACAATTTGATTTTTTAGTTAGCAATCTATACCTCCTCTACTTGATCTAGGTAAATACTAGACAAAGTAAACGTTATTACTGGGGGGTTGCTATTCAAATAGGAAAAGGAAGCGATGCTTTGAAAAAGCAAAAGATAACGTTCCAGTGCGGTCTAGTTTGCATTTATCGCGTGCTTTCTTAATAAACATCAAGTAGTTTACAGGTTTTTCATGTATGGTAGTGGGAAAAGTGTTGTATTCCACCCAAAAATTGATGATCAGAAATAGGTGTTTTGCACGCTGAATCCCTTCCCCCCAAAAGAATAAAGAAGCAGTATTAGAAAGAGGCCTGCGCGCCCCCTTTTGTATGAACAGCATAACTTAAAAGCGATCCCAGGCGACCACTTGTGAGATTTGTGGTGGACAAAGCGGCGCAGGGGCCGTTTTTCTCCGGGTTCTCCGGTCTCCCCTGCCATTGCATTCCACCGGTGCTCCATCTTCATTCCATGTGTCATCCCCTGCGGTGCCACAAGTAGTAAAAGCGGGCGTTAAACACTACAAAAAAACACTTAAAAGCGAAAAGCCGGTTGAATAACAATTTGATATTCAAGTTCTACATGTTTTAAGGATGAGACATGAAGATTTCTCCAAAATTCTCAATCCCTAACTACTCTTAATGGAACATTTTCAAAAATATTGATTTTCTCAAAAATTGCTATAACAATTTTTATTAAAACACCATATGCTTACGATATATTCATTCTGGATTAGTTTTGGGTAACTGATCAATTGTAAGAGATAGAAAAAAAAGTACTGCATAAAATTGCAGATCCTCTCAAAACACACATTTCATGTAAAATACTTGTTTTATGGAGTTAACCATTTCCAGGATAACCCTTGCTATTAATTTAAATTCACAATGCATACTTTTCTCAAATGGGAAATCATTATTGTTTTTATCCTGGTTATGCAAGGAGAATGGAATTTCAATTCGTCACATAGCAACCCAATCTCAAAAGATTTGACCAAACTATTACTTAAGTACATTGTATCTACAAGTAAATATGTAATAAACCCATTCTGTTCATTTCTATATGGATTAGCATGAGGTAAATAGAAGAATAAGCTTTTATAAGAATAGTAGGTATGTCGCAAAATAGTCAGAGAAAGGCATGTGAGTGTAAAGCCAGATTTTTTCGTTATGGTTTGGTGCGACGTAGTCCAGGAACCTGTGCTATAGTATGGCCAGAACATATTGACGTTTTTACCCAGAAGAAGGGAGATGACCTTCCATTCCATTCCTAAACTTTATAACACCAAACATGGCCAGACTTTGAGCGTTTGTCAGATCCAGCAATTTTACAGCAGATTCTCATTTCTCAATTCTTACTTGAATGCTCTTAATGTGCGGAAGTGAATGTCTTTAACATTTCATCCATGGTTAAATGGTGAAACGTTTCCTGGGCAGGATGACAAAAAGGATCAAAATCCCGATACTTCATCACATAGAACTCCGACGTATGGTATAATTCTATAAATATTCATGCTTTAAATAACTAACCCATTATTAAAAGCATGCTTTGGTTATCTAATAGTAATCCCAGTAATCCCCCTTTGGGGGAATTCGGGTTTCGCAGATAATGAGGCATTGAGCAGAGCATTGCAAGTAGGCCATAGTGCACGTTTTGCTTCCAACGAGACCTCTGGGAGAAACGGAAGAAGGGGAAATTTGAAGGACGATCGAATACGCACGACGATATGCGCTATCAAGGACGGGCCCAATTACAGTATCCCGTTTAGGAAGTCATTTATATAACTACCCTGTGCTAATTGTGACATAAGGAGTGTTGAATTATACGAATTTTCATAGTAGTTGGTTCAGTTATAATAACAATAATAATAATAATGACAAATAAGGCATATGGTTTCTAAGCATTAAAACCAAAGCGAAAGTAACAAAAACAGTAGAAGGGAGACGCCTATCTCCTCTATATGCACGTGTTTCTTGAGTAGGCATATTCCAAACCGCGCTCCTAGCGGTCAGACCTGCAGAAGAAGCCGAAATTCAAAACAGGAATGCTTTTCAGCGTAGTCAAAATCAATCAAATAAGAGTTTGCACATTAATTTCAAATAAGTACAGACCTATACTAAAACATTCTTACTGCCCTGCATTGAAATAAAATTATGTGCAGTTTAACCAATTAACATACTAATGGTAAACCTATTAGTAATTAGTACTTGAATGCATTAGGAAAGAAGTAGGGTTCCATCATAAAAAAATAAAACCCTAATTATAGGTGATGTTTTGTTTCTATTAGTACTTTCACAAAATAAACAAATAAATAAAAATTCATCTTATTCATTATGCTTTACCTTCATAATTATGCTTCTTTCACAGAATAAATGAATAAAATATCTCTACTCAAGCTTAGATCTTTTTGCGGTAGGAGGGGCTTCAGAGTTATGGCTAACATGCACCCGTTACTTCTAAAACAAAAACATCGGTGTTCCATTCACACAACTTTCTCTAGTTGTTACGAATACAAACTATACTCACAAAAGATGATTGTTTTATCTACATCATGCTTATCAAGATAAATATTCGCATAATTGGTCTTATTACTTGCTTCCTTTTAAGTAGAAGAGAAATAAGGGAATACATTAGCGTAATGCGATAGTCAAATCCTTTAAAAGCTCTAAAAGGATCTATCGCTTTGTATGGCCCCGTTTGAAAAAACAAATATACCCAAGTATTTTATTATTATTATTATTATTATTATTATTATTATTATTATTATTGTTGTTGTTTCATTTGTATAGCCCCCTTTAACTTCAATGGTCATATCGGGGGCTTTGACTTGTGAAACAACTCTTATAGCTGTAGGTTAGAACATTAGGTTAATCATTGTTATATTACTAATACACACGCACATTCACTCTCACATTCATACTTCCAGACTCTGTGGGGGATAGGGAATAAATCTAAAAAAAAAAAAAAAAAAAAATATTTCATGACATGATTTATGTGTTTTAACGAGATCTAAATTTTTTGATCAGTAAGATTTTATCTATATCTTACGGTTTAACCACTATGCAAAGTATTATAAAACTCAACCAGAATAAGGAGTTCTTCAGAGGCTATTCCCAGAAAATTCAAAAAAAAAAAAATATATATATATATATATATATATATATATATATATATATATATATATATTTTTTATTTGTGATGTGGGTTTCTTTAATATACGGCATTTTAGCCAAAATCGTTAGAGCTATTTTTGAAAAAATCAAAAATTTTGAAAAATATACCATGTAAAGGGTAGTTAGAGTGGGGGATTTTCTTGAAAGTCTTCATGCTGCAACTTTGGAAGATACTGAACTTAATTGCCAAGTTTGGTATATAACTAACTTTACGTTTTTGAGCTATGTTTTTCACACATACACACACGGACCTTTTTTTCTAAATATGCTTTTTTCGGACTCAGAGGGCCTCAAAACATATTTCCGGTGAAATCTCGATATCGAATTATGGATGGAACACAATTACTTATCTATCCACTATGTACATTGTACATACTGACTAAAGAAAGTAAAAAGTAAACTAAAACCCTATTCATGCATTTGGAGGAGGGGTAGGATTAACCAACAGGTTTCTGTTGTTTCTTGCTTTTTGTTTCTTTGTTTTTTGTTTTGTTTTAGGAAACACTTTATCAGCACACTGAGACACTTGTCAATAAATATATTGATACATTTAGTACGCACATCCATTGTAGGTGGTATCAAACACACACACACTCTCTCTCTCTCTCTCTCTCTCTCTCTCTCTCTCTCTCTCTCTCTCTCTCTCTCTATATATATATATATATATGTATATAATGATCCAAATGTCCCATATTTGACATATGCAGTTATCCCTTAGTGTATTAACTTCAACGGGACTAATTTAAGTTGAAACCTACCTTTACCGTCTTGCTCTCAGTCTCCACTGATTACGAAGAAATGAAAGTCGCTTTCGCCAGTTCTCCACTGGCAGGTTTTTGCTTGAAATAGCCACGTTGAATTCTGCAACTATTTTTAACTCACCAAAGGATATTTGACACGCCAACTGCACCACTTTGTTTATATAGCTTAAGATTTTACTCAAACTGCTTTCCGCACAAAAAATATTCTATGAAATCAGATTTAAATGCATACATAACTGATTCATAAGGTGATATTTATACTAAGAAATTTCATAGTAAAATCTCCATGGTCCTTAAACAAAATATATTATTACAAACATTCCTCATCTCGTATTCACTTACCTAAGCATTACAGCATTTCTCTCCAGTCTGTTACTGCTTCTAGGGAAATTCCGAGATGGAACAGTATAACGTTTCAACTGAAATCATTAACAGTAATTTAGCCTCAATCTCTGGAGATAGATTTATAAGATGTCAATAAAGGGTACTGGATCACAGCTTTACATAACCTTGGCTGAAGAGTTTTGGATTTTAAGTAATTTACAATAAAATGACCATAACAAACTTTATAATGGCCCTTCCTCTTTACTTTCTCTACATAAACTATGTGCATATAGGTAGAGAAGGTATTGTTTTACACCCTAAAATTCGATGTCGAAATTTCACAGGAATACATTTTTGAGGTCTCCTGAGTAAAAAAGAGCAACTTTAGAAAAACTTCCGCTTTAAGGTCACCATCTTCCAAGTATGCGGCACGAAATTTTCAAGAAAATCTCCTCGCATCAAGCTACCCTTTACATAGAAAATTTTCGAAAAATTGTGATTTTCTCAAAAATAGCTCTAACGATTTTAATTAAAATACCGTCCTGTTCATTCTGAATAACTTTTGCATAACTGGCAAACTCTAAGAGATAAACAAAAGAGTTACTACAGAAAATGAGATCTTGTTAAAACACTAATTTATGTCCTATAGGTACTTTTTTTTTTCTTCTTGTAAAATTAACAATTTAGGAGATATTCCGCGTTGATAAACTGAATTAGAATTAGCCCGTAGAATTCCTGTAGGGCAAGCGCCTCTTGGCTGGCTAGGTGGCTGTTCTTGCAATCCCGCGTAGCCAGTTCGGGAAAGATCCTCTTTCTTTTGATGCTGCCTATAGCAGTAGTCTCCATTCTTTGTGGTCCTTGGCTGCTGTCGTCCAGTTGTTTTCAAAGTGAAGTTTTAGGTTGTCTGCCCAATTTTTTTTTTTTTTTCTGCCAGCCTTGGCCGGTCCTTGGATCCCAGGTTGTCGTCTTGTGTACCCATCTGTTATGACCCAACCTCATGACGTGGCTCGCCCACATCCATTTTTTGTAGGTGGCTGATGTTGCGTCTTTGATGACTGTTATCTTCCTCGGTTCTTCGTTGCGGATTCTGTCACGGAGGCTGACGCCTAGAATATTTCTCTCCAACGTTCTTTAGCATGTTCCCAACATTTTTCTTTATCTGTTTGTTAGGGCCCAGGTTTGGGCTCCAAATAGTAAGAGGGGAAGGGTGCAACTGTCCAGTATATATTTTTTCATTCTTATATATTGTATTCTTTGCTTGCACGCTCCAGAATTTTGACCAAGCTGCCGAAATGCGTCGCTGGACTTCTTTGCGGGTAGCGTTGCTGAATGCCATTATTTGTCCTAGGTAGGTGTATTCGGTGACGTATTCAAGTACTCTGTTGTTTATTTGGATAACTTCTTCGATGCTGGTTTTTTTTTTTTTTTTTTCTTTCTTTTTTGAGATTTAGTTCCGCTCCAGCTTTCTTACTCTGCTGAGCTAATTCTTGCATTCCTCTATTTAATTGCTCCGCGGAAGTTGCAAACAAGATGATGCCATTTGCGGGCCTTATGTCGTGGAGTTTCTGTCCATCTATCTGGATTCCCCAGTTCATCCTCATTTTCCGAAAGAGGTCCTATAGGATCTCGTCTGACTCCTCTCTTCAGCTGGAAGTTGTGGTCTTCTCTCTCCAATTGGATTTTAGCTTTCATACTTGAGTATATCTGGCGATTATCCGGATGTATTTTTCTTCTATACCTACCTTGATTTTGTAGTGCCGTCAGGATTGGGATATGCTCTACAGATCGAATGCTTTCTTGAAATCTATGAAAGTTAAGTGTAGTTCCAAGTTCAATTCTTGAGCTTTTACCTTTACTTGAGTTACTGCTTGTATGTGATCTATTGTTGAGAAACCCGCTCGAAAACCTTCTTGTTCGAAGGTGTGAGATAATCTGGTACCAGGTAACAATAACTGCCTTGACAGCAATGACGATAACGTTGAGAAATAGAGTAGGGTACAGTTACTTTTTAAATACAGTTTTGTGCTGTTATCTTCCGTTATTATTTAATTATGCACGCCCTTCGTGTAAATGAAATTCAGCATTGAGTAATAAAACATTAAAGGTACTTACAATTTTTATTCTTTGAGAAATGAAACGAGGATCATGAATTCTTTTCTGTTTCATAATTATTACATCCGAAAACTGCACAGACTTTTCCAAACATGTTTTACTATGTATCGTTAAGTAATGTAAGGACTTTCAAAAATCACTTCAAACTATATCGCTATTAATATTAGGTATAAAGGTCGTGAGTTCGAATCTCGCTTAGGGTGAGTTACTCTGATAAGGTTTTCTTCGGGGTTTTCCCTTATCCTGAGAAGACGAATGTTGAGTAGCTTTAAGCTCCATGGACCCCGAGATCATTTGAGCATCATTTCACCAATTTTATTCATCGTCCGATATGACCAACCAGGTTAAAGGACGTTAAACTAAAAAAAAATTGAACGTTTAAATTATACAATGCAGCTGATTCAATGTTATTATGAAAGCAAGAGGAGTCTATATTTACTCTCTGCATGTGTTTAAAAGTATCTAGCTAGTCTAAAACCCTAAGATCTGAGACTTATTTTATAATGTTTTACTCTCTGTCTTTTTCATCTAGTAGAGAAAGTATATCACACTTTCACATGCAAGAGTTTCTGTCTATGAAAAGCATTAAAACTGTTTAATGTGATTCACTCACACTTCCCTACCAATAGCAGATTCTAATATATACCTAACATATTAGAACAGGGATGATAAACTACAGATGGGGGGAGCGTGGTTGAACCTCTGAGTATGTAAATCTACTTTGTGTTGCAAAAGATGAGCTGTTTGCTGAGTTTGATGATAACTCCAATGTGGTATTCTTTAAATTTATTTCGTATAATACACCATGAGTTTTGTATTCTTTGTATTTCATATTTCTCAAGTACTTTTCTGGTACATCTTTTTAACAAAGGTATTGACTATATTGAATGTTATTATTATTATTATTATTATTATTATTATTATTATTATTATTATTATTATTATTATTATTATTATTATTATTATTATATTGACAATATTGTTAATACCCTACCAGGGGTATGTGTTTTACTGTTAGAACCAGCTGAAAATACCAGCTGAAGGGATGTGAACATGTTCTCCCACTCTGTGCTCTAACCATTGATCTGCAGTAACAACATGACAGTATGACATTCCATAATCCTATTTGTTTCTACCCAGTTAACCAACTGGTATGTTTCACTTCATAGAAACACTTTAATGGCGACTTACATATGTAAGTATCTACTTAGTATCCAGCTAATACCAACATGGTTATGCTAACTATTGGGCAATTTTATTACATTGGTGATATTATTATTTATGCCCTACCAAATGTTGGTGTTTTACTGTTAGAAGATAGATAAGATTATCCATATTTTCCATCAGTGAAGACATACAAAGTCTTAGAAGATTTGCCAAGCTTTTTCATAATCACTAGAGAAAAGAAAAAATATGGAATGTGCAAGGGTAGAAGAGTAGAAGATATCAAGGAGATATGTGACATCATCAAAATTGTTGCTACAGAGTGATTTGCTTATAATGGGCATCTAGAAGCTACATCTTTACTGTGTACTGAATTATTTAAAGATTTCTGTGGAAGTTACCCTGACAAAATTTTCACACAAGAAGTATAATCCTATCCTTTTCTAATGCAGGGATAACTGCAAACAGAGTTGGAGCTAATTTATAAATGAAATGACTTTAATATTAAAGGACATTGAAACTTTTCAGTTCATAAAGTAAAATAAGCCACAAAATTTTTGAAAATTGTAATAATGCCAATAACAACTATGAAATCTGAACGTTGCTTTTCTACTCTGAAGAAGGTAAAGATATTTTTAAGAAATACAATGACAAACAACAATGTTTTAGCAATCTTATCAGTAAATTAGGACATTATCAGTGAAATTCAGGATTTTTTTAGGAAAACTGATGGAAAAGTTCTTTAAATTAAGAGAAGAATTGATTCTGCATATAAATAGGCCAAAAGTACAATTTATGAAAAACTGAGCAACTGCAAAATATTCATATGTGTACATACAGTGATGCACATGTGATTGTGTGAAAAAATATTACACTGATGAGGTGCCAGTTTATTTGGCATTGGGTGAGTTTCAGCAATGCTCTAATACCATCCTTTTATATGTTACATGCATATTAATCTAGCCCTTTTGGGGAACATTGTGTTAGGCTGCTGAGCACATTTCTGAGGTCTATATTACAACATTAAGATCTGGGGTTATAGGTGTAGAATGTGTAAAAATGGTAAATAAATTGATAGTTGTAATAATTTATTATTCTCAATAGTTAATAAGCAAAGTTGTTTTATGCCCCCCAAAAATTTCAGCCACAAGCTGCCATTGTGATTTAAATAGCCCACTAATTAAAATTATCTATGTTTATACATTTATGGTGATTACTGTTTTTTGTCACTTTAATAAAGGTCTGGGCTGTTGTCCGGATGCGGTGGGTCATAGTGGTTTTCATGATGATGTCAGGATCCTATGCTCTTACAGTCAACTGGCCTCCTAAACTTCAGCGTTGCCTCCATACAACTTGTGAAATACAAAACAAAAGACTGTAAGTACAGAACATTCTCATTAGAGTACTTATTATGTTAAGAGCAATAAAAATGTTTTGCAATGTTAAAGAATAAATGTGCATGAATTTGGTTTGGCAAGATTGTGCTAAAACATGTACGTTACCTAGAAATAGTGCAAAACCATTCCTATTAAGATACTCTATAACATGCATCAACCAAGCGTATAAGTTTAGTTTTTATTGACATTTCATATATTTATATAAAAAAAAATCTGTGATGTGTTACACTCACATGACTTCCTCTAGCTGCTCTATAAAACTCCTACAAAAGATTATTCTTCTTTGTACATAATACTAATCAAGATAAGTGTTAGCAGAATGTTATTACTTAGTTCCTTATAAGTAGAAGGGACTAAGGGAATGCACTATGCTAAAGTGATTGTCAAATGTTTTAAAAGCTATCGTTATGCGATTGTCATTGCAAATCACTTCTTTGCTTGGCCAGGAGTAGAACAAAAGAAAAACAGACACTGCCTGTGTGAGAAAAGTTTAAGTACTTCACAATTGAAACCAATAACAAGGAATACCTTGAAAATGGTTACCTCCACAACAAAAACGTAGAGAACAAAAATTTTGTGTTTTGTCATGAGGTACATTTTTTGTATAGTATGTTTTGTTCTATCTCTTAAGGTTTAGCAGTTAAGCAAAATTCAGCAAAATTCATCCAGAATAAAGAGGTCTTCAGAGGCTATTCCCAAAAAATTTGAGATATACATTTTATTTCGGACATAAATAGCTTTAATATATGGAATTTTAATCAAAATTGTTAGAGCCATTTCTAAGAAAATCAAAATTTTCGAAATTTTTTCCAAACAAAGAAAGGGTAGTTTGTGGTGGGGGAATTTTTTTTGAAAATCTTCGTGTCCCATCCTTGGAAGATACTAAGCCTAAATACCAAGTTTGGTATTTAACGGTCTTTTTGTTTAGGGGCTATGCTGTCAACAAAGTCACACAAACACAGACCTTTTTTTAAAAATGCTTTTTTCGGACTCAGGGGACCCCAAAACATATATTTCTGGTGAAATCTCGGTATCAAATATTTGGGTGCATTACAACACCTTCTCTATCCCTATGTACATTGTACATATGGGGCTAGAGAAAGTAAAAAGTTGTTATTACTAAAGTTGTGGTATTGTTTAGAACCAAAGGTGTATTTTTTGGTATAATACCAAATCAAAGTAATGTACAGCATCTAGGAAGGAAACTTCAAGGCCTTCTCTAGAATAACCAAAATCAGTTGGGGGCTTAAACATGAGGCATTGAAGACTATACCAAGGGCCTATTCTACCTCTAATGTCCTTTGGATCCCCTATATGGATAGAAGCACCAAGGAAATAATGTAACCAAATACAAGTGAGTGCAGAGATTAATAAACATAAGAATTGCTAGGGCCTTCTGCAGTACATCACATGAAGCATTAAACATAATAACATGTCTAACCCTAATAATAATTAAAATAGAAGAAATAGTAGAAACATATCATGCACATAAAAAATAGTACAGAATTACCAATTGAGGGACTATTACCATTATGACATTGGCCTTATTTTTCTGACATAAACATTCATCAAGTCAGTAAGAACATGAAAACACAATACAAGAATTCACTGTTGGTAGCAAAGGAGAAAATGGAATAGGATCTGAAATTGCCATATTCACCTATGAAGACCTAATGCATCAGCAAAAATATAGACTCCATGGGAAAGGCTCTAATAACCAAGCTGAAGCCGAACTGTGCATCTGCAGGAATGTTATATTTGGACAAAAAATGGTTTTAAGTGATCGACAAATCAAAGTTCGCAGAATAGTAGAGGCTACAGGCATACCACAAGGTACAGTGTTCTCAATTTTGCACCAAAATTTAGCTCTGTCAAAGTTCTCTGCAAGATGGGTGCCGTGTTTGCTCTCAATGGATAATAAATGCAATTGTGTGATTGATTTGAAAGCTGGTTTCGCATTTTTCTGTCACAATCCTGGAAAGCTTCTGTGTCGATACATAACTGTGAATGAAACATGGATACACTACTACACTCCACAGACAGTGGAAACGGTGGGGTTTTAAAGGCGAACCTGCTCTGAAGAAGGCAAAGATGGTGAAATCTGCAGACAAGGTGATGGCCTCGGTTTTTTGGGATGCACATGGAATCATTTACATTCATTACTTGCAGAAAGGAAGAATGATAAATGGAGGGTGTTATGCTCTGTTATTGCACCGGTTGAATGGAGAAATGAAGAAAAAATGCCCTCATCTAACAAAGAAAAAGATTCTCTTCCATCAAGATAATGCAAAGATGCACAACTGCACAGTTTCAATGGCAAAAATTGTAGAATTAAGGTTCGAATTACAACAACCACCCTACTTGCCAGATTTGGCCCTCAGTGACCCTTATTTTTATTTCTAAACTTGAAAAATTGGCTCAGCAGAAAATGATTTACATATAACGAGAAGGTCATCTCCCAAACATATGCCTATTTTGAGGACCTTCTAAAATCCTACTTTTTAGAAGGCTTAAAGCAGTTGGAGAAACGCTGGTAAAAGACTATCAAGCTAAAAGGAAATTATGTTGAAAAATAAAAATTCTACAATTTGTTTTTCTATCTTTTTCCAAAGACTTATTGAACGTCCCTTGTAGTATTCCAGTTTCACGCTTGCATACTCATCTCCCTGGTTCATTGTCTGTGCACTGACCCATTACAGCCATATCATGTTGTGTTTACAGTTGTTAGTGATCACTCAAAATGTTTCAGACAACATCTGATTCTGCCAACTGTGAATTTATACAACCATCTTCCAAACAGTGTTAAAGAGCTTAATCACAAAAAATTTAGAACAGCTGTTAAGAACCATCTCAAAAGTAATTTACCACTCACTATTAATGAATATTTCAATCAGAAACTATAACTTGTTCCACAGAATGCAAATTAAATAACTATAAATCATTATTATTTATCATCTTTGCAACCATATTTCTCTTGTGCAGATACTGCCGCTTTTTCTTTGTCATTACAGGTCCCATTCTGCAGCAGTAGGAAGGAGCCTGGCGCTGGCAGAAAACTATTTTGGATTATTCTTTTTTATTTTGAATTATTCTTTTTACAATTTCTGTACATATTTAAACTCAAATGTACAAAAGGAATATGGAGTGGGCAACCTTCTGTTGTCACTGATGGTTTGGTTGAACAAGGATAAGGCAATTTGTGAAAACATATGGTTTGCAATAAGAATGCTTTGTGATGTGTTTCCAAAAAAAAAAAATATTCAACAGTGGCTATTTTCACTGGCAGCAGCTTTCTTTGAAGAGGGCACACAAAAGTTGATTCCCTGCTGTGACAAATGCCTGAACAATGGTGGCAACTATATGAAAGAATAGATTAAAGAATGCTCTTTCATATACAAATAATTAATGTTGATGTATAAACAAATAAACTGGCGCTTACTTTCCAAATACACCTCGTATATGCAGATATGATTGTCTTGGGCAGGATGGATCTTAAAAAATGTTCTAAGGTTCCAGTTACTAGCTGTTTGTGTGAGATAGGATTCTCTAAGTTTCATTCATTACAAACTAAATTAAGATATTCTATAAGAAATAACATATAGAGAATGTATTACCACCTTCAGGGAAAAGAGACTTACAACATATGCCAATTTAGAAGATATTATTGTAGAACTCAAAAGGATGGTCACTTTTAAGAGCAGAAAGTCACTTTAACAGTAAGAGACAAAGAGTTACCCAGTCTCTATATGTGGTTTTCTTCAACTTTTGATTTTGTAAAACCTGTAAAAATTGCTTCAACTCAATTGTAACTTTAAATGCAACGTTTAAATAAAATAAATTGAATAAATATTACTTATGTTAATGTGTCAATCTTGAAAACTTGGAGTTTTGCATTTTGATAGCAAAAACTGCCTAGAATACAATTTCTGGAGGTGAGGTTTTATAATTTATTTTGCACCCACCACTCTCCCGAATATAGTACATACTATATAGATCCATACCCACAAGAAGTCCCCCATTATAATAACTCTAAAGGATTATCCACTGTGGTTGTTTGGTGTTAGTGTTCCTAGTTGATTCCATTTTTTGTGTTGTGCTGTTCTCTAGCTTCCATTCAGTGTTTAAAAGTTCATAACTTCATCTTTATTCTTTACTTAGAAAATATTTTCCCAAATGTGGAGGTTTAAAAACTTCCTTATGCATGGTTCATACATATATTTTTAGATTAATTGTTGAGTCAATTTTGCAATATTAGGTACATCACTTTACTATTTAAGAAGAAAAACATGTTTCATTAGGTTCTTGCTCCTGCCAGCATTTCAAATGTAATGTTTAATTTTTATTGCAGAACAAATGATTGGTGCAGATTTATTAATTTATTTGAATTCTGCATCCCTGAAGTGTTCTTTACAAATGCAAATAACTTGAAATACACAATGATTAAAATTAGTAAAGAAGGAAGAATTGTGTTAAGAGTTTAAAAAAAATAATATTAGTGCATTATCAGAAACAAAACGTAATCTAAAAGGAACTAAAGAGTTTGTTGTATATATTATTTATAGTGCACAAACAGTATGACAAGCAAGCATGTGGAACTGTGTTTTAATACATTACATTTACAGGAGAATATGCCTTAATTGATCCTGCCTTGAAAATACATATAATATAACATTTTAATAAATTACACAGAAGAACAAAAATAGTTTCAAATAGGTAGATTATACTCTTATTATCAAACACATTATTGATAAAATTTGACAATTTCAGAGTACACATATAGTTTTTATGAAATCTAAGAAAGCCTTTGACAAAGTTAGCAAAATGTGCTGTGGCAAATGTTATAGGGACAAGGAATTCCCAAACTTTTAAACCATAAAACATTTCTGCTCCAAAAGAAAAGAAGGAATCAAAATAAGTTAGGCATTTTAAAGAAGTATTAAAGAAACATTCTATGATAGTGAGGTATAGACTGGAACCCTGGTGCTTCTGTGGATCTTTCTTCTCTGGGGTGGAGACATCTGATGGTGGTTTTATGAGGCTTAGTAGCAAGTTAACTTCTGGCGGGATGTCAAAGTTGATAAGAAAGTCACTGTGTTTTTTTATATAAATCTTTGCCTAAATATTTAATTCTGACGTAAGATCGATGATTTTAATAGATGAGTCTTTTTTTCTATGCTGTGATGGTCATTCCAAAAGTGTGCTGACACTGCAGATTTATTGGTTTCTTTGTTCTTGATGTTGCCGAAAAATTCCTTTAATCTAGTTCCAATGTTCCTTTTGGTTTTGCCGATGTATACTTTATTGCAGTCAGAACAGTTAATTTTATAAATGCTGGACTTCTTTTCGTGGAGAATTTTATCAGTCATTGGTTTCTTCAGGAGATTCTTGACACAGAATTTATTGACAGGTGCTAAGATGATGTTGAGTTTTTTTAACACTTTTTGCCCAGGGATGATATGCGAATTTCCTACATACTTTTTTGTCTATGGAAGGTGTCAGTGTGGTGATTTGCTTTAGATGCTTTTGTCTTTTGAACTTTTTTATTTTGTTGTCTACTAACTTTTTATTAAAACCATTCTTCATAGCTGTTTCTATTATATTGGAGTATTCAATCCTATATTCCTTTTCATCCAACCAATCTATGGGTTAGGCTATTTATGATTGCGTGTTTATGTGGTGAGGGATTGAAACTATTTGCCTTGATATAGCTGTCCGTGTGAGTGTCTTTTCTGAAGATGCCAAATTTTATTCACCATTAACTCCGAACTCCATGGCACAGCTCACTAAGAGCCTTAGCCTAGCGCCCGGCCACTGCGTCCCCCATCTCGGCAGACATCATGAATGGGGTGCAGTATTGGAGGATGAGACATGGTCAGCACTTCGAACCCCCCCCCCCCGGGCAGTTAATGCGGTCTTCATGACCTGGAGCTGCTACCTCAATTCACCATTATGGCTCACAATTTTTAAATCTAGAAAGGGTAATGTGTTGTTTGATTCAATTTCCATTGTGAATTTGATGGTAGGTTCCTGTAGGTTGAGAAGTTTAAGGGCATCTGTGCTATGTTTTTTGTTGACTATTGCAAATATGCCATCCACGTATCTGTACCAGGTTTTGAACATGAGTGGGAAATAACACAAATAATTTATGTTTCGAAGTGGCTCATAAATAGATTGGCAAGTCCCATTGCTAGTCCAGATTGCTGTTGGTAGCAATTTCCTCGGAATGAGAAAAAAAGTCTGTTTGATTCAAATTTCAGTGAATTTTAAGTAATCTTGGATGTGAGTGCTGTCTATTTCAATGGATTGTAGCCACTGTTTCAAGATGGAGAGTAGTTTACGTTTTGGGACATTAGGAAAGAACGATTTGACATCAAATGACACCAGAATATCATTTGGTGATAGGCTAATCTCTTTAATATTATCTATTAGTTTTAATGAGTTACTCACACTGTGGCTTTCAAAAGTAGGTAGTGACATGAACTTTTTTGATAACCATTTTGCTAAGAGGTATGATGGGTTGATTATTGGTCTTAAGCTGTTTCCTGGTTTGTGAATCCTGGGTAATCCAAAGATACTCGCCAGTTTTGGATTATCTACTTTAACCTTATATTGTACTTCTTTTGGAATTATGCAGCTGTCTTTTATTGCCTCATTGACTATTTTGGTGCCATCTCCAAATCTGCGATGTAATCTTCTATCTATTTGGGGGCTGAACACTATCGATAAGGACATCGTCAGAAAGGAATCAAAGGAATACTTCAGAAACTAAACTTGACCCAATCCAAGAATAATTTTAAACAAATTATCAAATCACTCAACAAAAAAGATGTTGTTTACACAAAAGCCGACAAAGGCAATAAAATAATTGTTATGGAATATATCTCCAGCATAGAAAATCTTTTAAAATCAGAGAGTTCATAAAAATTAAACAGGAACCACTTAATAAATGCACCAAAATAGTCAATGTAGCAATAAAAGATAACTGCATAATTCCAAAAGAAACACAATATAAAGTTTTTAAAGTTTTGGTGCATTTATTAAGTGGGTCCTGTTTAATTTCTATGAACTCCTCTGATTTTAAAATATTTTCCATGCTGGAGATATATTCTGTCTGATTCATAACAACTATTTTATTGCCTTTGTCGGCTTTTGTGCAAATCACCACACTGACACCTTCCATAGACAAAAAAGGTATGTAGGAAATTCACATATCACCCCTAGGCAACTCATAAATTTCAAAAAGTGTTCAAAACATTCAACATCATCTTAATACCTGTCAATAAATTCTGTGTCAAGAATCTCCTGAAGAAACCAATGACTGATAAAATATTTCCCAAAAAGAAGTCTGGCATTTATAAAATTAACTGTACTGACTGCAATAAAGTATACATCAGCAAAATCAAAAAGAACATTTGAACTAGATTAAATGAGCATTTTGGTAACATCAGGAACAAAGAAACCAACAAATCTGCAGTGGCTTCACACTTTTAGAATGACCATCACAACATAGAAAAAAAGACTCATCTATTAAAATCATCGGTCTTACGTCAGAATTAAATATTTGGGAAAAGATTTAGATAAAAAAACACAGTGATTTTCTTATGAACTTTGACATCCTGCCAGAAGTTAACTTGTTACTAAGCCTCATAAAACCACCATAGAGAAGAAAACCACCCCAGAGAAGAAACATCCACAGAAGTATCAGGGTTCCAGCCAGTGAACACCTTCATGATACCTTCAACCAAAGGTGAAATGCGTCGGGAAAAGTTTAAATATGAGAGTGTCTGGTCGACTCAATCTGTATTATTTTATAAATTAGGACATAGTATATTTAACATTTTAATGTGTACTAATATTATAAAGAAATAGAGAGTGTGTGTTTTTTATTATTATAAACTGCTCTATTACAATATAATACTACATGTTCATGTTATTTATCTTTAAAATTACTTGGAAGATAATATTATGTACAATATTTAGACAAACAGTCCCAAGACACTTCCCTGAGGAACTCTTGAATTTTTATTCCTCCAGCTTGATTGAAAAATTTTTGAAATCTTTTGGATAACTCTTTGCTTATGGTCATTTAGATAAAATGTAAATTGGACTAATGCTTTATTTTTATACCATAAAGGTTTAATTTTTTAGCAGTATATCATGGTTTATACAGTCAAATTCTTGTGAACTATTTCATATTAAAACTATCTTTGAGTTGACTGTCTTTCAAGCTTAGTGAAATGATGATTTTTTTATGCTACAATAATGTTACTATCATTTATGCTTATATGATGATGTAGGATTAACAATCTTGTCTTTGAGGTTGCTCCTCCTGTTCTAAATCTTGCTGGAGTCAAGCCACTTAATTGTTACTATTAATGGTATTTACTTAGCCTTTAGGATGAGTATTTGGTAGCTTTAGTAATACTTTTGTTTCTCTAGCTTATTTGTGCATATATTTTATAGTTTTATTTGACTTATGATTTGACCCTGTGCACAATGAACATTATTATGTGCACAATTAATAATTAAGCTTTTTGTGAACTTTTGCTGATTTGGTGGCACTTCTGTTAGATATTGGTTTCATGTTACAAAAAATTTATATATTTCTACTCAGGGAGCACATGAGACAATGCCACTGTGATAAAGATTGTCATATCTTTGGAGAATGTTGTTTGGAGATGGTTGATTTAAACAAGAGCACCCAGGAAACCATGATACATGATACACCACGTTATATGTTTGGCTGTGAAGATTTTAAGGTTCATGTGCAATTCAAAACCAATTTTCCTAAGGTGAGTAAATGATAATTTAGAAACATTAAAAATAATAATTATAGGACACATGAGATGTCATGGGCCCTATATAGCTCATGGCCACTCTTGCATATTTATGGAAACAGAAATTTTGGCTGTATAATGTAGTATAAGTACACCCAAAACACATATTAGATCTCTGAGGAATAAACACAAAATGTAGGCACAGGAATTCTGCAGAGAAACATAACAGACAGGTCATGTTATATCACCTCAGTGCTAGCATTCATTCGGGTGTTATTTCTCCTGTATAAACCTAGCCATGGCTTGCAAGCGACCTTGCTTAAAAACTACACTCTTTTGTCAGACATATAGGTACTACATCTACAATATAATAGATTACAATAATACTATAACGTTTGGCTTTCAAGTTAACATGCCCATACAGCATTAAATTCCCCAACTAACCCATATTTGTAAAAACATAGATTACACTCAAACTTCACTCTTGAAATGAAGTAATTTACTTCAGACATGTTTCAGTGGCTGTTGCCAAGTGTTAGGGATAATGGATACACAAAAACATGGTTTAGCCATAGGAAATCCATTATCCCCAATACTTGTAGTCATATACATGAGTAATTTAGAAATCCACATAACCACAGCCTTCCCACAAATATACAAAACTTGGTATAGATATGTAGACGACATAGTGGCAATGGTAAACAAAAAAGTAATTGAGGACAACCTTAAATCTTCAGGACAGCTCCATAACATTTACAATAGAAAAAGAATCAAATGGCATGCTTCCCTTCTTGGACCTAAAGCTAATCAGGAACCACAACAAACTAGAATTTGGAATCTATAGCAAAGAAACACAGATGGAAAACTACACAATTAACAACAGCTACAACCTAATTTCATACAAACACGCCATGATCAATAGCCTTGCATTCAGACTGGTAAACCTACCATTAAGCCAGATGGAATACAAATTAGAATTTAATAGGATCATATAAATTGCACAAAAAATGGCTACACAGAGCATTTGGTAAGAAGAAGATTAATAAATTTGTGAATGGAAGAAAGTAAAAGAAATTAGCACTCTAAAAAGAATAAAAGCAGAAACCAGCTACAAAAAATTCACTAACCCTTTAGCACACCAAACATTTCAAAATATTTTCAAAAATGGAACATCATCTTAGCGCCAGTTAATAATCACAGTTTAAAAAATCCTCCTCCATACAAACACAAAAGATAAAATCCCCCATTGAAACAATCAGGGACATATGAAATCAGCTGCAAGGAATGTGAAAAGGTATTTATAGGAAAAACAAAACGAAACATTGGACAATGTTTTAAAGAACACATGAGATATTTAAAATATAAACAGACAGATAATTCAGCTGTAGCACATCATTTTTGGACTCAAAACCATAATTTTCATAAGGAGCCCAAGTTATTAAAATTAGTGGAATTGGATTAACAGTTTGGGAAAATCTATTAATTTTAAAAAACAAAAGCAAGGTCATAAATTTTGACATACCACAAACAAATGGACTCATCTCAAAATTCATCTATCCTGAAGAGAGATCTCCACAGGCCGCTACTACGAGTTCAACAGTGAATCTCCATTGAAAATGGTGGCAACAGCCACCGAAACATGTCCAAAAAAGTTACTTTATTTCAAGAGTGAAGTTTGAGTGTAATCTATGTTTTTACTCCTATTTGATTAGTTACTTCACTGTGCATTCCCATTAATGTTTTAATTGATTCACATTTGCTCTGATAACAACAGGGAGATTTCAAATTATTTATGGTACACCCCAATGTGACTTACAATGTCATAATTACTTTAAGTCCTTGGCTTCTTAGTTTAACCACTATTAGCTCAATCAGTGTTAATAATTGTTTTCTCCACATAGGCCCTGTGAGGACAGAAGTAATCAAATCATATCTGGGCTATGACATTGAATTTTTAAGTTTGATTCTATCTTTCAATTTCTATCCTATACACTCCTTGTATGGAAAAAAAAACAACAATTAATCAGCATTAATTACATAAATTAAAATGCAACTGTGTTTGGGATGGTGATGAACTCACAATATGAATGAGAATATTATGCTTTGATGTAGTGTAGCTATGCAGAAAATCACAATTATAAGTAATAAAGAAATATCACAATAATTGCAATACATATAAAAAAAAATTAAAACAGCAATTTAATAATAAATCTTCTAAAATAATAAAAAATACCCATGTAAATATTTCTATAAATAGTATTATTGAAATATACAAAGTTGTATTACTTTTGGTAAATTATTTTAACTCCTTTTACTTGACTACTTAGTGATTTTATTCTGTAATTTATATATAAAAATTATTAATTGGCTTACTTATTATTAAAAGTTTATCCTGAAAAATTTATTGTAATAATATGCATAATAGAATATTTAGAATTTGTTTCTATCTCTTTATTTTACCTCTTTTTAATAATGTTATACAGGGACCAACTCTACAAAGGCTTCCTTTATACAGAATATAAATTGTAACTTTCATTCATTTTAACTTTGTTTTCCTTCTCTAGTTATTTCCATTTTCACTCCTTGAACCATGATCTGAAACAGAAGTCCCTTAGACCCAATGGTAATTTTAAAGAATGATTGTGGTAATATTGCAAAACAAACTGCAGTTTTGCTTTCTCAGCATTTTCATCTTAATACCTTCCATGTATAAGCAACATTCAGCAATCATTTGACTTTGTCAGTCTAGCAATAAAGCTATTGTTTAGAAGCGAGAGTAAAATTCAGTGCCTGGAATACCATATATTTTGCATTAAGTGTAATAATAGGTAAGTCCAATGGATTATATTTCTAATTACTACATAATTATATTGCTTTTAATTGCTCTTTTTTGGATTTTTATTTTATAGCATTTTATTGCTTGAATAAATTCCTTTTATTTTTCAGCTATAATATGGAGCAACTTTCTATGAGGAGTAATATGTCTGCAACTGATCCAAATTATGAATCTTCGGTTCAAGGGCAGTTCTGGGATATGGGTGAAGAGGAAAATTGGAACAATAACACACTTTTTATGATATATGGTGGCTGATGATCATTATGAAATAGAGAGTGATACTAATGAAGAAAATGCTTTATTGTAAGAAGGACCTGGTGGGAGTGTAGATAAGATACTTCCTCACAGCAGACTCAGTATTTTTATGCAAAAATAATTTCAATTAGGAATGTACTAAGCTTGTTAGAGCAAGTCAAGTACCTCAGCACCATATTATGAAATAAGAAATGCCTGAACTAACAGTCAAATGTCAAATTTTGGGACAAAAGGCTATTAAATCTCAAATATGGGAGAATTCTAACATATCATCATATGTTAGATGAAATAGTTACACATACAAATATGAAACTGAATACAATAAATGTACAGGTGCAGGCAACAATGAATCCATCCAATTACAGAAATAATAACAACACTGAAATCAAAGCTTTCATAGGCTTTCAAATGATTACATCAATATTCAAATTATTTCAAGAGAATATGTTCTCTCTTTTTGAAAAGGACATGATTATTTGTCCTATATTTGTGGTGACAGTGTTAGTGATGTGCTTTGAAATGCTTCTAAACAGCCCAAGATTTGATGATGTGACTACTACAGAGGAAAGAAATAAGTTAGATTGCACAGCTTTGATAGGTTGATTTTCAATCCTCAGCAAGTATACAGTGTTACAGTGATGAAATGCTGGTCCCGTTTAAGGGAAACCATCCTTTCTGCATTTATATGCCTAGAAAACCAGCCAAATACAGCATAAAAATTGTATCTAACAGATTCTGGTCATGCTTATCTCTTCAATGCCTGTATTTACACAGGGAAAGGGAGTTATTGGCCTGGCAGAAGAAGAGAAACAGCTTGCCAAACCAATTTAGGCTATTATATGTGTGCGTAAACCAATGAGGTATGAATATGCTAGCGGTGAGGGACACCTTGGCAACTGCGACCAAGTATTGATCTATTGCAGTCTACCACCCAGCTACAGGCCAGCACACAGGAGCAGATGGAGCAAGCACAGAGATACACAGAAGTCTCTAACAGTATTACTAGATGGAAGCCCTGGTGTGTCACAGAGGCTACATAGGTGCTGGGAGACCATTGGAAGTTTGCCTTTACAATGGCACCTAGCTTCAACTGACTCAACCAGGTTGAAGAGCTTGTTACTTGGAGCAAGCAACCATGCCATCTGCCAGCAAAGTCCCCCGACCTGAAAGATGAAAAAGGGAAATGAAATGAATGGATGAAAGGAAAGGAACCATGTTAGATTTACAGCATCCCAGCATTTGCCTAAGTGGCTCCAGGAAAACCACAGAAAACCTAGGGCTAGAGTATGCGGTCAACAGGGAGCAAACGCAGATCTCCCAAATGCCAGTTACAGACGAATCTGCCTGAGCCACCTCAATGTACAAACCAATAGAAAGAAGTAACAGAAATGTTACAGCTGACAATTGGTTTACGTCTGTAGAACTCATTGGTGAGATAAGAAAGAGGGGACTAACCTATGTGGGAATAGTCAGAAAGAATAATTCCCTCAGAGATTTTGGCTGAAAGTAGGCCAATTGTATCAGCATTATATGGCTTCTCTGGTATTCATTTGTTCCTAACAGAAACAATGCAGTGATTCTTGTATCTTTTTGCATAGCTTAATTGAAACCAAAGCATAAAAAAGCTGGATATTATTTATTACTACAATTCAATGAAAACTAGAGTAGATTTGCTCAACATGAAATGTGCCAATTATTCATCAAAAAGAAAGCTTTCTCGGTGTTGATTATTAATGATGGCTTCATGGGATAACAACTGATTTAAACTGGAGTCTTAAAAATCTAAGCCTTTGACCATCTTAACTCTGTGGTCTTTGTCAGGGAACTGGCAAAACTGGAGTAAAAACAAATATTTACCAAGAGATATTAAGGAAATGGTACATAAAGTTCTAAGAGACACATGAGAATTAAGCAAAGGCACTTCAAATAATAGACAGGAAAAGAGGAAGACAATTATGAAGGGTCCTATCTCTAAGAAAAGGGAAATGGCATATAAATGCAGCAAATGTGGTTAGTTCATTTGCCTGGAGTGTGCTTTCAGTTCATTTGATTATATATTTTGTTTATAATTTCTGCAATCATTAATTTATATTTCATGAATATCATGGCTGGTGTAGCAATTTTAACAGGAATTTCAAAACTGTTACTAATGACTGCACATATTCATGATATTTCATGTTCCTTTCAAACAATGTAGACAATAAGGTCCTTATGAGAGTCGAACAGGATTAAATTTACATATAAGCAGATAGCAATGTAGAAATGCTATTAATATGTTTAATGTATGTACTTAATATTTTTAGAGCATATAACTTAATATCAAATTTTGACGCTCCTTTACATACAAGTAAGGATGTAAATATTTTGTGAATTTAATATGTCAATGTACTTACATTTTAATCTAAAAATGTATATTTTTAATACCAAATTTTTACGTTCATTACATATAAGTTAGAAAGTAAACACTAAGTGATATGACACAGACTAAAAGTGAAGTTTTTTATGTTTTGTAACTGTTACATTAAATGCACTAGTAAGTTAATTTTTAATGAATATATTTTAGCACTGTAATTTGAAATATATATTTTGTATATGTAATTTTGAGAATAATGACCTACAATTTAAAAATGGCATTGACAAAATTTTCAGAATATAGATCTCAACATTATATTTGTATACCTTTGTATATTAGGAGGTAAACACTGTATAGTGACATAGGCTGTAACAGCCAAGTGATGACATTTTTAATGCTTAATATCTGTCTTAAGTTTTAATGCGCTTAAATGTTTAAGACGTATACTATTATTTATAATTTGAGAACATTAAAATGCTGTATATTTGGTGTATTTAATTTTGTATACTTTGACATGTTCTATGTTCAAGACCTGTCATCATGAACCTCCAGAATGCAATCTAATCTAATTTTATTAGCTGACTATTTGCTTATTTTTACTTTCTCCATACGCACTATGTACATAGTGTATAGAGAAAGTATTGCACTCCACCAAAGAATTCGATACCAATATTTCACCGGAAATATATGTTTTAGGGCCCCCAATATCCAAAAAAAGCATTTTCACAAAAAGGTCCATGTGTGTGTGTGTGTGTGTGTGTGTGTGTGTGTGTGTGTGTGTGTGTCCGTGTGTCTGTGAACACGATAACTCAAAACTCAAAAACGAAAAGTCGGTAAAATACCAAACTTGGTATTTAAGTTTAGTATCTTCCAGGGATGCGACACGAAGATTTTGAGAAAAATCTCCCCACCCCCAACTACCCTTTACATGGAACTTTTTTCGAAAATTTTGATTTTCTCAAAAATGGCTCTAACGATTTTGATTAAAATTTCGTATATTAAACATATTTAGCTGACAAATAAAATGTATATCCTGAATTTTCTGGGAATAGCCTCTGAAGAGTAGTTTATTCAAATGAATTTTACTAAATTTTGAATAACTGCTAAACCGTAAGAGATGGACAAAAGCTTACTACACAGAAAATGTAGAGCACATTAAAACACACAATTTATGTTATATACATTTTTTCGTGGAGTTCGTCGTTTTTGTGACATTCCTTATTTTTGGTTTCTGCTACAAAGGATCTTCATTGACATAGCAACTATCTTTTGACTATCACTTTAACCTACAGTTGTCCCTTATTTCGCTTCTACTTACAAGGAAGCGAATAATTAGACTATTTCTGCTATTTTTTTCTGATTAGCATAAAATAATTAAAAGTATAAGCTTTTTAAGAATTATTTGTTGCAGGGATATGGAGAAAGTCATGTGAATGGTACACATCAGATTTTTGTCAACTAAATTGCATTATGAGGTTTAAAAGGCCGCCTGTTTTTAGTTATCAC
This sequence comes from Hymenopus coronatus, assembly GCA_030762935.1. Taxonomy (NCBI): domain Eukaryota; kingdom Metazoa; phylum Arthropoda; class Insecta; order Mantodea; family Hymenopodidae; genus Hymenopus; species Hymenopus coronatus. Next base: position 60,301,900 of record CM060894.1, read on the forward strand.
ATTTCAGAGATGTTTCAGTTAGGCTGAATTAATTAGGGTTTATTTAAGTTAAATTAAATATGGAATAAAGTAGTGGCTAAAGAAATAAGATTGTGGAAGATAATCAAGTTTTAAAGAGGAATATTCTAATAAAATATATGAGTTTCTCTTAAACGCATAGAGTGAATACTATTACTAATGGGTTCATATATTGTGCTTCCAGGTTTATATGGTAAACAAATGTCCTTCTGAAAGCCCAGATTTGGAGAAATGTGAAGGTGAAGGTGATTATATACAAGATGTGCCTGTACTTAGTACTGATAATGGAATATGGTATCGCAACATTTATTGTGCTGCATGTCATGAAAAGTCTCGCTACATTGCTCCCCTGTTCTTCACAATGAATACCTCAATGAAAAATATGAATGAGCATGAGGTAATAATTCCTAAAAAGCTGTTTTTATTTTTCATTAAATCAATTTGGTTATTTCACTTCAAAAGCTGATTTTTAGTCTGTTTGAAATCGCTCCCTAGAAATTATAATAAATCTAAAGTAAAAGTAAGTGCTTATTTGTAAATAATTTAATAAATTAATAATCCTGTTATTAAAAATGTGTAAAACGTTGAGTATATTCATTACATTAACAATTGAGAAATAACAAAAGATATCATTATTATTGAGCCATGCAGTGTTTTGACACAAAATAACATTAAATTGCTCTTTCTTGTAAAATCAGTCACACAAGCAGGAAAATAATTCGACAGAAATCTTGAATGTAAACGATGCTGTGGTAGTTGTGCTAGAGATCTCCAGTTTGTTTCCACGCAGATTCCTTTCAAGTCTCTAGATTTTCAGCATCTGCTGGCTCATCTTCAGATTGGTCTCCAACATTATAAGATTGAATATTTTTCTCTTTAATACAAAGTTTACTTGAAATAGCAAGATTTCAGGTAGAAACTGTTCTTTCTTGACCATCTGGAAAGTTGATATATGCATTGTCAGGATTTGAATATCAGCTCTATTTCTTATTATTTACTTAAGTTACCTCTTCATATGGAGGACTTATACACAAATACCTAGGGTCAGAAGCCTGTTGAAAAAAGGCAAAGAAAGTCAAGCCTTATATTTATTTTCAAATTTGTTTTGTTTTCACCCTTTGGATTTTTCATATAGTCTTTCAGGATGACCATATTCACCACAATTTTAGTAAGTAACTAGTCTTCCAAGGTTTTGCTTCCGATAGCTTTAAATGCAACTTTCACATCTTCCTTTTTTGAGTATTTAATTTTGTCTTCGGTTAGCAGTCTTGTGTCATCCTTTGATAAGGTGGCACAGAATCCCACATATTTCTGAAGCAAAACATATCCTTTACTTTGTGTATCAACCCAATTGCTGACTTTTTTCATCAAGTTGATTTAAAAATGAGACAAGGCCAATCCAAGGCCAAGATGTGACTTGTTACACTCTGTGACTTGTCATATTTATAACTGTAGAACTCAATGAAAAGGTTACGTATTTGTTAACTATTATCTGTCTTGTAAACTTTCATAATCTCTTTAAACATAGCTGAGAAGTTACTGATGAAAAGTTACTGATAAGCATTTACTGTTATTGAAGTTACTATTTAATTTCTTGGTCCACGATTTTAAGGAAGCTTGGGCTGGCCTTGGCATCTGGAGTAGGATTTCCTTATCACCAGTAGTTGGCAATGTTTCTGACAATGCCCATTACATGACCAAAATAAATATAACACATATTTCAAACTCCCACATTTGGTAAGTCTCTGAATTTTCAGGATTTTCATATTTTTCAGTTCCTTGGTTTCCAATGTCATACTTTCTCACTTTATCTAAGAATGCTTCACACTTCAATATTCTGATGAATCTTTCTATGGTTGCTCAGATTTATGATACACTGGACCAATAAATAACCTGTCGTTATTCATGACTGTTGGTCTTGATGTTATCAAATAATTTCAGGGGATTAAGCAAGGATTTAATGGTCAACATATTTTGTTGTTCAGTCACAATTTCAGAGAGTTATTTTCATACACAGTGGTACCAACATTTGACATGTGTTACACACAGAATCATCACAGAGCATACAATATTTTCAGTATCATCAACATTAGGAACATTGTTACAGATCTCAATATATCAACATTCACTACATGTTTCACAAATAATTTGTCAGGAGTCTTTTCTTTCTTCTATATGTTTTAACATCCATTAACTAGATAAATTATGTAAGATGATAAGTGAATACAGCAGGTGAAATTAAACTTTAGCTCAGGATTGCTGGATCTTAATTACCAGACATTTGTTTTCTGAGGATAAGGGCATACTCTAGGAAAAACCTTGAAAATAAGGAAGACACACTATCACAGTGGACTTAATACATCTTATTAGGGGAAGAGGGCAGTGGCATATGCCAGGATTATGACTTGGGCTACCAAAGCCAGACAATATAAGGGATTGTTCATTAAATGTTATTTTATATGCATTTTTGATCTATCCAGAACTGTGATCAAATACACTAAATTTATGTGTTCCAGGGTATTTTCTATTTTATAAACAATAAGCATGGTGAGCAATAAAGGTATTTAGTTTGCATGAACCACAGCCACACATGCTTATCATAATTGTTTATAAGTGCAGAAGAGCTGCTGTAGACCTCCTCTGTTTGACGATAGCCAACTTATCCTTGTATTTCAATTGTAAGAATGGTTTGTTCACTAATTGTTTAATTACACATTGTTCATCAATTTCAAAGAATTAGAACTGGAACTGTCTTGGTACACTGTACACTAACCGAATAAAACTAATATGTACTAACACTACACTCATAACTATCAAATGTTGTAACAATAGTTAACCATATAATAACTATAATTAAAACACAACATGCTCTTTCATGCTTTTAGCTCCATATGCTTTGCAGAATTCCAAACAAGGAAACAAGCCAGTCATGTCTGTGTGATATCATTCAGGGATGTTCATGACAATTTTGTTTATTGAGGCCTTTGTTTGCTGATTCCTGCATTCCTCCTCCCAAACACCTCTTTAACTGTATCATAGTGTAGGGCTGCAGCTTCAAGCATCCGAATCTCTTGTCTCTCTTTGGTTCAATGAGAACAAGACATATTCCACCCGTAATGCACTAATTTTCCATTGGGAAACTGGCTAGTATTGCAATTATTATTAATATTACTTAAACTTATAATTTACTTTAGACATGAGATTCAGTGATAGCTTTGATAGCCCACAAATATACCACTGCAAGAGAATATGGTGTACTCTTTTATTTTGTTATAGGATATCATGCAGTGAGGAGAAATAAAAGTTGATGAGAAATAGTACTACCTATTATATCTATCCATATTTAATGCAGATGGGTCACCCGGCATTCCTTGATTTCCCTTTTTGTGCTTGAGTATCCTCTAAGCTTAGAAAAACAAGAACTCTTTAACTTTTCTTTTTTCTTTTTTTTTTTTTTAATTTTTAAGATTTCGAAAAATATTTTAAATGTAGCTATATCTATAAAGTTACATAATAGGAACTGTTTGAAGCTAAAATCTTTATTTTTTCACTTATTTAATCAATGTGTAGCTTAGATTATTTATGTTTCTTTCAAGTGCTTCTTAGACTTTATTATATGTTCTAATTATTATTTCAGATGAAGGTGCTATTAAAGAATAGTACATACATTCCTCGGACTTTGGGCTGGATAGTTGATAATGGAGTGACCTTCAACCTGTCTGTTGCTCTTGATCAGAATGTATCTCCAGGTCTTCTTCGTTCCTGTGCAAAGCAAGACGGATATAATGTGATTGATGTTATAGACAGCTGCCCTCTTGACTGGCCAGATAAAAAAGTAGCAGCACTCTGCCAAGCATATGCTACTTATGTTCGCAGAGTTAAGGAAAAATTGGTAATAATTTTGATCAATTTTATTTTGGGAAGTATATAGTTGTCATCTTAACATCTGGCATACAGCTCATTGGTGGCTTTACACATTTCAACTTTCAGTTTTATATTAAAAAGTGTATGTTTACTTTCTTGCTTTTTATTTTCATAACTCCTCAACTAAGATAGAGGAAATACTGTATTTGATCCTCAAATCAATTACTGCTGTTTCATTGGAAGTGCAAATAATATGGTAGCTGTGTTTTACAACAAACCTATCTTTGTGTATGTACAAATAAATATATAAATGAATATAAAATTAAATTTTGGATGAATATAATTTTTTTTTTAATTAGCCATTTTTAACCATGAGGAAAAGCTTACCTGAAATTTAGTTTGAAGTGATAACCTCCTCAAAATATGTGCCAATAACTATGTGTAAGTGGTATAAAATGGCCAACAGTGGTCTCACTTTATTTTAATAAAGTGTACCTAACTCAGCCTTATGACTCCACTTCACTAATTTGCACCTTGATAGAACATGTTTCATGAACCCTTGATCACATCCTCATTTCTGTTGCCACTTCTGCATGTCTAAGATGTATGTTTGATTTAGATTTATTGGCACATAAAACACCTAACTCTTACAGGACAAAATTCAAATGCACCAGGGCAATTAATGGTACTGGTAACTGCTAGAATTATTAAGTAAATGTGACCATTAATCACTCTTTAATAAGTTGAAGAAGAAAAAAGAAGAAAACACATAATTTCTATCAATAGCAGTTTTTTGTTACTAAGACTATATATTACACCTCACACTTGTATAAAAATGCACAGTTAAATCTTTGACAAAAATGTTTGTTACTTTAAAACATGTAATCTAAATATGAAGACTTTCATGGCTGGAGTGATATGTAGACTATATGCTTTTTGTGCTTGTAGTATGTAGTCCATCAGAATTGATTCCAACTCCAAACTTTTCATTCTCAGCTGTGGTTCAGTAGCAAAGCATTACATTTTTGTATAACCTTTGCAAGATTTATGGACTGACAAGGTAGATCTCTTGGTTAAAGACTTATTAATTTCAAGTGGAGCACATTAACTTTTATTACCTAACAAAAATATGATTAATTTTAAAAATCCTATTTTATTCATACAATTAAGGCCACTTAAATTACAAAATTCAGCTGAAATCCAAACACTTTTAACGGTGCCCTTTATAATAAAAGGAATGGCTATCAAAACAGTTTTAATAAAAGTTCATCTCTGCACAGTCATAATTAGACACTAAAATATCTAGTATAAGATATCCTTCAACCCTGAGCATCTGATGAAAACTTAAGTAATGGAGGGAAGCCGGCCATTCTGAATAAAGAGAAACTTTTCTTCAAACTTAGCTAAACTAAACAGATTTTGTTTCAACCAAAGCACAATATCTTGTCCCTCTTCCATCTTCCAATTGCCTGTTCTGTAACATCAATATGTAGTATGTAAAATTTGGTACAATTCGGTAGATAAAGAAAAACATACTAATCATTACTAATAGTTCTAATAATAGTAAAAATGTCTGATGTGTTCAATTCACATAACTTTCTCTAGCTGTTTCAAATACAAACTGTTCCTACAAAAAAATATTATTTTGTCTGCATCATGCTAACTGAGATAAATATTAGCATAATTGGTCTTATTACTTGCTTCCTTTTAAGTAGAAGGGAAATAAGGGAATGAATTAGCCTAAAGTGATAGTTAAATCCTTTAAAAGCTCATCATGACCCAACTGAGGTTCACTTTGTATGGTCCTATTTGAGAAAAGTGTGAATACGAAATGGTCACTTCTACAAAAAAAACATTTAAGACATAAATTATGTGATTTAACGAGATCTAGATTTTTTGTGTGGTTAATTTTTATCTATCTCTTGGAGTTTACCAGTTATGCAAAATTTAGTAAAATTCATCCAGAATAAAGAGGTCTTCAGAGTCTATTCTCAGAAAATACAAAAAAAAACTTTTTTTTTTGTGATGTAAATATCTTTAATATTCAATATTTTAATGAAAATTGTTTTTGAGAAAATAAAAATGTTCAAACATGTTTCCATATAAAGGGTAGTTTGGGATTGAACAAATGTTCTTGAAATTCTTTGTGTTGGCATCCTTGAGAGATATAAACTTAAATATCTAGTTTGGTATTTAACATTTTCATTTTTGAGCTATGCTGTCCACAGACACACACACACATACACACATATATGGACCTTTTCTAAAAAGATTCTTTTCAGGCTCAGGGGACCACAAAACATACATTTCCGGTGAAATCTTGACATTGAATTTTTGGGTGAAATACAATATCTTCTCTATCTGATATGTACATAATACATATGGGCTAGAGAAAGTAAAAAGTACATGACACAAACAACTGTGCAACAAACTGCATGTGACCAATGTGACAGTGCTGGGCGTGAATGTATTTTAAGGTTGAGTTTCAAGCGACATAAAAGCTATGAAGGCCAAAGGCAGTCAAATGCACACTACTTGAAATATATGCTGAAAACTGCAGGAATACTTAAAAACATAGGAGAAAATCAGAGTTTACGATAGGCCAGTACACATAGTTTTCAATGTGCTGGGATTAGCGAATTTCTCACATATTTCTCATATATTACATAGGTTTATGACTTGTTATGCACACATATAACTTCTTACTGATTTAATTTAGCCACTCAGACTATAAAACAATTAAAATCAATTATTTTGGTAGGCATCGCCATATTTATCTATGTTCAGAGACCCTACCATTGACTGTAGTGAACATCTTCAACAGAGAGAATAAAGTTTACTTTTGTAAGGCTCATCTTTAACTGGTGTAACTAGTCTAGGTGCTGTCATTTTTACAGTGTCATGCTATGAAACCACTTGTCTCCAATTGCTTAGAATAAAAGCAATTGCTCACCACATCAGTTCATTACCAAGCCTTACAAGAGTAAACTTCAGCCCCATCACTGAAGACATTCATTGCTGCTGTGAATTAAACATAGAATTAGAAAAAATATACAAGAGAAAAAAGCTAAACAGAGAGCCTGAATTGTAGATCCATGTATTATAATACAATATTAGAATTGAAGTATCTAACTTCACTTCATAATAATACTGTTCTCGTCTTTGAGATGCAGTAATATAATTGCTAAAATCATTACACCAGCTTATATCCTATTGTACCTAGCTTCAATTTATCATCATTCCTTTATTACAGCCTCCAGGCATAGCCAAGGAGGAGGTTTAAGGATAAAATCCCCTCCCCCACTCGCTAAAAAAAAATGCAAAAGCAATAGCAAAATATAATTTTTATTTCATTTACTGCACCTTAATCTATGAATATAAAATAAAATTTTTAAAATATTTCAACTCAGGATTAATTTATATTTATTTTGATTTTATATAAATTGTTTACAAAAATGGATGCCTATAGTATATTAATATATACTAATCTCTTAATATTTTTCTGGCTACACTCCTAATTACCACCTTCAGCTTCATTGCACTGTTTGTCCAAAAAAAAAAAAAAAAAAAAAAAAAAAAGAGCATTCTTCAGCTCAAGTTTTGGTGATAGCCTACTATGTAAATAGTTTCTATTTTTATGATATTTAAAGATGTTTACCATTTGCATGCTTTTCATATACAAGCTATACTGTCATTCAATGGGAGTGGTTGCAGCAGTCAAAGAAATAAATCTTTACCTTATCACGGCACATGATAGAAATGTCATCCTGATGTATCTGCACAGCTCTGACAATTTTTTAGGAAATTGTCTTTCATGCACTGCAGTTCAGCTTCCAAACAGTTAACTTCTCAACTGATATTCTCTTTTCATTCTTCTAAACTATGGTGGTTTGATCTATTCACTTGTTTTTCAAGTTCCTCATAAATTGAAACCATATGATGTAACATCTGAAGTCAATAAAGAGAATGACCCTTTAACCTGCATTAAAAAATTTCCAGAATGAAATTTAATGTATGTACATAGAGGAATCTTGCTGAAAATGTCTTTCTGACATTCAATATTGGTTAGTTGTTCAAAAAGTGATGCGAGAACGTAACATTCTGTTTTATGGTATCTAAAAATATTTGCCCTATTATCCTGATACAGTTACTATGCATTGGGTTTCTATGAGCTTCATTACCAATTAATCCTGCATTGAAACATGGCCACATAAAAAAACTATGCTTTGTCAGAGAATATTACTAAATTCAGGTCAATTACTTCATTATTAACATTCATCAAAATCCAATTACAGAAATTTATCAGTTGTCTTGTATGGTGTCAGTTTTTAAGTGTTTATTAGCTTTCCATGCTAGCTCATTGAAATTTATGTTTCCTATTGAAATTTTGACAGAAATGTTTGAAGAGAATGTTCTAATTCTTTTTGAAGTTCATCTAATTTGTCCTCAGTAAGCATGAATCACTTTAACCTTTGCCGATTATCAAGAATAAAACCCATTTCCCTAAATTTGTCTGTTTATTTAAGTGTAAATCAGTTTCTAATATATCTGTAAGATAATATAATACAAATTTACATGAATACATTGGTATAATATGTGCTTACACTTGTAGTACATAAGCAGTAAATTCACTTATGTACTATGCTTTTGTTGAGATTGAGAGAAGAACAAAATTAAACCAAAATTGCATTACCTACACAGCTACTAGTCTGACCACTCTTCTACCATGGTACTTAGACCAGTAAACTTGTACATGAAAAGCATAGTGCCTGCAATTGCTTTTAATCCTTACTTTAATGATTGTCATTTTATAGGATAATGAAGTGCATGTGAAAAGAGATGCTCTTGAAAACAGCACTTTGCTATCACAGGTATACAAGAACCCACACTGTGCCAAATGTCATGGGATGCCAATGAGTAACCTGACTTGCTGGAACTTCAGTGGTCCTGATGTACGTCTTCTTCCAACACTAGCACTTGTAATGGATTTTAATGGAGACTGGAGCCATGAAGAACAGATGTAAGTGCCATTAAGTCTCATGCAAATAGAAAACAATACAGTTTTAATGAGAGCCTGTACAAATTATTGGTAAGACATGGATGAACATCACCAGCAGATGTAAAATTATTATGAGTTCATTATTCTTTGGAGAAAATAGGTCTTTGCTATACATCCTAAATCTATACTTGGAGGCAGCAAGAATACATAATAAGTACACAGAGTTTAAGTGAATAACATTGCACAAATTTTACTGGTAGTAGATGTTTTATAGACAATCAATTTGAGACAAGAAACCTATGGTCTGTGAATACAAATTACAGAGTTTTGCCTTAAAATTGCTAGGTCATATGCATACCACTGATCACTCCCACTTGAACTGTTAGTAGAAGAATCCAGAGCCTGTGTATTTAATGAGATGGCAACGGTGCAAGAATGCCAAAATGCACAAGCATTAAAATTGCAGGTTCAAATCCCAATAATAGATTCTTTCTTTCTTTCTTTCTTTCTTTCTTTCTTTCTTTCTTTCTTTCATTCTTTCTTTCTTTCTTTCTTTCTTTAGTTGAATATGATTTACAGGAAACATTGTATTCTGCATAGTTTTTCATTTAACCAGTGCTCAAACTTTTTTTCAAATTCTTTTAACTATTGTTTACATTTTCATGATCTAACTAGTGCATACTGGAAACTTAATACATACTTAAATGAACTAGTTCAAGCTCAACTAACAACTTATAAAATGTAAATAACAAATACTTGAAATCGCTAAATGTTACTGACTGGTCACAAAAATGAGTGCATTAGTATTAACATTGGAATACAATAGGTAGATACAGGAAGAACAAAAGTAAGCAAACAAATTAGGAGTAGACACAGGTTTCAAGGGAATTGCTCAAAATTGCAGCCTCTAACATCGATGCATAGGTGATATTGTCATAGAAATGGTTCCTGAACCCTGCTGAGCATTCCTGGTGCTTTGAGAATCTCATCACTGGCCACAATAATGTGGGCAACCAACATCTCTTCAGAATCAGTTGGTGATGGATACACCATAGTTAGAAGATGACCCCAGAAAAAATATCCATGGGGTTGAGATCTAGTGGCCAACACATGGTAGGACTGCCTCCTCTGATCCAGCGATTTGGGAAGAATTGAGTCAGATGCTCCTGTACATTTATTGCATAATGTGCAGGTGCTCCATCGTGTTAAGAATTCAGTTGAGCCCAAACATTAAGTGGCATCTCTTCCAACAGGGCTGGCAGTACATACTTCAGTAATGTTTTTATAAGTGTCACCATACAGTCAAGGAGGAAAAAGGTATGGCCCAATGATGTGATCAGAAACAATGCCAGTCCATATGCTCACCATACAATGCTGTTGGTGGCTCTTCTGAACAGTGGCATGAGGGTTTTCATATGCCTATATGTAACTATTCTTGTAATAAGAGTCAGTCCATCCCTGGTAAATGTGGCCTCATGGGTGAACAACACCAGTAAAATAATTCTTAAGGCCCATTGACAAAACTGCAGGAATAAATTACAATCCTCTGGAGTTAAAGCTTGCACCTTTTGCAAATGGAAGAGATAGAGTTACTTCTTGTGCAAGACTTGCCATACACTTGTAAGGTGGGTGCCCATTGTATATGCAATAACAGGTTCATTGATGGTTCATCTTCCAGTCCACGCAATACATTTTCTTCAAACTCCGGAATGTGATTGGTACATCTTGCACTGCAATCTGCTTTATTTGGCAACACAGAACCACATTCTTGCAAATGCCAACCTGCAGATTTGAAAGTACTTCAATGGGGCTGCCATCTATTGGGGTGTCTTTTGCTGTAAATCCATGCAGCTATTGTAGAACGACAGCCTGTTTTGCCATATACAAAGTACATATCAGCAAGTTCAGCAAAAGTGTTATTTTGCTCCATGTTCACTGAGTACCTATTTAACTGTTTTAATGTAGTGTTGTTGTGTATGGAAGGCAAATAGGAAATGAGATGTGGTAGACTTGATTACTGAACACTTAATTAAGAAACAATTACCATATGGTGGTGCTAGTATCTGCAGGGGTATCAAAGTCATCTATTGGCAGCATTAGGCATTCACCATGCTACCACATAGTACTCAGGGCCTCTTTTGGGGAGTCATATTACTTTACACTATTGCTTATTGTTAACCGAAAACTTCAGAGCAGTCTGCCTGGATAGTGTGGTGATAGGCATCTGCCTCATATTCAACAGGCCGTGAGTTTGAATCTCGTTTAGGGTAAATTACCTGGATAATATTTTTTTCGGGGTTTTCCCTTATGCCAATGTTGAGCAACTATAAGCTCCATGGACCCCGGAATCATTGAGCATCATTTCATCAATGTCATTCACCATCCGATATGAACAACCAGGTTAAAGGGCATTAAGCTAAAAAAAAAAAAAAATCAGGACAATGTCAATATACAACCCTCCAGCTTTAACCAACAGATGTGAGAGGAAACAACAGTAAGCAACACCTTGTGTATTGTAAATGATGGTAGTGGTTTGCAATTTTAAGGTATAAGCATAATATTATTGACAAGATGGAAAAGAAATGAAAAAAAAAAAAAAAAAGTTTGCTTACACCCATTACTTGGTTCCTCAGGTTTATTCAGAATCACAGTCAATCTGCCAAAGTACAACTCCAAAATGTCCCTGTTTCTTTAGCCATTTACCACAGCCTGTTATTTATTGCAATGGTGTGCAGCACCATATTAGGTCTGCAATTTAAGTGATTTTGATAACATTAAAATCTAGAAATACTTCTTCTGTGGGGTAAAAGACAGACTTTACTAAGTCTATAAGGCTCTAGTTTTGTTTCAAACTCAGACTATCTCCATTTTTTTTTTTTTTTTTTCTGATTATGATTTATTGATCCCAATCTCTAATTACTAGGATGGGCTGATAAGTCACGGGACTCTCATTGAAAACTGCATTAACATTTTTCTTGTTGCTTTATTTCTCATCATAATCTCCAAAAGGCTAATACATTTGTCATATCAGTGTTTTAATTTAATTAAACCTCTGTAGTGCAATTTATCAAGGGCCTCAAAATAACTGTTTACCATATCAATGACCTCCTCATTGCTCTGAAATCTTCATCCTCCAAGAAATTTTTTCAGGTTTGGGAACAAGTAGTAGTCACTGGGTGCTAGATCTGGTGAATAGGGTGAATGTTCAAGCAATTCAAACTTTAATTCACACACTTTTTCTATTGCAATAACTGACTGATGGGCTGGAGCATTGTCGTGATGAAACAAGATTTTTTTTTTCCCCCCAAATGAAGGATTTTTCTTTTCACCTCCTAGCTCAAACATTGCAGTAAGCTTGAGTAGTAGTCACCAGTGATACTTTTACCCTTTTCCAAGTAATCAATAAAAATAATTCCCTGTACTTCCCAGAAAACACTCGCCATAGCCTTGTTAGCTGACAAAATTGGCTTTGCCTTTTTTGGAGTTGCTTCACCTGGTACAATCCACTGTTTTGACTGTGATTTACTTTCTGGAATGTAGTGATGTATCCAAGTTTCATCCATGGTAATAAGCTGTCTCAAAAATTCACTGGGATTTTTACGGTAGAACTCCACATTCTTAACAGAAACAGTTTTCTTTGCAACTTTTGATCAGGTGTCAACGAACATGGCAACCATCTTGCGAAGACCTTGTGAAAGCCCAAAACATTACTTAAAATATTACCTGCATATTCTTTTGATATGTTTACAGCCTCTGCTATCTCAAACAACTTTAATTTGCGGTCTTCCAGTACTAAATGATTAATTTTTTCAATGATGTCTGGAGTTGTCACTTCTACAGGGCATCCAGAGCAAGGCTCATCACTAAGACTCGTACATTCCATTTTAAACTCTGCAATCCACCTTCTAATCATTGAATATGACGGGCAGAGCCTTGCAATGTACTGTCCATCCATTTCCTCCTTGATTTCTTTAGGCATCAAGCCCTTCAAATGGAAGTATTTAATCACGGCTCATTTTCCAAATCCTCCATTTTTGTGAAAACTCTAAGGTTTTCTTGTTTAAAATGCTATCATTCAAAAACTAAACAAGCTATTGACCTGTAACTATGGATACAAGCAGGTCTAGAGTTAAATTATATGATGCTACTGCCTAACTGTGCTAGCGGCGCCATATCTGTGTGTGGCCCAGGACTTATCACCTCCACGTACCATGAATATGCATTACTTGGTAACTTGACCTCGTAGACTATTGGTTTCTTATCTCAAATTGATCAATTAGGAACCATCTACCGCAAACAAAATTTGTGCAGTGTTATCCATTTATACCTTGTATATTGTAGTATTCGACTACAATTGCATCTGTAAACTGAATTCTTTTGCATTCCAAATTCTACATTTCATAACCTCTGAGGAGAAGCATGAATAATAGACACAGAATTACTATAAATGTGTGCCTTTTGTCAAATATATTATAACCAATACTGAGTTTCTAATATTGCTCTCTATATATACATATATATATATATTGCCTCTAGAGCAATATTAGAAATATATAATATACACACATCATTTTCATACAAATCTGACAATTTCAAGTGACAAAATTCTTAATTTATTTGCTGAAATTTGTCAAATTATAACTTCATCTTACTGCAATGAAGAACAAGTTTGTTAATTGTTTTGATTGAATTCTTCTTGTTCTTTAAGTGTTGATTTATGACATTGCTGAAGGCTAGATGTGTGAGATTCTTCCTTGCATGAAAATGATTATACCTTTCAGGGAGACATTCTTTCAAGTGCAAGTTGCTTTAACAAATCTGTATCTCTATTAATAGTATGAAGAGAGAGAGAGAGAGAGAGAGAGAGAGGGAGGGAGGGAGGGAGGGAGAGAGAAATGTATGTATGGGTGCATGCACATGTGTGTGTGTTTTATAGAATAAAATTGTATCACAGAATGTTCCATTACAGTGTGTAATATTGTATGCATTTGTACTGACATTTTGCCTAATGCATTGATTATTTGTGTAAATAATATTATCTAACATTACTGTGCACTATTGGATGTTTTTATACAATTATGTTCTTCCAATTATTTGCAAGAGTTCAAAATCAGTATTATTATGTGTTTTTGAAATCGTTTTTAATATTTTTGCACGAGTTCTTGTTTGTAAATAGGGCACATCCCACATTTCTTTGTCACTAGTTTTTACTTTCTCTACAAGTACTATGTACACTGCAAAACACAAAGAATGAGTTCATCCCCAGATTCCATATGTTCATCAAAAAACTTTGTGTATCTTTGTAAAAGCTGTGTTCACAATGCACACGAAAAAACTGTACAATGGTCTGTGACTGACAGCGTAATGCTTAACTTATGAGTAATGGAAACAGATCACAAAACAATGTTTTGGTGGCCGAGAGGTTAAGAAGGACTTGCTTCCACTCATAAGTTCCTAGGTTCAAATCTGTGCTACTTGTCATTTTTTGTTTGTTAATTTTATGACTGGATACGTGGAACATAGTATTGCATCAATATAACTTTGGCATTTGAAGTTATGGACCTATCTATGCACACAAAAAAATAATTCTACTAACACTCGTGTTAAATAACTAAATAAAATGTATAAATAAACTATTATCTTCTAAAACTAAAACACAAAAAATAAACATAACTAATATCGGGTGTATGAACCCTCAGCTGTATAACTGCCCTTAATCTTTGGGGTATAGATAAAATGAAATTCCTGCAGTAATGTGGACAATGAGCTACAAGATCCCAGACTTTTTGAATTTTTGTCTAGAAGCCATATTTTGTCCTTTGCCTGTCTACAGGTAAATTGGAGCACAGCTCCCTATTTATCTCAACCCCTGCATTCTCACATTCTACCATTCTGAAAACCATTTGAAACCTTGGATGTGTGGACAGGATGATTATTCTGCACAAATTCAACATAATACGCGACCATAAAGAAATATTGTGAAGGCAAGTATTTTGTATTGTATCGGGATCACTTTGGATGATAGACTATAACCTTTCCCTTACATATGAAAGAAAATGTTACTTCGTCTGAGAATACCACGTTATTAAGTTGCAATTGACATTTTCCTGTTGGATCGGTTTGTAAAGGGTGTATTGAGTATTATATTTAAGACAAAAAACAACGAAGTTCCCACCTCCTAAAAATCAAATTTACCTTTTTTTTTTTTTTTTTTTTTTTTTTTTTTTTTTTTTTTTTTTTTTTTTTTTTTTTTTTTTTTTTTTTTCTGAGAGAGATCTGTTTGTACCTGAAGCATTTATGTACCATTCTGAGCACTGCATATTTTCATGTGCAAAACATATTGCTGTTCGGTAGAATAAATCCTTAAAGAAACATCATAATCACCATCATATTATTAACTGTACCGAATATCGGTTCAAGAAATAAGTACCTATATCCAAAATAAATAGTTACTATGTGTTGATTCAACATCATTAAGAGAAGGATAAAAAAAAATGTATGCTGCAGGCAAGAAACAACCTTGCAACTCTCACTAGTGGAGTAACCTGCATTCTGCCACAGCGCTACAGTGAACACACATGGAAGGCACCAGGTTTAATAATGCTATATAATACAAACTGTATCATGTTTTCTGTTGTTAATATTTTAGTTAATATTAATGGTTTGTTGCTGAAGAAACTTAAGTTATGTACTTGTATATGATTATAATTATTGTTCATATGGGTTAATAATATTAAGATTTGGAACTTCTGACAACTTGTTGCTGCCACTACACAAATGTAACGCTAATGGTGAAACAATGTGCTGTGCTGTGCATTACTTAAGACAAATTTGGCATTCCAGACGTGACTCATTTTCTATTGGTGACGGGTACATAGTGTATAGAGAAGGTATTGTATTCCATCCAGAAACTTGATATCAAGATTTTCCAGGAATGTATGTTTTGAGGTCATCTGAAATCGAAACAAACAAAAAAATGTTTTTAGAAAAGGTCTGATATATGTGTGTGTTTGTGTGTGTGCGTGTGTGCGTGCATGCGCGTGTGTGTGTGTGTGTGTGTGTGCGTGCGTGTGTGGACAACATAAGTCAAAAACTAAAAGACTGTTGAATACCAAACTTTAGTATCTTCCAAGGGTGCAACATAAAGATTTTCTACAAAATTCCCCACCTCAGCCTACCCTTAAGACAGGAAAAGTTTTAAAAATTTTGTTTTCTCAAAAATATCTCTAATGATTTTCATTAAAATACCACATATTAAACATATTTACATTACAAATAAAATGTATATCTTGAATTTTCTGGAAATAGCTTCTGAAAATCTGTTTATTCTGAATGAGTTTTGCTGATTTTCCATAAGTGGTAAATCTTAAGAAATAGACAAAAACATACTAAACAAAAATTCAGATTGTTAAAACACACAGTTTATGCCATATACATTTTTGTTGAAGGGCTGATCATATTCAGATATTCCTTGGTCAGTTTTAAACTGTGTAACTTTTTTTAAACTTGGTCACCTTCCAATGCAACTTTCACTGTTCTTTATTTTAGTTCATACTATCACTCCACTAACATGAACTACATTTGATGTCACTTCCAAAATGTAACTCATCAACTCAGTGACCCACTGAGGCTTGCTATCTTATGTAACCGATAGAAATTTCCACAGAACAGTCTAGAGTGTTCTGGAAATTTCCCTTCTCTCCACTTTCAAAGGTTCTGTTTATTGTTAGTACTGTGTTTATGTTGGACAAGAGTTCTGCTGCATTTACTTACCCCTCCTTACCAGTTGGCTGGTTGGTGCTAGTCTGCTTCCTTGCACGTAACTCTGTCACAGCTATGTGTACTGTCCTAATTCATTTTATAAATGTTATGAGCAAAAGTGATTAATGGTGAATTAAGAATATACAGCAAAATAATAAAAAAATGACAACAATTTTTAATGATTTCAGATTTTGTAAACCTCCCAATGGTGTTTGGGATATTTTACATGAGAAGTGCATGCCTCTGGTAACTTATGAATATGAAAATGAAGCTAATGGAGAAAGCAGGTAACTTGTAAATAAAAATAATTTCTGTTTTGAAGAATTAGAGGTTTTCAAGAAAATATGTATCTATAACAAAAAGAGATATTACTTAAAAACCAGATTGGTAATGAAATATGCTTTTCCTTCTTATAATAGTAAGATTAATATAGTTGTTTAGTGTATTTACTCAGCACTGTAGTTAATATTGAATTATTACAGTTAAAGGGTCATAATGAAATGAAATTAACATATTAATTACAGCAACAACTCACCATGTACAACTCTGGAATTGTACAGCTTTGAATACAAAATATTGATCAATGGCAGTTTACAATACACAGGCAGTAATGAAAAGTATAATGGATTTCTTTTCCATAAATATAAACTTCTAGAAAATGGAAAAGCTTTGGTATGTAGCCCTGATGAAAATGGTCAAACTGCCCTACTTTCTGTTGTAATTCAAGGCTACTTGAGTGGAATAAGCATGTCAGTGTCAATTGTGTGCTTGATATTCCATATATCTATATACTGCATAGTACCCAAGATGCGCAATCTGCCAGCAAAGAATCTTCTTGCACTCTCCTGTGCATTGCTGTTAGCACAGCTGATATTTCTTCTTGGTGCTTATCCAGTGATCAAGGTGTCCATGGGAGTATGCATAGGGATTGCTGTGTTGAACCACTTCTGTTTCCTATCAGCTTTTTGTTGGATGAATATAATGAGTATAGATATTTGGAGAACATTTTCAATGTCGGTTACTGGAAGACGTACAGGAAGTGGTCATGGGGGACAGAGAACACACTATAAGTATGCAGTGTATGCCTGGGGTTTGCCTGCAGTAACTGTAGCTTCAGCTTTGGCAACAGACCTTATTGGAGACAAAGATGTTGCTGTAAGACCAGCTTTCGGCTTGCGTCAGGTATGTATCAGAATAAGATATGTAACAACCTTTTAATACTAGGAGGGCCAGATCCATAATTTTGATGAGTTTTGTGTTTTAAAGGAATAACTTATTATAAATTGTATATCATCCAATTTCTATAATCCTTGACTTTCACTAAAGCTGTGTGAAGCAAATGTCTACAGAGAATTAACTATTTAGTACCTATCTGAAACTCGGTAGATATGACCAATTCTTACTAGAAGACCCAATATCTGTTATAATCATAAATGCAAGCTCTATAGCATTCTGTCTAAAATGTCCTTGCAGATATATACCTGCATTGCAAATAGTTATGGATTTCCAGAGATAATTCACTGGCACCTGAGGAAAATGTGTGCAAGTCCAATAAATACATATTACACATATTGTATTATATATTCAGAATAAAGCCAGAAAAGTCCAATATTGTTTATGAACAGCTTTCATTTATCACACTCATAGTTAAACTAAACCTAGGTGCCAATAAAGTTACTGAAAAATAATTGAAAAAGTGGAAATGAAAATGAAAGTAAATCCTTTACTAATTTTTTCTTTTCATATGATATGGTTATTTGTGAGAAATGTCTGAAATTGTTTACTGAAAAATTACAGATTTGGGTGTAAACCCATTTCCCAGCAACTCTGGTAAATTTATGGCCAACAACAGAGGCCAGAGGCTATAACTAAAGATGAATATACATTTGTCTTTCTTTTTTGCTTGAGAAAGTACATTTTTATTAAAAGGGAAAACAACGCATCTTATATGATAATGTTTATTTGAGTCCATATACCAATTTACATAGGTACAATTATTTACAAATTACACATTGACAATAATATAGATTTCCAAATCTTCAATCAAGTACATAGCTTTCATTATTAGATATTCATTTAGTTTATTTTTGAATACATTTCCTTTGAGAATTTTTAAATGTTCAGATAATTTGTTGTAATAATGGACCTCAGCAACATGGATCTTTCATTATTGATTTAGTATTGTAGGTACTTTTATGGAGATCTAACTTATGTCTTGTGTCATGATTATGCAGTTCCTTATTCATTATATATTTATAAAGTCTTGAATAAGCAAGCAGTATGATTCCATATAAATATAATGAATAGTCTGTAAAGAATTTCTTATTTTTGAAAATTTCCCTACAACTTTCTTTGTTTTTTAGCTTATAGATTATTCTTAAAAATCTCTTTTGTAGCATAGGTAACTTCTTCAAGTGAGAGTCTACCCTAGATCTCCATACTTCTATAATATATGTGATGTATGGAAAGACTACCCCATAGTACACAACAATTAATACATCACTGTCAACATATTTTGATAAATGACTAATTAAGTATATATCTTTAGATGTTTTATGCAGACATTATCTATATGTTGTTTCCAATTTAGGTGTTTGTCTACACAATCCCAAGAAAAAAATGGCTACTTATCTCTGTAATTTTGCTTTCAGCTACATCTAATTGGAATTGTTGCATATTACTCCGGTGTTGCAGTTATCCCCTATCTAGGGGATATAATCACTTAATAAAATGGTTTGAGAGGAATATCCTTACAAGAAAGAAACTGTCCTCTTTCATCATATTCAAAATAGCAATTTAAGAAACCAATTCATGTCTCTTCAGTGTCCTAAAACAATAAAGTTGCTTGATATTTTTTGTTAATGAAAACTTCAAATGGTGCAGACATGCTGAGGTGTTACTGCACTAATTAAGTAAAATCCGTTTTATAATCAGATTGTATTAAGTATAGATTCTCTAAGCATTTTCTACTACTCATATTTCAATCTAATATGTTTTTATGGAGTTATGTTTTGGGGCAATTCAATAATGAGTATTCAAAATTCAAAAACTCTGATGTGTTCCATTCACATGACTTTCTCTACCTTTTCTGCAAACTATTTTTACAAAAAATATTCTTTCATCTGTGTCATGTTAATTAAGACAAACATTACCAGAAATTTTTTTATTACTTGTGGCCTTTACTCTAAGCTAAAGTGATAATCAAATCTTTTAAAAGCCAGTCATTATATGATCCAATTGAAATTCAAGTCTGCTTTACATGGCCAGGAGTAAAACAAAAGAGATATAAGCCAAAGGATAACTTCTCATTCAAGAAAAGTTTAAGTTGTTTAAAACTTAAACCAATAACAAGAAATATCTTGGAAAAAGTTAATTCTACAAAAATATTATATAGGTCATAATTTATTTTTTAATGGAATCTATATTTTTTGTGAAGTAAATGTTTGTCTACTGCATGCATATGGTTTACCAGTTATACAAAACTAGTTCAGAGGCTATTCCAAAACAATTCAAAATATATATTTTGTTTATCATGAAAATATCTTAAACACATAGTATGCCAATAAAAATCCTTAGAGCCATTTTTGAGAAAATCAGAATTTTCTAAAAAAAAAGTCCATTTAAAGGGTAGTAGGAAGTGGAGGAGATTTTGCTGAAAATCTTGGTATTGCATCCTTGAAAGATATTGAACTTAAATGTCAACCTTTCATTTTTGAGTTATCGTGTTCACAGACACCTACACACATGTATGCAAACCTTTTTCCAAAAATGATTTACTTGGACTCACGGAACCTCAAAACATGTATTTCTGGTGAAATCTTGACAACAATCTTTGGGTAGAATACATACATTCTCTGCCTACTGTGTACATAATATATGTGGAGAAAAAAAAGAGGTATTACAATCATGACAAGAACACCAGTAAAAGGTAGCTCTAGAGAATTGTTACATGGTTATGTATTTTATCAATACCTACTTCATATGTTTATGAAGACTTTCTCTATGTTAAAACAATTTAGATATGTTTCAACTCAATTCAGAAATACACTAACATACAACTCTATCAACAATTGCAATTGGAGTATTGGATGCCCATTACCACCCGAAAATTGCTATTATTAACTCTCTATTTCTAAATATTATGTTGTCATCGTCATTGTCATCATCATTATCATCATCATCATCATCCTGCAAGTTTTATGCCATATGGCTTGTTACAGTCTCAAAGGGAAATTTTCCTTGTAGTGTTTTTTGGAATGTCCCAGCAATCTTTTGCCTTGAGATTGGTAATGAAACATAGCTCTTAGAATTTTATGATACTATAATCATAATAATAATCATAATCATAACCATAACCATAATCATCATCACCATCACAATAACAATAAATAATAATAATAATAATAATAATAATAATAATAATAATAATAATAATAATAATAATAATAATAATAATAATAATAATAATAATAATAGTTATTTATTGTCCATAGATTTTTTTTACAAAGCTTGAACATAATGGGTAGAGACTAAATATTATATTACAAACGTTTAATAAGTTTATGAGTATATATTTCAAATTAAGAGTAGCATTATGTATAAATGAATTAAAAGTTACTAGATAATAATTTTAAAATTATGAGCATGTACAAGGTCAAAGCATTAAAATAATATAAAAAATATTGCTAAGAGTAATATTTCAAAACATATACCCAAGGTCACGGATTCAAACCTGGCGGAGGATGATGGGTTTTTTTGAGTTTTAGCATGGCTTCCTTTGGAAGGGAAATAAAGCTGTTGGTCCCATGTCGTAGATTTACGGCATGTAAAAGAACCTCAAATCTGATAGAGAGGCCTCTGAGCAAAATTAAGCAGTCTTCCACACCCAACTTAGAATGGGAAGCTGAAAACCACAGTAGTTAAAGAACGTCCATAAATAATAGGTCATTTACATTTTGCTGTTTGTATGGGGAGGAGATGGGCCATGTACAGTCACAATTGACATTAAAATTAAAGTTGTATGGAAAATGTAATTGATTTCATTGAAACAAATAACCATTGAATAGCTGTTGATTTATTTTCCTTATTTTATCTCAGCATTTTGGAAACATTTTATGGGTACAGGCATTTTCAAATGACATTGAAAAAATAGTAGCAGAAATGTGTAAGTTAACTTTTATTAAAAATGATTACAGCTGTGCTGGTTTGGGAATAAAACAGGCCTCGCAGTGTTTCTTGCATTGCCGGTGTTTTTGCTGCTCTTAGTCAATTCTGCTCTCTTTGCTAGTACTGTGTTCAAAATATGTCAGGCACAAGCTCAAGGTGAACGCTACCTTCGTGATAAAGCAAAATCAGAGCTGCTGCAAACCAAAAGTACTGGCAGCAATAAAGAGAACCACAGACAGATAAACAGGTAAGGATAGAATTTTGAGTATCTCATATCATATATGTGATATTTTATTGCTTTCAGAGGTTTTTGTGCACAATAATTAGATGATATGGCTTTGCAGCAAAGAACTTTGAAGTAGAAGTATGCATAGTGAGGGAAGTGAGAAAAAGCCATAGGAGTATGCAACCTAAAGATTTTATCTTTGCAAACTTTTGAAAAATAACATGTACTATATTAAAAAAAATTCTTGTAATATGTTAATAACATCAGCAAAGGATTACAGCTTCCTGGAAGATGTAACAGCCAGCAATGGCTCCCAAAATGGTTCTCGAGGGCCTCCCAGATCTCTCCAGACATGCAGACATCCGAATCACATTTAGTACTTCTGTGTCCATCCTTTGAGGTTTGCTATCAGTTATGCGGATTTCTCTTCTGCTGAACATCAGTAGCAATGGCAATGAACTATAGGCAGAAGACTTCGAAAGTGGATGTTCCATTGAACTTGGGTTGTTTGACATGTGCGGATGTTGTTTCATGCTCTGTCCCTGTTGTCTTGACCTTCAAGTCTTTCAGCCTTCCACCTAGCTCTTTTCCATCATCGTATTCAGTTCTTTGGTGCTGCCATCGGCTCTTTCCTCCAGGTCAGTAAGTCATTCCACGACGTCTTCTAGGTGTTGGTAATGATCTTTCACTGTTCCACTAAGTTCTTCCATCTTTTCCCTAAGATTTTTCCCTTTATTCCCAAGTTCTTCCACGTCCTTCTCCACGCTGGCCAGTCGTTTATCAATTTTGTTTGCATCTTCGCCTATGTCTTCATCTTCTCCATTGCAGATTGTATTAACTCCTCCATTTTCCTCACGCTAGATTTCATCTTCTCTTCCATCATCTTCTCCATTACTAATATCATCCATTTCAGATTTCATTCCATCTTATTTCTTCCATGTCCAGTTGCATTTTTTTTCCATTCTTTTTCATTTCCTCCATTCCAATTTTCATGTTCTTTATTTCCATATGTTAAGTTTTCATCATCTCCTTCATCATGATGTTATATCCCACTCCTGACACCAATGTAACAAAAACTCTTCTTTATCACTCCAACAAGCAACTCTTAATCTTCCAGTGATTATAAATAAAAATCTGTCCACAAATAAATGTCTTTCTTCAATAACAATTCGTAACAGTTTCCTTTCATCGCTGGCTGCGGTGAGAGCTAATGCTGCATGCTCCAAATTCTCTGTCGAAAACTAACTCAGCTGCTGCCCACTGTGTATTCCCTATTGAAAACTGACTCTCTACAGGGCTCATTCTCTCCTTTTTATACCTGTTGATGACATGGCAGGAAACTTCCAGAAGCAGTCACATGTGCAATCCCCAGCAGATGTAATAATGCATGGTTTTGATGTTAAAGAGATTGCAGATGGTATACATGTCCACTTATGCAAGTGTAACAATGTGCTGCAGCAATCAGCTATGATTTCCAAAGCAAGCTGCTTATATGCGTGCAGCGATTATGGCCACAAGGCATAGTCACAATATTTATCGCTCCACAATAATTTTTAAAACTACAATTAATAATTTGTTAATCAGATCTTATATATACTGTGATATTGTGATTTATATAAAGTATAAAGTATGTAATTTTCTAGCTTTTCAATCTGATTGTTACAAACTTGTATGAAAAGCACAGTATTTTTGTTTTTCAAAATTAATTTTAGAACAATTATATGCAAAATATTATTATCTTGTGAGAATTTAATAGCAACTATGTTGAAAATAAAATAAAAAAGATAGTTGTTAACTTACTCTAGGAAAGTATAAAATAAGATTTGTTTCAGTGATGGTATGTTGTCTGTCTATAGAAACCAGTGGTGGTATTACATACCGCTGCATACTGTCTCAGTCCACTCACTGAGTATACATGCTTCTTACAGAATAAGTATAAAGATTTGTGTCTGCGATGTACCACCGTGATTGAAGGGGTAATCATGATATTTAATGAGAATTTTTTGGAAATGTTGTTGTACAATATTTGCTTGACAGTATTGCTATAAATGGATGGCCTTAGATAAAAGGCAATGAGTCAACTCTTTAACATTAGGAAATGTCCGGCCAAGATCTTATTAATTTTTTTATTAAAGATAGAGTTCACTCTTTTCTAACCACTAAGTTGCTATAAAATGTATGTGATATTTCACAATCGTTATCTGTAATGTGAACATGAAGGTGCAGTTGATGCTTGGTTTTTGAAGTATAAAGAATCCAATAGTTAGGAATAATACTTTTGTAAAAGTCTTCAGCTTTATATGTACTCTCTCCATGCCATTTCTTACAAAATCCTTTCCCTAAAGTCTTTGTGAATGCAGAATGCCATTTTTCTTTACACAGGCAAATCCAGTGATGTTCCTATCTTAACTTAATAAATTTTATGACAGTATATTGTGTTTATGAAGTTACTTTACTTAGATTAAATTAATACTTTTATAAATTAAATTTAAAATGTTTTCTGAAGCTGGTAGAGGAAGTAACTTTCTGTCGAAGGCATATGGAATGCATATTACTGCCTTTCACCTTAAGTACTATACTTCACTGAGAAGAACCTCTATGAGAGATAGCTACAGAATTAGATCCATATTTGCTGAATTACATTCTGGTCATCAACAAATGTTTGACTAAGAAAAATAGGAAAAATAATAAAAAAATTTGCTTCTAATAATTTTATAGAATGTGTAGCAGAGTTACGTTAGAAGGAATAATATGTGTGCATAACAAGTTAAAAGGCTATGCTATACATGAGAAGTCAGTGAGAGATTCATTAAAATCCTAAGTGCTCGATGTTTGAACCTAGGGAACTAGCTGAATTATGTTGCATTAGCAAATATCTTTAAGGAAAGCAAATAAAAATTGAAATCAAAACCACAAAATCTGGAGATTCCTAGTTATCAAATATTGACTGGACTGATTTTATTATACAAGAAATGCAACTCTGAATTTAAAATCTTATGGTATCAGAGGAATAGCAAATCAGTGGTTTCAATCCTTCCTAAGCAAGTTTGTGGAAATAGACTCATTTAGATCTGAACCAAGATCAGGTGATCCATGGTGTACCACAAATCTCAATTTTAGGACCAATTTTATTCATTCTTTACATTAATGATTTGTCAGCTGAACTAGTTCAGTTTTGTTTGCTGATGATATTAATTTTGTTTTCAGTGGAAAAGCCCTAAATAAGCTCCAAGAAAATAGCAACACAGCAAATATAAATCTATTAACATGGCTAATGAAAAACACACTCGTCCTAAATATTCAAAAAACTGTATGCACACACTTCAGCCCTCAAATAAACCTGCAAACTAAAGTAAATGTCAGGTTTGTTAATTCAACAATCATGCAAGCCATCATGGCAAAATTTTTGGGAGTATGGGTTAATGCAGACCTATCTTGGAAGACTCATATAAATTTCAGAATTACAAAACTCAGTAAATTATACTATGCAATGCGAGTTCTTAGACATTCATCATCACCTGAAGTATTAAAGACTGTTTATTTTACAAGCATTCACTCAATACTATCTTATGGCATAATCTTCTGGAGGTCTAAATCTAAATAAATGGATGTGTTCTATTACAAAAGCATATTGTCAAAAGTCAAAACCATGAAACAGATCCCTATAAGTTCTTCTACAAAGTGTTAGAGAGTTTTACATATTACCATTACCTTAATATGAGTCCAATAAAAGTTCTTAATCAGTTAATTGATAAATTTAAGGTATTTGATGAAGGGTCAAAACTTGAAAATAAATTAGTTATCATTTTCAGAATAAGGTTTTACATTTTAGAAATGTTCTTTACATTCATATAAATCTGCCATATTTCAATATGAATTCTGATTACCATTCCTACAATACCAGAGGATCACAAAACTTATATCTCCATCATCAAAACAGTAAAATCTGCCTTCAGAGCATATCACACCAAGGTTTGTCCCTTTACAACAAATTATCAGATAGTTGGAAATTACTCTCTAGTTTAAAATTTCTATTTTGTGAATAGTGTTAATATTAGTTTAAGCTGTGACATAATGTAAATAGTGAGTCTGTTGTTAATCTGTTATTTGATGAAGCCTTTGAATGTTTCTAATTATTTTGGTGAATAAAATATCTATTTATATAACAAATATTATTTTCCAAAAGTGGTTGGTTGGTATCTAATGTTGAGCAGTTGGCAGTGAAGCCATTCGCTCTCTTGTATTCCAGTATTTTGATGTCATATTATCATGTCGACTCAAGGTTGGGCAGTGCAGTAGATGGTTTCCATCCATGTCTTCTTTAAGTGTACAGAAAGGACACAGAGGAGATCTCACTATACCAATCCTGAATAAATGTTTATTGAGACAGTCATGGCCTGTTAGGAGTCTAAAAGTTGCTACAGAGGATTTTCTTGGTAATGTAGTGATTCTGGTTGTGTTATTTCATAAATTTTCCCATGTTTTTCCTTTTTTTTTGTAATACATTATATTCTTTAATTTTGTTATTATATGTTGATTTAAAGATTCTTTTGATAGAGTGATAACTTATAGGATCTGATGAATTTTATGTAATTTTACTACCTTTCTTGGCTAGAAAGTCAGTTGTTTTATTACCCTGTATTCTACATTGTGCTGGTATTCATTGAAGTGTTAATCTTTTATTTAAATGCATTAGTTGTTTTATGATTTTGCGGCATTCTGCAATATTTAAGTTATTAGGTGTTACTCAGTGCAAAGTTGCCATGGTAATTTATCTTACTGTTGAATACACTATTGTGCTGTCTTTAATATTTAAATGAATTACTTTTGCATGCATATAAACCACTGATTATTGGACAATAATAAAAATATGGAGTTTGGATTTAGGGAGCCCCAAAAGTTGTTTCTGTTGAAATTTTCATGTTAAATTTTTGGGTGGACTGCAATACTTTCTCTGCTTTCTACTGGAAAATGGTAGAGAAAGTAAACATTTCACCGAAATCACATTAAAATGAAACTGTCCAAATTAAAACACTTAACAGAGCCTATAGGTGTGGTACTGAAAAACCTTATTTTTGCTGCTTCAGGAAGGATCAGCATCGCTTTTATCTGTATCTAAAACTATGCACGATTATGGGACTGACATGGATTTTTGGAATTGTGGCTACTTTGACACACATCAAATGGCTTTGGTATCCCTTTGTGATTCTTAACGGACTCCAGGGAGCATTCATATTTGTGATGTTCGATCTAAAGCGAAATGTTGCTGCAATGGTTTGGGAGAGGCTTTTCAGCCCAAGAGGATATGAACTTCCAGGTAATTAATTATATGCATATATTTAGATGTCTTACTACGATCTTTTTTAAGACATGAGAAAACAAATGTGTAAGTGAAGCACATTATTCTGAAACCAGATTCCAGGAAAAAAGAAGAATCATTGCTGTACTCTCCAACAGTTTATCTCAGTGGATAAATTGCAATTTAGAATATAAATCTAGACTGCATAAATATTTAATAGATACAGCTTTATATTTGCTTTTTTACTATTCCGAAGGTTGAATAGCAGGTAAATGTAGTTTGTTTATTGATTCATTTAATTAGAGGTCTCAAAGGTTTGCAATATGTAATTAGGGCAGCAGAATTATATATTAACAGAACTATATTATTATGTATAACATTTTTAAAGCAAATCAAATTTCTTGCCATATAAATTAAACAAAATTTAAAATGTGATAAGTAGTTTCTACCACACGTTTTAAGTACACTGATAATATACTCACACTTAAAAAAATGTATACGATGCTTTTGTTTGTTAAATTATGACTAACTGATAGGGGGAATTCTCCCAGTTTAAACAAAAATAAAAAATATATAGTAAAGATTTGAGCAAACCAAAGATACTCCTGTACAGCATTTTAAAAGAAAATTCAAATTCTGACATTACTCTTTATATACATTAATGGATGCATAAGAAATCTAAGGAATAGTTGCAGCTCTAAAAGAGGACTCTTTATAGCTAACAATAGTTTATACAACTACGTAACAAGACAAAGAACAGTCAATATGCACGTACAAAGAGAAAACACAAAAATGCATCAGAACAGTTTTAACTACCAATGTGCCATCAGAATTTTTCAATAAATTACTACAAAAAATATGAAAGCTCAAAGAAAACTGATAACATTTAAATAGTAGTAATGGCATATCTTTTGGATTACCAGTTCTACACTATAAACAAATTTATGAGGATGTAGTTTAAGTACGAAGTTCCTGAAAATATGAACATTCATTAATTTTCATTTGTTTTTAGTTTTCAGAATTTTTTTGGTGAACATTTCTCAATTATACAAGTGCTGTATTGTAATAAAATATTTTATTCTATTCTGTCAATAGCAGGCTAAACCATGCAGACTTCTTCCCATTCTACTTAAGTATTATTTTAGAGTGTGCCTGTTAGTTGATCATTTGTGGCCATCCAGTTTATTCTGAAAGCTGCCAATATTTAAGTAAAAATTATGTGAGATATAGAAGATAAGAAGAGGAGATTGAATTAATCTGATTAATTTTCAAAAGTATCGTTAAATAGAGAATTCTGATGCGATCCATTTGCATGACTTACTCTACCTGTTTTGTAAACAACTATTCTTAGAAAACTATTCATTTATCTATATCATGCTAATCGAGACAAGCATTAGCAAAAATTATCTTAATACTTGCTTCCTTCTAAGTAGAAAGAAAATAAGGGAATAAACTTTGCTAAACCAATAGTCAGATCTTTTAAAAACTGATCACTATGTGAACAGTTGAAGTAAAAACAAAAGGAGAGATGAAATGAAAGCTGGCTTCCTATTTGAACAAATTTCCTTGATTTACAATTCAAACAAATAACAAAGGATATCTCAAACAATCAACTGTTTAAAAAATAATGCATATGACATAAATTATTTTTTTTAATGAGATTACATTTGTTATGTAGTAACTTTTTGTCTATTTCTTATGGTTTACCAGTTATGCAAAGTAGAGCAAAATTCATCCAGAATGAAAAGGTCTTCAGAGGCTATTCCCAGAAAATTCAGGATATACATTTTATTTGTGATGTATATATCTTTAATATGGTATTTTAATCAAAATCATTGCAGCCATTTTTGAAAAAGCTGTGTACCATTCACATGACTTTCTCTATATCCCTGCAACAAATTATTCTTAAAAAACTTATACTTCTATTAACTTCATGCTAATCAGTAAAACATCAGCAGAAATGGCCATATTACTTGCTTCCTTGTAAGTAGAGGTGAAATAAGGGAGTACCAAAGATTAAAGTGATAATCAAAAGCTGGTTGTTATGTCACTGAAGTTCCTTTGTTTGTATGGACAGCAGTTAACAAATTCCTGTATGAGAAATGTATAAGTTTTTCATAGCAGAAACCAAAAATAAGGAATGTCACAAAAACGATGAACAATGTGTATTTTAACGTGCTCTACATTTTTTGTGTAATACGTTTTGACCATCTCTTATGGTTTAGCAGTTATTCAAAATTTAGTAAAATTCATCCAGAATAAACTACTCTTCAGAGACTATTCCCAGAAAATTCAAGATATACATTTTATTTGTCAGGTAAATATCTTTGATATACAAAATTTTAAACAAAATCGTTAGAGCCATTTTTGAGAAAATCAAAATTTTCGAAAAACGTTCCATATAAAGGGTAGTTGGGGATGGGGAGATTTTTCTCAAAATCTTCATGTCGTATCCCTGGAAGATACTAAAGTTAAATACCAAGTTTGGTATTTTACCTACTTTTCGTTTTTGAGTTATCATGTTCACAGACACACGGACACACAGACACACACACACACACACACACACTCACACACATGGACCTTTTTCCGAAAATGCTGTTTTTAGATAAAGGGGACCCTAAAACATATATTTCCGGTGAAATCTCGGTATCAAATTTTTTGGTGGAGTGCAATACATTCTCTATACACTATATACATAGTGCCTATAGAGAAAGTAAAAATGATAAAGGGTAGTTGGGAGTGGGGTGTTTTTCTTGAAAATCTTTTTGCTGTATCCTTGGAACATTCTAAACTTAAATACAAGCAAGGTATTTAACACTTTTTATTTATGAGGTCCGCACACGCACACACAACTTTTTGGACTCAAGGGACCTCCAAACAAATATTTCTGGTGAAATCTTAACATCAAATTTTAAGGTGGAGTATGATACCATTTCTACCTACTATGTACATAGTACATTCGGAGAAAGTATAAATGAAATAAACATAGAATAAAATACCTATTATGCACTAGTAATGGGCATCATTATGAAATACAATAAAGAAATAAATATTTTAAATTGCAGTTCCATTATTTAAAATTTCACAAAAGTTCTATTATTTGAAATCTAAAAGTGTTATACAGTAAAAAGTTAATGCCAATATTAGGAAATGAACCTCTTAGGTTTTCCTTAAATGGTATTATTAATTATATATTTATATTCTAACACCCTCAGAGATCTGTAAAGCATGTAATGCTGATTGATCATTAATACAATTAAAAAAAAATCTTAAAAGTAAGAAAAGCTTGCTTGTTGCAATAAGAAAATGGAACAAAATGTGATAAGAATCAATTAAAAGTAACAGCAAAAGTGATTCCTCAACCTAATAAGAGATAAAGGAAACTGAGTATCCTTGTTAAATTATTGCTTCTTAAAGAATTGATATTTTCGGTAGATTGGGACTCTGATTGGTGGATATCCAACATATGCTTTGTTGTGAACTCATCCATTTTGGGTGATTTAATGATGTGTGAAATAGTCTTAATAAAGTATGATAAATTTTAGTGTTGCTATGCACAGGTACCTAGATATACTCCGTGATAGTTAACAAAATTTTTGTTTTGAGAAATTTAAAAATCATTCTTATTTAATAACATTCCCAAAGGACATTCAAATTAGATCAATTTAATCAAACATTCAGAGATATAGGGTGCCAGATCTTAGTAGGACACTTTTGCAATACTTTCTTTGCATTGGTGCTGCTCTGGTACTTTCTCCGTCCCATGGGAGCACCTTTTTATTTTTGCTTCAAAATATATTGGCTTTATTAGCAACTTCATTGCCAGCTCATATTTAGTAGAAGCAGGATGCAGAGAAAGAAATAAAGAATTTGCTGCTTAAAGGTCTACACTTCATTGTTATTCAGTCAATTAACAGTATCTTCCACAGATCATAAGGGAAATAATTTAATTATAGTTCTCCAGCATTAAAGTGCTGATGTTTATACTAAAATAGAGAACTACATATCTACAACAGGAATTACTAGTTCCAAATCAATCAGTAGATTAAATCTGGTTTTAAAACCACATAAGTTGATTAATTCACTTCCCAGCGCTAAATATCATATTGTATTCTATTTAATGGGGAAACTTTGTTGTAAAAACAACAATTAAAAAGTGTGGAATACTTGAGTTAGTACTAGTGCTATTCCCCCACCCTCAAAAAAGCACACAAGTAATACAATGGGCTTTACCCAACCATGGGTTAATTACTTTAAACTCATCTGTTGTCATCCTGCAAGATAATTCTTGTACCACCCACAGAGGACTTTGCTTTTTTTAAATTGTTTTTGTTTTATTTACTTTTGAAGGCTTCTTCACTTTTGAGCAGTTACCTATATTCCCATTTGCCACTCTTAATGATCAGTCCTTTCATCCTCCTCCATCTTTCATCCTCCTCTAGGCACCAATCACTCATTCAATATATGAATCTCTCCTCTACAAGTAGTTCTTGGCTTACCCTGCTACAGAACTTAAAGTGGAAGAACCATATTGAAAAGTTAGCGTCTAAATTGAGCTCAGCTTGCTACTTACTAAGATCTATTAAAAATAAAGTAAACTTAAACGTCCAAAGGAATGTTTACTATGCAAATTGTCACAGCCTAATGCGCTATGGCATAATTAGAATAATAAGTGGCAAGGATATTCGGTGCTATGTAGAGCTTTTTTCAAAGAACAAAAAATATTGCCTCTTACTTGCATATTGATATTGGAGACATTAACTTATATTAAAAAAATGTACAATCAGCTTGAAATAAATCAAAACCTCCATCAATATAGCAATTGACAAAAGAATGCACTGCATATTCAGTTCTGTAGAACCAACATAACAAAAATAATGTAAAGAATTTGGGTATTAGGCTATTTAACATATTGCCTCAGAATATCAAAGTAATTATTAAAATTCACCATTTTAAAAAATGTTTAAAATCGTTCCTACTACTGCACATATTTTATTCCATACATGAATATGTATCATATTGTATAAATACCATGAGTTAATAAATCTGTGTTATAGTGTGTTTTCAAAATATAATGTGAATAACTAGCTCTTAATAAGTTAATGATGTGTAATTGAAAATTGTTTATTGTCTTATCATTTAGCTACAGTACTACTGTACACATGTATAAAGTTAGTGGAAAATTTATACCATTGACATGTTCGAATAATGAAGTAAATTGTTCTAAAGGGATAAATAAATAAATAAATAAATAAAATAAATTCTACTAAAAGCTTTTTGGACATTTACTCTTATCAATTCTTCTAGCATGGCCATACCACTGAAGAGCTTGTCTTAAATCCTTTCCACCACTGTCTCCTCTCACCTCTTCATTTGTCTTATTCCATCCATCTTTACTGCCAAGATTTTGGAATTTTTACCATGTATCAAAGTCCACCCCTCAGCTCCATAGATCAATATGCTTTCCATATTCAATTTCTTCATAAGATTTGACATGGTTCTATTCCACAGTATACTGTTGATTTTTCTTATAGCTTTTCGTGTTTGTACTAACTTGTTATCTATATCAGTCTTGTAGCTCCCTGATTCACCTGATCCCAAATTTAAAAAATTTTTATAGCTCTAATAATTCCCTGGGACAGAAAGATATCTTGTTCTCTTCCTTCTACTACAAGGTACCTATTTAGGTTTTTTATTTTTTTTTCCCCCCATATTCACTCTCAGCACTCCTGTTTTATAACCATCCAGAAGTTTTTTCATTGTGTATTTCATGTCCTCATGACTCTGAGCTATCATCACCATTTGATTGTCTGCAAACAATAATGAATGTTTTGTGCCACCTTGAAATGGTATTCCCTTACCTAACATCAATATTTGGTGGATATATGTTTTAAATTGAAGGGACATGCTGCAATGCTGATATCATTTTTCCCACTTTGATGAGGCCTGACATTGCTGGTATAAACTGGACAACTGAAGTCATTGGGAAATTGATGCTAAAACCAGTCATTGCATCTCAAAGTTGGTTGATAGGCACTGAGCCATGGGCCTTTAGTAAATCAACAAATTTCAAATTAGCTTCCTGGCATTAACATGTGCTTTTTTGTTATCTGTCTTAAAGTAAAAATGATTTCCCTGCAATGATGTCATTTTTGCAGGCATAACAGCTGCAATTAACATCAACTATGGCTATATCTTTACCATGGGTATATTTAGGAGCACCTGTTGGTATTAATGTCAATTGAATAAGTAGAATATCACCAAACATAACCAGGGATCACCATAATGAGAAGGGCAAATGAATGATATTTATAATGGTAGTAGTAGTGGTAGTAGTAGTGGTGGTAGTAGTAGTATTAGTAGTAGTATAGTAGTAGTAGTAGTAGTAGTAGTAGTAGTAGTAGTAGTAGTAGTAGTAGTAGTAGTAGTAGTAGTAGTAGTAGTAGTAGTAGTAGTAGTCGTAGTGGTAATTAATAATAATAGTAATAATAATAATAACAATAATAACAAACAAAACAAATAAACAACAAAGATAGCATGACATACCATGAAAACAACATTAATCCAGGAATATGCTACATGTAATTAATATGCTACTGGTAAATGAAGCACCCTGTCACACATAAACATTCAATCACATTGGTTAAATAAAAGAATGCAATAATTACATTCAAATAAAACCTTTCACAGAGTCGGAGAGTCAGTGGGAATAAGCAGATGTGGCTTTCATGCAAAGACTGCTGAATTTTTCAAGTAAACCATCTTCCTCTCTTTATTTATCCCACTTTCTTTCAAGTGAAAGAGACATTTGTGTGAGCATATTCATATCCAATACTTGTTTATAGGTTTGGGTATAACTTTAACTGAAGGGTTTTAAACAACAGAATAAATAGTACGGAATTCAACACAGTAATGCAAATGTAATTCACTAATGCACATGTATTTTGAAAAGCTTCTTTGTTGCTCTATGGAATATTCTTTCAGTGATAGCTAATGGATACATATGGAAATGGACACTCCATCTTAATCCTATTTCTTCACATGATGACTTTAAGAAGAAATCAAGCTGTTTGGCATCGAAATGAAGCACCTTTTATCGCATATTCTCAAGGTATAACTCATGCATGGTAAGCATTGTGTTGCTGTGATGTGCCATGACTGTCTTTTACTGCTGATGTTGCATGAGATATAGTCACCAGTTGACCATGCTTATTATTTGTGCTTTTCACCATGTTTTGCGTGTGCCTCTGTGTTTCATATGACAGATGCATTGGTTCTAGTTCTGAAGCAGGGTGACAGATGAAAATGCTGGAAAAATGAAATATAAATGAAATAAAATAAAAGAAATAGGTATAGCTAAGTTTATCAGGATCAAGGAATGAAACATGTTGGATAAGAGGAAGCAATAAAAGAAGAAAAAAAAACAGAAATGTAAACCACAGAAAATAAAACAGAGAAATAGAACAAAAGAAAGGGAAAAACAAGAAGTGAAGAATCAAAATTAAAATGGATGGTGAAGAAAAAGAAGAATTGGGAGGAACATGGGAATGGTGATGGTAACAAGATGTAAATGGGATATGAGAAGTGAAGACAAAAAGAGAATATGGACAAGAGATCTTTTTCTACTTCAATGTGTTTCAATCTTTTGAGCTCAAATTTGTCTATATGTTGTTTATTAGGTCTCTATAAGATATTGTATTTTAGATTCAAATTTAAGGCTCTTTTTGAAGTGATTCTGTTAATGTTCTATGTGCTTCAAGTATTTGTATTTAATTGAAAATCTGATCCTAACACTTGTCTTCAGTTTCTTTCAGGTCTTAAGCTGGGTAGTTAGGCACCTAATATTTATCTTAAAAAAAACAAAAACATTATTATGTGTTGTTCCCTACCTTAGCCATCTCTTTTGAAATTAAAATTTTCATAAGACAAGTTAGGGCATATGCTAATTTAATTTTACTGTGGCTTCTCTTCTTAATTTAATTTAAAAATTCATATTATTAGGCCCCTTGCTTAAAGGTAGAAGTAAGAACAAAAATAAAAATTAATGCAGAGATAAGAAAACTAAAATAAAGAAATGAAAGGGAAGAGAAGGTGGAAAGAGTGTGTAATTATTTTCTCAAATTATGGCCTGCTGCAAATAATCTTCCTTTACCCAAATTCTTTTTGATTATTATTTCAGGATTTCTTCTTACCAGAACTTCAACTTCTACCACAATGGCTGGTAGCAGCAGAGGAAGTGGCAACTCTTCAGCAAGAACACGTCACAGGCCTGTTGGTGCAACCTATAGTTCCAGCACTCAGCTTTCAAATGACACTACTTAACTTCATTTTCAGAGAACTGCTATACTTATTTTTGTACATCATCTTGCACCATAATAATTATACTCATTCTTATTTCTTAAACTCCACATAAAATATTAAATGCTGTAAAATCAATCAGAATGTGTAAACCAGTGCCATAGTGAGGACATTAGCTACAAATGTTCTAATTATTTTGCAGTTACTATTTTTCAGCATCAAAGCAGTGATTGTTTTGTAGCTTTGTGTTAATAATAGCATATAAATTAATTTTACAGATGAGTGTTTATATTTTAAGATATTTAATAAAGTGATAAAAATTCAGGCTTTTTAAGTATAGTATTTTTCAAATTCTAAAATAACCATTAGGATGTGATGAAGATGAGAAAAAGGGTTTTCAATAATGGGTAACACATATTATCTATCTGTCTTGACAGATGTGTGTATTATTTTTGAACTCACTATTTATCTGCAAGAAGATTCCTTCATTAAATCACATATACTGGTTGTTTCCTTGAACTGAGAGCAGAGGAAACCATAACAACAGGCCACTCTCAACCACTCTGGTAAGCGCTATGTTAATGTAATGAGTGCAACAACAATGAATCGCATGAAGTGAGCAGAGAATGATTTTATATTCTTGAGAGTTCACAGTCAAAGGCAGCTTTCAGATGGTCAACTCTCTGCAACTATGCAATGACACAGCACCGGCTGTACCCGTAGAACCACAGCTTTATATCAGAGTGTTCAGATGAGCAACTTCCTGATTACAACTTTTGTCACACTGAGCCAACAGCAGAAATCATTCAACTGCTTGCAACGACATACCACTTCCCAACAACTGAAGGACTTTACAGATAAATGGAGTCATTCATGGTGAACGTGACAACAACAGTAGAACATTAGGAGAAGGATGTTGAGTGATAATCATATTAATTGAAAGCAGCAATATGGGATTTTCAAGTGGCAGAATGTAGTAAAGTTAAAAATAAAAAACAGGAAGCTTGGAGAGAAGTGAGCTCTGATCTGGTGGCTAATTTTAGAAACTTGCCAGGAGAGAGGCAGAGAGAAACTGATAACTGTTCTGTATTAGTATTAATAATATTTATGTTTATGTTCCATCATTCCCATTCTTGTTTCTCTTTTTCTTATTTTCAATGTTAATGTTTAAAATATAGAATTACTGACAATAGTACAGGCCTTATGAAATTGACATTTGCATGCACTGTCTATATTCAAGTAAAATTACAATTATTTTTTGCAAAATGTAGAGTAAAATAATAAAACATGTAAAAATAAACCCAAACTGTCTATTCAAATCCTGGGTATGATATTGAATTTTTCGGTCTGATTCTACCTTCCTAACCCAAATTTTATAGTATTTATTTATAAATTGGTTTATTTTTAATAATATATTCATTTTTTCTTTGTTGCTTTAGTATGCAAATATTCCATAAGGTGTTATAGACAAAGAATTGTATTAATTTATTGTTTCCATGATGAATTTGTATTTTTATATTTGTACAGTGTCTCATTGCACACTAAACCAGTATTATTTTACATATTTCACTACCTTTAGGATTGAGGTAGTTGTGGTTGTAGCGTAAATTATATAAGTTGCACTTGTGAAATGGCTAGCTAGCTGTGTGCTATACCATTATGTGCTGTTGCAAACAGTTGATCATCAGAAAGAAGCCAAAGTAAACCAATTTCAGGTTTAGCAGTTTAGAGTAAATTGATTTTCCAGGTTAAATTGTTGTTGGTAATCAGCTGTTTACCTTTATTTCCTTCTATACATTCAGCCATAGCAATGGCTGTGCTGTGGCTGAGTGGTTAGACCACTTGCCTCTCACCTAGATCGCCTGGGTTCAATACCAAGCGACCGCATGTGAGATTTGTGGTGGACAAAGCAGCATAGGGACAGGTTTCCTGCAGGTTCTCCGGTTTCCCCCGCCATCGCATTCCACTAGTACTCCATTTTCATTCATGTATCATTAGTGTCACCACCTGCAGTGCCACAAGTAGTAAAAGCTGGCATTAAACACTATAAAAACCATAGCAATATTGTAATTTAACTTACTATAATAGTATTTTCACAATATATTACGCAACTATCATTAAATATCTCAGTTCATAATTTATATCAAGTATGATATGAATATTAATATTCATAAATTAAAAATGATGTCTTTTATGGAAAATAACCATTCCTAGTTAATAAACTATTCGAAAGAGTGAATGAATGCTGATATTTAGGCTTTAAGGAATCCTTTGCAGATGATGCAATTTCACTAGATACAATTATTAAGTATATCAGAACAATAAATAACTTAATAACTTAAGCCCTCAGAATACAATAGCATAGTAGACTACACTCTACTAGACTTAAGCAAGAGTAGTCTTATGATTGCAAGACTTGGACACTTAGATAAAAAAGATGAAAACTGAATACTAATGAGATTCATGCACTCAGCAGCTGGTTATTCATAATGGGATCATAAACATAATGAAGATTGCTGAATGAGCTACAAATTGTTCCTGTAGTCCAACATATCCAACTGTACCAGAACAATTGGATGAAACTTATATATCAAATGCATTCTAGCAAGATCTCTAAAGGTATGCTTAATTACCATAGCAAAGACAAGCAGAGAAAGACATTCCTGGGCACCCTAAGAAACTTTAATAGAAAAATCAAGCACTGAATCTTTACCAAGTCCTTGGTCTAAAATTTGAATGGAAGAAGAAGAAGAAGAAGAAGAAGAAGATCATTAAATATCATATACAAATTAAAGTGTAAATGGACTTGGTTCACTGCTCCTCAGAAAATATGTACGTATAAACTGAAGGTTTCACGAAGGCCGAGTGGTTACTTTGCTCGACTCCCACCTAGGTGGCCTGGATTCAAACCCAAAGGCCTGCATGTGGAATTTGTGGTGAATGAAGCAGCATCTGGATGGATTTTGCTCGGATCCTCTGGTTTCCCCTGCCACTCATTCCACCAGTTGCTCCATTATCATCTTTCCTATCATCCATTTCATTGCATTTCATATCATCCACTTCCACATGCTCATTTCTGGCTATGGGTCGACCACTTGTTCCAGGTTCTCCATTTTATGGTTTAGTGCTGTTGGTTCCCCAACAGGCTTTTGGCCCCTAGGCATGCGTTTGTAAGTCCTAGAGGGATGTCAGACCTAAATACTGGGAGGGTAGGCCAACTACAAAAAAAAAAAAAATTCTTGCTGTGTTACACTCACATGACTTTCTCTAGCTACTCTTCAAACAAACTTCTTACAAAAGATAATTCTTCTTTCACCACCATGCTAATCGAGATAAACTTCAGCAGAATTTTATTACTTAGTTCCTTATAAGTAGACTGGAATGCACTAGGCTAAAGTGATAGTAAAATGTTTTAAAAGCTGTTGTTTTGCGATTGTCATTGCAAATCACTTCTTTGCTTGGCAAGGAATAGAACAAATGAAAAACAGATGCTCCCGTACTTACCAACTGAAACTTATAACAAGAAATACCTCGAAAACAGTAAGCTCCATGAAAAAAATGTATATGACATAACTTGTGTATTTTAATAAGATCTACATTTTTTTGTATAGTAAGTTTTTGTCTATATCTTACAGTTTACTAGTTATGCCAAATTAAGCAAAATTCATCCAGATTAAATAGGTCTTTAGAAGCTATTCCCAGAAAATTCAAGTTATACATTTTATTTGTGATAGAAATGGCTTTAATACCAAGTTTGATATTTAACCGTCTTTTCGTTTTTGAGCTATGCTGTCCACACACATGCACACACACATACACACACAGACCTGTTTCTAAAAATGCTTTTTTTGGATTCAGGGGGTCCCAAAGCATGTATTTCCAGTAAAACCTCAACATCAAATTTTTGGGTGGAATACAATACTTCTCTATCCCTATGTACTTTGTACATATGAGGCTAGAGAAAGTAAAAAGGTAAATTGAGCAGCACAATTTCAAATAATGTTATGTCCATAAAACAAAAATAATGGAAATGGATTGCTCCAAAATCTGGATAACTTTTCCGCAAAGTGAAAAATTTGAAGTTATATGCTTGAGGTATATTTCTAGGCACTTAAAAAAATTACATCACTTTTCAATTGCGTTCTTCAAATTGAAGTGTTGGACACATCTGTTTTGTCTCAATAATTCAACTTAATACTTACATAATTAAAAACAATTATTGAGGCAAATAAATGAAATAACTTCTTATTGTTACTTGTTATTAAAGAAAAGCATTATCTGATTTATACCATTAGCAATTCCAACATTAAACCTTTTGTTATAAAGGCATTCATAGCTTCTTTGTGATATCATAATGTCTTTCATGGGTGAATGGAATGCATAAAGCACATTATTATTATTATTATTATTATTATTATTATTATTATTATTATTATTATTATTATTATTATTATTATTATTATTATTATTATTATTTATTATTATTATTATTACTATTATTATTATTATTATTATTATTACTATTATTATTATTATTATTTTAGTATTATTATGATTATAATAATATTTATTTTTATTATTATTATTATTATTATTATTATTAAAAAAACATGAAATCCTTAATACAGAATAGAAACCTACACATTAAACAAATTTTGTGTAGGCCTCAGAGCATACATAATATCTTAATGTGCAAGAAAGAGGTAGAAATGATTTGAATTTTGAGTATGACATAATGTGATAATATTGGTGACAGTTGAACCAGCTTTCTTCATTAAAATCTATATTTTATGTACCATGCTTAAGATTTCAGTTAATCTGCACATTTTTCTTGCTTTTGCCTCTTTTGGAACCAATGGTCTACTATTCAGGTTACCATCCATCACTTCTTCACCATTTTCAGCCCACCCTCTGATCACTTGAATGTCATCACATTATTCCTCTCTGACCACTTGCCTCATCCTGGGATCTCCATTTCATTAAAGTAAATAAATTGAATGTATTCTTTTCATATGCATACTAACCTCTCCTTTAAAATAATTATAAATGAAATGTATTCCTTCAAGTGCAATCTTTCCTTTGCATACCCCATTCCTTTTAACCAAATAAATTAAAATGAATTCCTTTCATGTGCAAACTAATTTTTCCTTGACCAATTCCTTTAAATTAAAATGTATTCAAAAACAGAAGGGGAAAGTGCGAAATAGAAAGACATGAATACTAAATATGAAACCTGTTAAACAAGACTTGAATTGTCACCTACACAATCAATTCTTGCTCCATATTTGAAGCAAGCTCCATTATCCAAAGCTTACAAGGAAGTAACTGTATTGTCTGTAACAAATAATATTGCATTGTGAAGAAACGTGTACTAGATTGTCAGTATAGTTTAGACATGTAACACCTCTTGCAAAGTACTGACATCATTTTGTCATTTTCCCCAACTACAGTTAAGGAGGTAAAGTGTGGTGAGTCACACATTCTGTCAAACATATGTACAGTGGTGTGTGTATGTGTGTCTGTGAACAGCATAACTCAAAAATGATTAAATACCAAATTTAGTAATTTAGTTCAACATCTTTCAAGGATGGGACACAAAGAAAAAAGAAATCCCTCCACCTCAAAACAGTCTTTGGAAACTTTCTCAAAAATTACACTAACTTCATAATAAATAGCTAAATTCTCTAATTTGCAATATGTTAATATTTTTCAAGTTCTTGTAAACTTTCAAATAGATTTAAGTATACTCTTTCTTACTATTTACTAGATGGATCCCTGAGTAAAATTTCTTCCTTTTTATGGAGTGATCATTATTCTGTTTGGCAATCAAATTACATGTACGTAGCATTGGATCAATACCTAGGGTACCTATTTTGTTTGAATGAAGCTAGATGTGGTCACACACTTGTGTTTTGCTTTCTCTACTATGTATGCCTAGAAGATCTGTGTGCTTACATGTGGGCGTGTGTACAGCATTTTGGAGAGGGTTTCATACTGCAGCCACTATGGGCTTAATGTGTGTTAGACCCCAGGAGGATGGAATGATAGAGTATTATCGACGGCGGCCGATAAGAAAGTGGCGGGAAAGAGCCACAATGAATGATCCCTAACATGGTAGTTCTTCACCGTACCCCCTGGGTCTTACATACAACTCCAACGCCATCCCGCCGCCGAGAGATGTATTTCCAAAGCGCATTCATCACCACAAAATGCACCACCGCTGCAGTCCTTCCTTACACAACCTTGGAAGAGACGGTTGGATGAAACGGAGTTGAAATAAAGAGACAACAATTTTCGGGGAATTACGAAACCTCCCCAGCATGCGCCTAATGACCCAGGAAAACCCCGAAAAAACCCATGGGTCAGAGAGGTCGGTCGCGGAAATCAAACCCACGATCTCCCGAATACCAACCCCAGACACCTGACTCGGTTACCTAGTAGGTGCAGAAGGTGCTTCATTCCATACAAAAATTAGATATTCATCCTTTACCAGAATATTTGTGTTTCGAGCCCCTTGAACAACATTCTGACATGCTCTATTCACAAGATTTGCTCTACCTAATCTACAACAAATTATTCTTTAAAACATTTTTATCCA
This sequence comes from Hymenopus coronatus, assembly GCA_030762935.1. Classification (NCBI taxonomy): domain Eukaryota; kingdom Metazoa; phylum Arthropoda; class Insecta; order Mantodea; family Hymenopodidae; genus Hymenopus; species Hymenopus coronatus. The sequence goes on from CM060894.1 coordinate 60,344,132, forward strand.
TTCCATGCTAGTCAAGATAAATATTAACAGGAATAGTTTTCATATTTATTTCCGTAGGCATCAAATAAAGTGTATAATATATAATAGGTTATGTTCTAGCTATGTTGAAGAATCATGATGTGAAATACCCTTGTAAAATTGTAAACAAAGCATTACTTTAATCAACGTAATGTATAAAATGTTTTAATATTGTACATAAAGGTCGCCATATCAACTAATAATCAAAATTACTATAAAGAATAGAAAAAGATAATTATTTCTTTGTAGGTACAAGAGAAACAAAGAAATACACTTGTTTAAAGTGACAGACAAATATTTGAAAGTCCGCCTCTGTAGTGTGGGGCTAGAATGTTTGCCTCCCGAGTGTGAATCTCGGTTAGGGTGAGTTACCCCATTAAGGGCTTTTTCCAAGGTTTTCCCTTATCCTAAATTCATTGGCCCTGAGGTCATTATTTTACCGATTTCATTCATCGTCAGATATGACCTACAGGTTAAAGGATGTTAATCAAAAACAAAATAAAAAAGAAAACAAAATTAAAGGCTAAAGTGATAGCATTGAAATTCCAATCTTTCGTATGGCCAGGAACAAAAGAAAAGAAAAACGGAATTACAACTTTCCGTTTGGTACTGTATTACTTGGCAACATTGCCATCCAATTGAACTGAGCGAATTACACTCGCATACGTTTCCGATGACTGTCAAATGAAAATAATTGGAAGCGCATCGATCGCCGGAAGGGGAGTTCGATGCCAATTTGTAAATATCTACTCGTTTTTAATCATTTGTTTAGTAATACAGTTAGGCATCTACCTATATGCACACGAAGATTATCAAAAACATCCGCCATCCCGAACTGTCCTTTACATGAAATATTTTTCGAAATATTTGATTACCTCAAAAATAGTTTTAACTATTTTCGTTATCACACTATACGATTAATATATTTTTATGATAAATAACATTTATATGTTAAATTTTCTGGCCTTTGTTCGGAAGGATGGTGAACCAACTATAAGAGAATACAAAAATATATACCAAAAATCTGATGTGTTCCATTCACATGACTTTCTCTACATCTCTGGAACAAATTATTGTTAAAAAGCTTATGCTTCTATTTACTTCATGCTAATCGAGAAAAATTAGCAGAAATACTTGCTTCCTTGTAAGGAGAAGCGAAATAAGGGAGTAGCAAGCTTAAAGTGATAGTCAAAAGCTGGTTACTATGTGACTGAAGTTCCTTTGTGTGGAGTTGACAAATTCCTGTATGAGAAAAGTATAAGCTTTTAAAGCTGAAACCAATAACCAACCAACCAATATCTGAAAAACTGAAACCAATATCTCAAAAACGATCAACTCCACGAAAATATATATTATATAAACTGTTTGTTTTATCGTGATCTACGTTATTTTGTGCAGTAAATTTGTTCTCTCTCTTACGGTTTACTAGTTACCTAAGCAAATTTCAATAAAAATCATCCAGAATAAAGAGGTTTTTAGAGGCTATACTCAGAAAATTCAAGATATAAATTTTATTTGGCATGTAAATAGGTATCTTATATCATTTTTGATAAAGTCAAAATTTTCGAAGTTTTTTCCATGTAAAGGGTAGTTTGGGGTGGGAGGATTTTCTTGAAAATCTTCGTATCGCAAGTTTGGTATTTAACAGTCTTTTCGTCATTGAGCTATGCTGTCCACAGACACACACACGCACCACTCGGGCATTTTTCTAAAAATGCTTTTTTTTTTTTTTTTTTTTGATTCAGGGTGACCCAAAATATGTATTTTCGATGAAATCTGGGTATCGAATTTTGGGTGCAAAACAATACCTTCTATATACACTATGTACATAGTATGTGTAGAGGAAGTAAACATAACTTTTTCTAGCTGTTCCATATACAAGTTATTTTTACAAAAGATCCTTACAAAAAACGATTCTTTTATCTACAGCATGTTAATCGAAAAGAACATTAACAGAATTGGTCCTTTTAAGAGAAATTGGGGAATACAATATGCTAAAGCGATAGCCAAATCTTTTAAAAACTGTGTGAAACAATTGAGGTTCGGTTCGCTTTGCTTGGTCCCGTTTGAGGGATATTGGCGGCTTAAAAATGAAATCAATAACAAGGAAAATCTGGAAGACAAGAAAAAATATATGACATAAATTATGTGTCTCATCAAGATCTAAATGTTTTGACATATACTACTTTATTGTCTATCACTTGCGGTTTAATCGTTATGCAAAGTTTTGTAAAACTCATTCCGAATAAAGAGCTCTGCAGAAGCTATTCCTAGAAATATATATGTATATATAATATATATACATATATATATATATATAATGTTAATAAAAATCTTAGAGACATTTTTGAGAAAAACCAAATTTTCAAAACATTTTCCATATAAAGTGTATTTTGCGGTGGTGGGATTTTCTTGAAAATCTTCGCGTCGCAACCTTGGAGGAATCTTAACACAAATACCAAGTATGGTCCTTAATGGTCTTTTCGTTTTTTAGCTATGCTGTCGCCCCCCCCCCCAACACATACACACACACATACACACAGAGGTCTTTTTTCTAAAAATGCTTTCTTCGGACTCAGTGGACCTCAAACATACATTTCCGGTGAAATCTCGACATCGAATATTTGGGTAGAATACAATACCTTCTCTAGTTACTTAGTACATTGTATGTACATGTGGCTAGAGAAAGTAAAAACGAAAATATCTTTAAAAAGCACAATCTATTTGAAATAAATTTGTTGTACCATTAATCATTTTCGAGAATTTCTTGTTATTGGCCTAAATTGTTCGATTGGTTTTTAAAGTGCCATCATTATCCAGCTGCTTTTCGTGATATCTTGGTCTTGAATATCAAGGCCAGCATACAGCAGCTATCTTATAGGCATCTGACTATAGAACCTACTTCCTCCATATCCTTTGCACCATCAGGGAAATCTGCGATTAAACTATTTCTACAAAGATTTATCTCAGCTAACATGAAATGGTTTTAAATATAGTATATTTGCATTCTTTTCGGCCAGCAGGTGGGAAGGAGGGGAAAGACCGGTTCCTGAATCAAGCGGCACCCTTCCCCCTCCTACAAGCCCTACCAAAAAATACGAATGGATTGTATGAGGCTTCAGACATGACTTTAGGTTAAGTTAGTATACTGACATCTTGTTTACAAGCGAGGGGATAGGGAGATGCGTTACCGAGTCTGAATTTAAGCCATAAGTATAGGTGGGCACAGAAGTAAGTTTAAAGTTCTGTAGTAAACATAAGTTTTGTTACAAAATATAAATAACAAGAAAAAATCTGGTGTGTTCCATTCACATGACTTTCTCTACTTCACTGTAATAAATTATTGTTAATAAGCTTATGCTTGTATTACTTCTTGCTAATCGAGAGAAACACTAGAAGAAACTGTCTTATTACTTAGCTCCTTATAAGTAGAAGAAAAATAAGGGAATACAATAGGTAAACCGAAAGTAACATGTTTTAAAATGTGATTGCTATGATATTGAAATCCGTTTCTTTGCGTGGTTAGGAATTGACAAGTTCTGTATGAGAAAAGTTTTAAGTACTCTTAAACTGAAGCTAATAAAAAGGAATAGCTCGAAAACGTTTACAATACAATACAGTACCTTCTCTGTACACTATATGCATAGTAGGTACGAGTAGAGAAAGTAAATAATCTATGATGAGGCAGTTGAAATAATCAGTTTAATATATGCTTTACATATGTGAGAACAATGAATTAAAATATAATTTCTGAATGTATCAAAGCAAAATATGTCCTATTGGACATGGCACCTTTAGAATAGGCTGTGCATGCACGTAACTATTTTACAGCCAGAGAAGGTACAACCAAATCGCAACCGCGTCCGAAGCCAAGTTATAAAAGTAAGCTCTCGTCATAATAGTTTATAAAACTCTATCAAATAAACTTGATTTAATGTAATATATTAACACTTTTTGTTGCAGAAGTCAATGATAAAGTATCTCCAAAATGAAGTCAATATGCAGATTATGCTTATCCAACAAGAGTTTGATCTCAAAACATTACAGCCGCAAACGCTTGGGACTATTATTCTTGTGTTATCATAAAGTCTAGGGAAACATGTTAGCCTCTGATTTCTAAGGTCGTAGCTTCAAATGCGGTCTAGGGAAACATGTTAGCCTCTGATTTCTAAGGTCGTAGCTTCAAATGCGGTCTAGGGAAACATGTTAGCCTCTGATTTCTAAGGTCGTAGCTTCAAATGCGATCTAGGGAAACATGTTAGCCTCTGATTTCTAAGATCGTAACTTCAAATGCGGTCTAGGGAAACATGTTAGCCTCTGATTTCTAAGATCGTAGCTTCAAATGCGGTTTAAGGAAATAAGTTAACCTCTGATTTCTAGGTCATAGCTTCAAATGCGGTCTAGAGAAATATGCTAGCCTCTAATTTCTAATGTCGTAGCTTCAAATGCAGTCTAGGGAAACATATTAGCCTCAAATTTCTAGGTCGTAGCTTCAAATGCGGTATAGGAAAACATGTTAGCCTCTGACTTCTAAGATCGTATCTTCAAATGCGGTGTAAGGAAATAAGTTAGCCTCTGATTTCTAGGCCATAGCTTCAAATGCGGTCTAGAGAAATATGCTAGCCTCTAATTTCTAAGGTCGTAGCTTCAAATGCGGTCTAGGGAACGTTGTTAGCCTCAGATTTCTAGGTCGTAGCTTCAAATGCGGTCTAGGAAAACATGTTAGCCTCTGATTTCTAGGTCATAGCTTCAAGTGCGGTTCAGGGAAATATGTAGCCTCTGATTTCTATGGTTGTACCTTCAAACGCGGTCTAGGGAAATATATTAGCCTCTGATTTCTAAGGTTGTAGCTTGAAATGCGGTCTAAGGAAACATATTAGCCTCTGATTTCTAAGGCCGTAGCTTCAAATGCGGTCTAAGGAAATGTTAGCCTCTAATTTCTAAGGTCGTAGCTTCAAATGCAGTCTAGGGAAACATGTTAGCCTCTGGTTTCTAAGGTCGTAGCTTCAAATGCGGTCTAGGGACATGTTAGCCTCTAATTTCTAAGATCGTAGTTTCAAATTCGGTCTAGGGAAATGTTAGCCTCTAATTTCTAAGGTCGTAGCTTCTAATGAGTTGGTACCGGTGGCCGCGCTCGCAAAAGTGCCTCGCTTTGGTGCTTCGTGGCGCACGGGATCGTGGGCATGGGTTTTTCTGTGTTTGTGAATGTGTATATGTCTGTGTATATACTTGTAAAAGGAAAACGTTAAAAATTAATAGGTCAACTAAGGAAAAGTAGGAAACTGGAAAAAACAGAGGAAAAAGGAATACAGCGCCGGAGTCCTGACAAGCCTTTGGAACTGTATTTAAAAAAAAATAAAAAATGTGGTGGAGGGCGATTTATTTTTTTAGGTGTAAAAATCCTTAACATTGTTTTCTTTGGAGGGGAAGTAAATCCGGATTCCCGTGTTGTAGATTTACGGCACGTAAAAGAACCTCAAGCCTGATAAATGGGCATTTGAGCAATATTAAGTGGTCTTGCACGTCCAATTTAGACTGAGACGCTGAGAACTTCAGTAGTTAAAGAGCGTCCAAAAATAAAATTGAATTTCATCCTACAATTAGGATTATAAGCACATCAAATATTCCACCACACTCAACAAGCTGTACCTAGGTATATGGACACTAGAACAGACATTCTTAGAAAAAAATGTAATTGTTAACACGTTGTTAATTGCCATGATCATATCAGCACTGCTGGTGTGCCGTAATTTCGTCCCGTACGAGCTTTTTACATGCCAGTAGAGCATGAAGTTGTCGCTTTTAAGCACATTATGGTGATGTATCTGTGAAACTTAACAAAAAATTGTAAAAAAATAAAAGAAAAAAAAACAAGAACTTTCATAATAAAATAATATGAATATAAACTTTAAGACAATTTATCGTTTTTCTCGCGTATTGCACTTTAACTACCAAATAACTGCAGCTATAAATGGTTAGCTGCATGCTACCCATTCATTAATAGGCATTCCCAACCTTAAATCTTATTTTCTCGCAAACTTTTTTCTAACACTTTCTATGCTCAAAATGCTCCACATTTAATGATTTTTTACTTATTTTTCCAAAAGTTGTATACTGTCTTTTAAAAGCACATTTAAGAAAATGGTCATATACTTTTACAAAATAATTCTCAAAATAATTTTTCTAGAGCTAATAAAAAACTCTAATTTGACAGATCTGATTGTAAATTTATTTACTATACAACTGGATTTTTATATAAATATTTTTAAAATTCTGATGTGTTCCATTCACGTGACTTTCTCTACATCTCTGTAACAAAGTATTGTCAATAAGCTGTCTGTCTATCTGTCTGTCTGTATGTCTGTCTGTCTGTCTGTCTGTCTCGTACTTCATGCTAATCGAGATAAACATAGTAGAAATGCTCTTATTACTTAGTTCCTTATAAGTAGAGGGAAATAAGGGACTACACTAGACTAAACTGACAGTCAAATGTTTTAAAATGTGGTTGCTGTGGGATTGAATTCGTTTTCTTTGCGTGCCCAGGAGAATGAGAAAAGTATTTCAAAATTGAAACCAACAAGATATAACTCGAAAACGGCCAACTTCATGAAAAATTTACATTACATACATTGTATGTTTTAAAGAGATCTACATTTCTGCGCAGTACGTTTTGTCTATATCTTGCGGTTTTACAGTTTTGCAAAATTCAGAAAAAATCATCCAGAATAAAGAGGTCTTCAGAGGCTATTTCCAGAAAATTAATGATGTACATTTTATTTGTCATGTAAATATCTTAAATATAAGAGCTTTTAATCAAATTTATTAGGGGCACTTTTGAGAAAAACATTTTCGAAATTTTTTCCACGTAAAGGCTAGTTTGGAAGTGAGGAGGGATTTTCTTGAAGATCTTTGGAAGATACTGAACTTAAATATCAAGTTTGGTATTTAGCGGACTTTTCGTTTATGACCTATGCTGCCCACAGACACATACGGACCATTTTCTAAAAACGATTTTTTTGATTCAGGGGGTCTCAAAACAGGTATTTAGGTGAAATCCCGGTATCGAGATTTTGGGTGCAATACAATACCTTCTCTATATACTATGTACATAGTACGTGTAGAGAAATTAAAATGGATCAAGTGGCTCATTTTTATTAGAACAGTCAGATTTTAACAATTTTATATTTTCTTTATTATATTTTAAACCCATTAATTATTAAAATATTATTATTATTATTATTTTATTTAGACAATAAAATCATTATTTAAATAGCCATGCAAGCTAGAATTTTGATGCATGGCAAAATTATCGCTATTATTGTATATAATTACTGGTATACATTTTCCAAAGTTCAAAGATGCCATCAACTAGGCCGAGTTTGAACCCGTGACCTTGGGGCCATAAGGCTAATGCTTAACCAACAGAGCCACCCAGACAGGAATTCTCAAGGTAACCATGTGAATGCATTGTTTGACACACAGAATTACATAATGATAATTAATGCAGCTGTTATGCCACTGTTAGTAACCGGAAGAGATGCAGTGCTCCAATACGCTTGAATTCGTTTCTCTAGGAAAATCTTAATGATGTAGAGGTGATAAGGACTTTCCGCGGAGAAAGTTTTGTTGGGACATGAGTAACATTAAACTATATAAGCAAAAGTTCTCAGGAGTGCATCAACAGTTGCTCTACAGCACAGCACGTACCAATTGTCACAATGTGGATATTACTGGTAAGTTTGAACATTAAATAACATCTCACGATAAAGAGAAAAATATTTTAATTATCTTTAGTCTGTAGATATTTTTCTTCTCTTTAAATCATTCCATTACTTTATTATCCTAAAAAATCTTATATGTTACACTCACATGACTTTCTCTAGCTGCTCTACAAACTTCTTACTTAGGATTATTCTTCTTTCTACACAATGCTAATCGAGATAAACATTAGCAGAATGTCCTTATTACTTAGTTCCTTATAAATAGAAGGGATCTAAGGGAATGCACTAGGCTAAAGAGATAGTCAAATGTTTTAAAAGCTATCGTTTTGCGATTGTCATTGCAAATCGCTTGGTCAGGAGTAAAACAAAAGAAAAACAGACGCTTACTGTCTGAGAAAAGTGTAAGTACTTCACAATTGAAACCAATAATAAGGAATATCTCAGAAACGGTTACCTCCACAACAAAAACGTACAGGACATAAATGTGTGTTTTTATGAAATCTGCATTTTTTGTGTAGTAAGTTTTTATTTCTTACTATTTCTTACAGTTTAGCAGTTAAGCAAAATACGGCAAATTCATCCAGAATAAAGAGGTCTTCAGAGGATATTCCCCGAAAATTCAAGATATACAGTTTATTTGGGATGTAAATAGCTTTAGTATACGGAATTTTAGTCAAAATCGTTAGAAAGTTTTTGGAAAAGTCGTTATTTTCGAAATTTTTTCCATGTAATGGGTAGTTTATGGTGGAGGGATTTTCTTGAAAATCTTCGTGTCGCATCCTTTAAAGATACTAAACCTAAACATCAAGTTTGGTATTTAACGTTCTTTTCGTTTTTGAACTATACTGTCCGCAGACACATACAGACCTTCTAAAAATGCTTTTTTCTGACTCAGGGGACCCAAAAACATATATTTCCAGTGAAATCTCGACATCAAATTTTTGGGTGAAATACAATACGTTCTCTATTCGCTATGTACATTGTATATGCGGGCAAGAGAAAGTAAACATTCTAAACCAAGTATTAAATGTAAGTTAAGAGTTCTGAAATTAGTAATTTTTAAAATTTTAACAAATTTAGTTGAAATGTTTATTATAAGTTTGTTTAATATAACTACAAAGATTTGGTGTGTTCCATTTGCATGGCTTTCTGGTCTTCTACAAACTATGAATTCAAAAGATCATTATTTTAACTACGTACATCATGCTAAGGTGAGTAGTTAGACCGCTCACCTCCCACCTAGGCGACCCGGGTTCGATCCCAAGCGCCCGCATGCGGGATCTGGTGAACGAAGCGGCGTCCGGGCGGGTTTTCTCCGGATCCTCCAGTTTCCTCCGCCATTCATTCCACCAATTGCTCCATTATCACCTTTCCAATAATTAATTTCGCTTACATTTCGTATCATTCACTTCCTCGTGTCCATGCCTGACTACAGGCCTAACCCTCGTAACAGGTTCTCCATTTTGTGGTTTAGTGCCGTAGGCTCCCCGGCAGGCTTCTGATCCCTAGGCATTTGCTTGTTAGTGCTAGAGGAGTGTCAGTCCTACAATTACGGGGAGGGCAAGCCGATTACGAAACGAAATGAAACATGATGTTAATCAAGATAAACATTACCAGATGTGGTCTTATTACGTAGTCCCTTAGAAGAGAACTAAGGGAATCACTAGGCTAAAGAGACAATCAAATATTTTAAAAGCTGTAGCTATGCGATTATGCTTAAAAATTCGTTCTCTTTCCATGGCCAGGAGTAAAACAAAAGTAAGAGATAATGAAATGGATGAGGATTTCGCGTTTGAGAAACGTTTGAGTACCTTAAACAGGAAATATATCGGAAATGGTCTTCTCTGTAAAAAAGCTTTATATGTATGATATAATTGTGTTTTAGCAAGTTTGCATGTTTTGTGCAGTAAACTTTTGTCTATCCCTTGAAATTTACCAGTTATGCAAAAGTCATTCAGAATGGAAAGGACTTCAGGTTATTCCCAAGAAATTCAGGATATACATTTTATTTGTCATGTAAATGTCTTTAGTGTGCGGCATTTTAATCAAAATTTAAAAATATTCCACGTAAAGGGTAATTTGGGTTGGGGATATTTTCTTGAAAATCTTTGAGTCACGTCCTTGGAAGATGCTGAACTGAAATCCAAATTTTGGTGTTTAATGGACTTTTTGCTTTTGATTTATATGTCCGGAGATACGCACATGCACGTCCTTTTTCTAAAAAAATTATGTTTTGTGTGTTTTTTCTAAAAAAGTTTAAGTTTTGTATAGGGGTCCTAAAAAAAATGTATTCCCACTGAAACCTTGGCAGGTATAGTTTAGGGTGGCATACAAAAGCCTTCTTCACATACTATTTACATTGTACAAACGTGCTAGAGAAAGTAAAAGTTAATATACTCATGTAGTGTGTACGTATATACTGAGTATAATTTTCGAAAAACGAAAGTGTTCATTCACAATACTTCCTCTCGTTCTACAAACAATTCTTACAAAAGCTTCTTATTTTATCTGCTTCATGATAATACAGATACATTTTCAAGACATGTTTATGGATTCCGTTGCAAGCAGGAGAACGAATAAATTATATAGATATACTTAGTCTGAGATTGTAAACTACTGATCGCTGTGAAATCGCTTTAAAACTCATTCTTTGCATGACCATGCAGTACATACGTGCTAGAGAAATTAAAAACGAATACCGGCTTACCATTTTAAGAAAGAAAAAAAGGTACTTAAAGATTTAAACAAATAACAACGAATATCTGCAAATGGTCAACCCATAACAAATTTTATTTGACTTGTCAAAATGACATTAGAGAGGATTGACGAGGTCTATTTTTACACTTTAGCAATATGTACATTTACAATATACGTAGTAGGTAGAGAAGGTATTGTATTCCACCCAACAGTTCAATACCAAATTTCACTAGAAAGACATATTTTGAGGAACCCTGATCTAATAAAAAAGAAAAAAAAAAAAAATAGAAACAGGTCAGTGTATGTGTGTGTATGGACAGCATAATTCACTCAAAAACAACGAAAAGTTGGTTAGTAACCAAACGTGGTATTTAAGTTTGGTATCTTCCAAGGTTGCGACACGAAGAGATTCAGAAAATTGCTGTCATCCGCAACTATTCTTTACATGGAACATTTTCCCCAATTTTCGATATTCTAAAAAATGACTCTAATGGCTTTGATTAAAATGCTTTATATTAAAGAAATTTACCTTAAATTTAGCTTTGGAATATATTGCTTTTTGCATAGTTTTGCGTCGTATAAATGTCATTAAATTTCTGATTTTTCTTTGGGTTTTGTATATTAGATCTCTTTCTCCCTCTCTCTCTCTCAAACACACACACATACCACAGACCCACTTCCAGAACTATGGGGAGGATAGAGAATGATCTTGGCTAGAGAAAAATTCCTATCCCCCACCAGATATCGAATTCGAGACCCTCGCACAAGCGGCACAAATTGAGCTACGGTTCTACCCCTACCTCTATTATCTACATTATTTTTCTTTTCCATAATAAGACTGTGTCCATCTCTTACGGATTGCCGATTGTATCAAAGCAATTCAGAGTAAACTTCGTCTATTCCCAGAACATTTACGATGCACATTTTAATTGTGAATAAAATACTTTAATCCCGTGATATTTTAATCAAAATCGTTAGAGAAATTTTTAAAAATATCTAAATTAACCAAACATTTTCCATGTTTAGGGTAGTTTGGGGTGGGAGTAATTTCTTTAAAATCTTCATGTCTTTGGTATTTAACGGAGTTTTTGTTTTTGAGATGCTGTTCACAGACACAAATTTTCAGACTTTTTTTTTTACTTTCTCTACACTTACTATGTACATAGTGTATAGAGAAGGTATTGTAATGCACCCAAAAATTCGATACCAAGATTTCACCGGAAATACATGTTTGGGTCCCCCTGAATCCAGAAAAAGCATTTTTGGAAAAAGATCCTCTGTGTGGGTGTGTGTGTATGTCTATAGACAATATAGCTCAAAAACGAAAAGATCGTTAAATACCAAACTTGGTATTTAAGTTTGGTATCTTCCAAGGATGCGACAAGAAGATTTTCAAGAAAATCCCCCCACCCTTAACATGGAACTTTTTTCAACATTTTGATTTTCTTAAAAAAGGCTAACGAATTTGATTAAAATGTCGTACATTAAAGCTATTTACCGGATAGGTAAAATGTATATCTTGAATTTTCTGTGAATAGTCTCTGAAGACTGCTTTATTCTGAAAAAACTTGACGGAATTTTGCATAACTGGTAAACAGTAAGAGATAGAAAACAATTTACCACACAAAAGATGCAGAGCACGCTAAAATTTGTTATATACATTTTTTGTGTGGAGCTGGTCGTTTTGGAGATATTCCTTGTTACTGGCTTCAGCTTTAAAAAAAACTTATTCTTTTCTCATACAGGAGTTTGTACAAACAAAGGAACTCCACCACATAGCAACCAGCTTTTGACTATCACTTTAACCTATGCTACTCCCTTATTTCGCTTTTACTTACAAGGAAGCAAGTAATAAGGATATTTCTGCTAAGTTTTTCTCAATTAGAATGAAGTAAAGAGAAGCACAATGTTTTTAACAATAATTTGTTTCAGAGATGTAGAGAAAGTCATGTGAATAGAACACATAAGATTTTTGTGAGTGTTTTGTTTGGATTCAAATAAATTAAACGAATTATAAATGCATAAGTATACACTTGTTCTTACATACACCATTTAAAACGTTGCATATAACATGTTGCTTGAAAAAGCTAATTATATGGGAGTGTCTCATGCAAATTAACTTACTTTATGTCCATTTTAAAATAAAATCTGACATTGACAAATCATCTTTAAAGACCTTGTGCAATCTCACAGCTCGCGGTTCTCATATAGGTAACCAAAACACAAGGGAGGCCGCACTAACTAGCCTCCCACTTTCTCAAAAAATGTTTCAAATTGTAGATAAACGTTTGAATTTCCGAACTTGCAGCGGTCCTGAATAATTGTTTCATGCCTTGAAACTCAATGCTTCAATTTGTTCCATAATCAGTCATCTAGCTGATGTATTTTATTACACAAATGGAACACAAACAGTTTAGACAAAATCAGAAACATCTAATACACCTTCTTATATGTTACAGAATTTCCAGGACGAAGTCCCTTTATACTCAAAAACTTAATGAGAATTCATAGCTATATAAAATGACTATTGACTAGTGTGTTTATTTTCATTGTTGTTTATGCGTGTTAGGAACAAAAGAGGTGTTAAATTGAAAAGAAAAAAATATTTAACACACTAGATAAGTAAAGCTGAAAACTATCGCAAAAGGCATCTTTCAGAATGTCAACTCTCTGCAATAGCACGAAACTACTGCAACAGTAGAATCACTGCGTTATATGAGAGTGTTTAGACGAAATACTTTCTAATTACAACCTTTGTGACACTGAGCGCAACAGCACAAACCGTACAACTCCTTGCAACGACACGTCACTTCCAAACAACTGAAAGACTAAACAAATGAATGGAGGCATTTATACGGCCAACTTAACAGCAGCAGAGCAGTTGGATATCGATCCATTTATTTTATTAATTATTAGTTGGCAACATGGGATTGTCGAGTGGCAGAATATTCTAATTAAGTTATAAAACTGGTAATTTGTAGGGAAGTGAGGTCTGATCTGTGGCGCATTTTAGTAATTTGCCGGGAGTGAGGCAGAGAGAAAGTGATAGCTGTAATGCATTAGGTATTATTATTATTATTATTATTATTATTATTATTATTATTAGTCTTCGGTCCGGTTGCAAAGTACACCAAGTTGAGAGCTACTTTACTGTACTCGTTTGCTCTTCATGTTTGTTTACAGTAGAGGAGGTAGAGAAGCGGAAAGAGACACGCCGGTACAGTCCGGTGAAAGTGTCAGCTTATGCTGATAGAGCACTTGCATTTGTTTTTCCGTTGTTTCTTAGACATCCGTTATTTCCTCATGGGTAAATTTAATACATTAATCTGTTTTATGTAAGCATAAATGTGACAAATAAAATGATTAGTCCATTAGAATAAAATAAATAATTTTCTCTTCGCACTGGAATCGGTCTCAGAAACATAATTAAAACAAGATTTCGTAACAGCAGTAAATAAAAACAAACGTTTCCCACGATATAGCTCACTTTAAAAGCTACATTTAGTAACGATATATTGTATTAGTATTGAAGTGAAAAGTGCTTTCTGTCATCAATTAAGATGGTTTTGTATTTAGAAAAGCTTCTCTCAACGTCACACGATGTAACCGGTGAAAATTGGAAGTATAGAAAATCATCAATTTTATTCTTGTGAATAAAAGTTCACGTCCAAAAATACGTCCCTTATATTACACATAGTTGCATCTCCAACATTTTTATGCAACGAATTTTCGAAGTTTGTTTTCAGTCTTGTAGCAAAAGAATCTGGTGGCGTTTCTTCCACTATCTGTAATAATTTGTCCCCTATGCTAAGTTCTTTGGACTTTTCTAAATTTGCAGATTCAAGGAAAGTTCTTGCTTTAGTTATATTTGTAAAATTATTTTAAATGTGTACTAGATATTCCTTTAGTTCTTCTGATATTAGAAATTTTGATATTGTATTTCAGCAAAACCCTTGCTCTCTAACGAAGTTAGTACGTTAATTATTTTATCACAAGTAATATTATAACTTATAAGACGCCTGACCGATACATTCTCGAGCGCAGGGAGATTATGTGCTTATGAAATAAATAAATAAATAAATTTGAATTTAGCGTTATTACTAACAGTAAATAGCTAATGCTGTTACTCAACGGAAGACTTCTGAAGGCGCTGTACCAAAGGTTCCCCTAATAGCAACCGGTTTGTAATGCGACACGACTGCACGGCACAAAACCTCTGTGTAAACACAACTGATTTTCCGACCAAATGCAACCGATGCCGAAGTCCGGTAAGCATCTCTCGATACCCAGTAGCCATGTTAATGAACGGTATCATTGAAACCCAGAATAGGGTATAATTATCTGGTAATTGATTTAGGATGTTATTTCTCTTCTCACAAATTATCATAGAAGTTCTGCTTTAACAAACACAATCAACTGGCATAGAGCTTCAAAAAATCTGAATGTGTCCCATTCACATGAATTTCTCTACATCCCTGCTACAAAATTATTCTAAAAAAACGTATTCTTATATCTACTTCATGCTAATCGAGATAAACATTAGCAGAAATAGTCTTATTACTTGCTTTCTTGTAAGTAGAAAGAAGGGAATAAGGGAATACACTGGCCTAAAACGATAGTCAAATCTATTAAAAGCTGGTGCCATGTGATTAAAATCCGTTTCTTTGCATTGCCAGAAATTGAAAAAATCCCGTATGTGAAACGTTATTAAAACTGAAACCAATAACAAGGAATATCCAGAAAATAATCAACTCCACGAAAAAATGTCCATAATGAAATTACATAAATTGTGTGTTTAACGAGTTCTACATTTTTGTGCAGTAACTTTTTTGCGGTTTAACAGTTATGCAAAATTCAACAATATTCATCCATTCAGAAGCTATTTCCAGAAAATTTAAGATATACATTTTTTCTTGTAAATATCTTTAATATACGGTATTTTAATCAAAATCATTACAGCCATTTTTGAGAAAACAAAATTTTCAAAAAAAAAATGTCATGTAGAGGGTAGTTTGTGCTGATGGGATTATTTTAAAAATGTTCGGGTTGCATCCTTGGAAGACACCAAACTAAAATACCAAGTTTGGTATTTAACGTCTTTTAGTTTTTTAGCTATGCTGTCCACAGGCACACACACACACCCACACACACTCACACACACACACATACAAGTAGACCTTTTTTATAAACTACTTTTTTGGACTCAGGGGACTCCGAAACGTATATTTCCCGTAAACTCTGGGCATCGAATTTGTTAGCGGAATACAATACCTTCTTTATACACTATGTACACCGTACGTGCAGAGAAAGTAAAAAGAAAATACGCATTTGAACAGAAGAAGAATGGTGTAACACATTTTTACTTTCTCTATACGCACTATATGCACTCGACCAAAAAATTCGATACCGAGATTTCACCGGAAATATATGTTTTAGGGTCCCCTGTATCCAAAAAAAAATATTTTCAGAAAAAGGTTCGTGTGTGTGTCCGTGTGTCTGTGTGTCCGTGTGTGTGAACATGATAACTCAAAAACGAAAAGTCGGTAAAATACCAAACTTGGTATTTAAGTTTAATATCTTCCAGGGATGCGACACGAAGATTTTGAGAAAAATCCCCCACCCCAAATTACCCTTTACATGGAACTTTTTTCGAAATTTTTGATTTTCTAAAAAATGGCTCTAACGATTTTGATTAAAGATGTTTACCTGACAAATAAAGTGTATATCTGAATTTTCTGGGAATAGCCTTTGAAGATTACTTTATTCTGTCAATTTTGCATAACTGCTAAACCGTAAGAGATGGACAGAAACTTACCACACAACAAATGTAGAGCACCTTAAAACACACAATATATGTTATATACATTTTTTTCGTGGAGTTGATTGTTTTTGAAATATTCCTTGTTTTTGGTTTCAGCTATAAAAAACTCATACTTTTCTCATGTCAATTTGTCAACTCATGTCCATACAAATAAAGGAACTTCAGTTACATAGCAACTAGCTTTTGATTATCACTTTAATCTATGGTACCCCCCTATTTTGCTTCTACTAACAAGCAAGCAAGTAATAAGACTTTACTGTTAATTTTTTATCGATTAGATGAAGTAAATAGAATAATTTGTTGCAGAAATGTAGAGAAAGTCATGTGAATGGAACACATCAGATAGTTTATATTTCAATGTATTAAACAAATTAGTAAGCTATAATATACTAACCAGTTACAACAATTTTATTATTCCAGGTGGCATTACTGTTTATCGCTGCTACGCAAGCAGAACAACCAGAGAAAACCAAGAGAGGTATATCAGCAGGAGTAAGTCACGGATATGGTGGTTACAGCTATAATTCAATCACAAGAGGTCATGGTGGTATTGCTTCCGGATACAGTCACAGTAGTATCGGTTACGGAGGATACGGCCATGGTGGAAGTACCGGGCTATCTTCAGGATACGGCCATGGTGGAAGTATCAGACTATCTTCAGGAGGGTATGGACACGGTGGACTCTCTTCAACAGGATACGGTTATGGGACTAGCATAGCCGGCGGATACGGTTTTGGCGCTGGGGGTTTCGGAGGTGCTGGTGGTCTAGGAGGAAGCGTTGGCTCAGGAGATGTTCAAATCAATACCATCACTCAACGGGTACCGGTACCTGTCCCTCAACCTGTCCCTGTAACAGTTAACAGACCCGTCCTTGTACCCGTCGCTGCTCCTTACACTGTTGCCGTACCTCGTCCCGTTGAGGTTCCCGTACCCCAGCCTGTCCCTGTTACTGTCAACAGACCTGTTCCTGTCAGTGTGCCTCGTCCAGTGCCAGTTCCTGTAGCTGAACGCATCCCTGTCCCTGTACCTCAGCCCTATCCTGTTCCTGTGCCTCAAGCTGTCCCCGTTCAAGTTTCACAGCCTGTACCAGTACCAGTGCCTCAACCAGTTGAAGTTGAAGTTCCTGTAGTGGTATCTTCCGGAAACGCCGGAGGATTTTCTGGAGGTGTCGGCGTGGGTTATTCTGGAGGTGCAGGAGTTGGTTACTCTGGAGGTGCAGGGTTTGGTCACTCTGGAGGTGCAGGATTTGGCCATTTTGGAGGTGCAGGATTCGGCCACCCTGGAGGCGCTGGTTATGGCAATGGTCATTATGAATACAGCAAACACTAAGCTTTACAGATATTTGAAGAGTGGGATTGCCACACCCAGGCTGCAGTATTTTTTTTAGTACACCAACTGTAATATTTTCTATTTATTCATTTATTTATATGTATATACAACTTTTTAATACATTATATATAAAAGAATACTGTGATTTATATAATACTAACTGTTCCAAAATCCCTTAACTTGATAGAGTTAAATTTATTCAAGAATAAACTTACGCGTGAGAAGTTATGAGCAGTTCTCAAATTAGCTGAAGTCTCTTGTGGAGGATTTTATTTCAAGTATTATGTAAACTAATGCTTTAAAAATGCATTAAAACGAATTTTGGTCTTAAGTTTGACTCAATTCGGAGATTAAGCATTTATTTCTGTTCACGTCATCACATAGTGGCTGGCTCGTAAAAGATTTGACCATTGATTCAGCTTATTGTACCTCCGTATTCCTCTTGTACAAGAAACTACCTAATAAAATAATTCCTATTTTATTTATCTTGATTGGCATGAAATAAATAGAAGAATAAACGGATGTGTTCCATTCACTGTCTTTCTCTACATCTCGAATATTTTGGGTGCAATACAATACCTTCTCTATACACTATGTACTTAGTACATGTAGACCCCGTAGGGGGAGGGAGGGAGCTTCTCCGGTGCGAGCGCTGCGGACCCCGAGCACCCGTGGTACTTCTGACGTTACTAGAATAGTAGTAGGGCCGAACATCTAAGCCCCTCCCGAAATGGAGCTGTTCGGATTGCGTTGTACTCGACGTCGCAGTGGCCCGATACGCCGTGGCCGAGTGGTTAGACTACGCGCCTCTCACCTAGACGGCTCGGGTTCAATGCCAAGCGACCGTATGTCAGATTTGTGGTGGACAAAACGGCGAAGGGGCGGGTTTTCTCCGGTTTCCCCCGCCATCGCATTCTCCCGGTTCTCCATCTTCATTCCATGTATCATCAGTGTCATCACCTGCCACAAGAGTAAAAGCGGACGTCAAACACTACAAAAAAAAAAAAAAAAAAAAAACTTGCACGCAGGGGGATTCAGTGTATAAAATAGGCACTGACCTAACGGAAAAAACCCACCGACTTGTCCTTGGGTTGGCATGCACTCATGAGTAGTCAGGTTATGCACGCTTGTTTCAGTACGTGTAGATACTTTGTTGCGGCATAGGTAGAGGGAGTTATGTGAATGCAGCACATCAGATGTTTTCCATGTCTCTTCTATTGTATAGTAACTTAGAAATTAAAAACATTTATTAAAGTGTTTGAAGATTTAAACTATTAGCAAACATTTAAATATTGATAAAATGACGAAAATGTATTTTTAAATAAGATCTCCAATTCTGCGCGGGAATTATTATTTCTTTATCTCTTATGATTTACTAATTATAAAATTATACACTTCATAGAATAAAGATCATCAGAATTATTAATAAAAAATCCAAATTATACAGTTTATCAGCATGTCTATAGTATCTCAATGAAAACAGCAATTAGAGCCATTTTTGAAAGGGATGAAAAATCAAGAATATTGTCCATATAAGGAGCAGTTTAGAGGTCAGGGATTTTTGTCATATCCTTGGAAGATGCTTGGTAAATATCCAACTTAATATTTATGCGAATTTGTTTTTGTTTTGTTTATTTAAACTAAAACACACTAGCGGTTTTTTTTGCTTAAAAATTAAAGGGACTTCAATACGTGCATTTATTGTTTGAAAATACTTTTTGTTGGAATACAGAACTGAAGGTAAGTAATAAGACTAATGTTATGTTAATTTCGATTAGAATGATGTAGATAAAAGAATAATATAAGAAAACTTCGTTTGTGGAACAGCTAGAGAAAGTCATGTGAATGGAATACATAAGATTTTTCTAAAACGATTCTTTGGATTCAGGTGAGTTCAAAAAGAATATTTCTGAGAAGTTTCGATACTGAAGTTTCGGATGGAATATACTACTACCTTACCTCACTACCTTAGCTACTATGGGTAATG
This sequence comes from Hymenopus coronatus, assembly GCA_030762935.1. NCBI lineage: Eukaryota > Metazoa > Arthropoda > Insecta > Mantodea > Hymenopodidae > Hymenopus > Hymenopus coronatus. The sequence continues at coordinate 60,363,705 of CM060894.1, forward strand.
AACGTAATAAAATTTAAAAAGTAGTTTTTACTCAGAAAAAGATGTAGTGTACAAGTTATTTATATTTCCTTTAAATAAATATAAGAGTGGATTTTACGTTTTGAATATAAGATTCCAAGAATAGAAAACAAAAGTTGCGAAGATTACTTCTATACTTCCAGGGACACTGATTAACCTAACATCCGCGTCAGTACAATTTCCGGCGCCTTGAAATTATATCCATAATAGGACAAAGCATAACAGCGCAGAAGTTGGCCGCTGTATTGTTTGAATGTCCCGTTCCGTTACCTCGATGTGAATGGAAAGAAGCCACTACGATGTAGCTTTTTACATTATTGACGAAGAATGTAATAAAGATAATAGGGCTATGAGAGTAACTATACGCTTACTCAGTACGTTTAATGGGAGGTCTAGGAATATGCCAGGAAATCCTCGGATGTTCCTGAGGACATCGGAGTTATGATCAAGAAGGTGTCATTGATCGGTGAGTATTTTTAATTTTTACAAATTATTTGTTGTTGCACTTATAGTCATCTTAGTTTACTTCCATTCTTATTTCCATTGTTTTAATGTTTTCATATGTGCTGACACATGAAATAAATCGTTATTTACATATTTTGGATTTTTCTGAAGCCTTGCAAAATCAATGGTAGTTTATATGTAGGACTTCTTAAAAGTTTAAAATTTTCACTTTCTCTACATGTACTGAGCACGTAGTGTATAGCGAAGGATTGCACTCCACCCAAAAATTCGAAACTGAGATTTCACCGGAAGTACACGTTTTAGAATCCCCTGTAACAAAAACTTAGAAAAAGGTCCGTGTGTCTGTGTCCGCGGTAACCCCAAAAGTTGGTAAAATACCAAACTTGGTATTTAAGTTTAGTATCTTCCAGGGATGCGACACGAAGACTTTGAGAAAAATCCCCCCACCCCAAACTTCCCTTTACATGGAAAAAGTTTAGAAAATAATGATTTGCTCAAAAATGGCTCTAACGATTTTTATGAAAATCTCTTATATTTAAGATATTTACATGACAAATAAAATGTATATCTTGAATTTTCTGGGAATAGCCGCTGAAAACATATTTATTTGATGAATTTTTGCGGAATTTTGCATAACTGGTAAACCGTAAGAGATAGCCTGGATCTTACCACACAAAGCATGTAGAGCTCATTAAAACACACAACTTATATTTATACATTTTTCGTGAGGTTGATGTTTTTGAGATATTCCTTGTTAATAGTCTCAGCTTTAAAATGCTTACCCAAACTTTTCTCATACGGGAATTTGTCAACTCTTGTCCATACATAACAAGGTACTTCAATCACGTAGCAACCACTTTTTAAAAGATTTAGCTATCGATTTAACCCATGGTACACCCTTATTTCCCTTCTACTTACAAGGAAGCAAGTAATATGACCCTTTCTGCTATTTTTTTCTTGATTAGCATTAAGCAAATTAACAATAATTTATTGTAGAAATGAGGAGAAAGTCATGTGAATGCAACACTCAGATTTTTATATGAACCGCTGAACATACGGAATGCATATTTGATATACGTATGTCTTGAGTAATTTTTTTGTTTTTTGTTTGTTTGCTTGTTTTCTGTGGCGGGTCCTTAACGTTCTTTGACCTGCTTGGTCATATAGGACGATGAATGAAATCGGTGAAATGATGCTCAGATGACTTGGGGGTCCATAGGACTTTAAGTTACTCAACATTCGTCTTCTCAGGATAAGGGAAAATCCCGTATAAAAACAACAGCAACAACAACAAAACTTATCCGTGTAACTCGCCCTAACCGAGATTCGAATTCCCGGCCTTTTAAAGTGAGGCAGATACGCTACCCCTATACACGAGGCGGGCTAATAACATTTGTTGAAACATGTAAATATTGGCTCAGCATAGTACACATTTTAGAAATGTTTTAATAGCTGAGTGTTTTATACATTTCCCTAAGTATTCATAATAATAAATTCCACCCATTCTATTACTTTAGCATGGTTCCCACAGTTCTAATTGATGGGTATATTAAAAAACAAACGATTCAGATATCAAACTTAAGACACATTTCAAGCACACATTTAGAAAGCTTCCTTGACCTCAACAGATATTTTTCTTTTTGGAAAATTCTGCTATCTTTTACATTCCCCTAAAATACTTTCGATGATTAATACGCAGTTTTATTTGACATCTAATGGAAACATATGTCGCAGTTTTACTTTCCCTAGCGCATATCAACAACTGTGTAGTAGATAGAGAAGGCATTGTATTCCACCCAAAAATTCAATACCGAGAGTTCACCGAAAATATATATCTTTTGAGGTCCCCTGAATCCAAAAAAAACAACAACAAAAAACAAAAAACAAAAATTTTAGAAAAAGCTCAGTGTGTGAGTTTGTCTATCCGTATGTATGTCTGTGGACAGTATAACCCCTTAGTCCATTGTCCATTAAATATATAACTTAGTATTTAAGTTCAGTATCTCCCAAGGATGCGACATGAAGATTTTCAAGAAAATCCTTCCACCCTAAACTACCCTTTACATGGAAAATGTTTCGAAAATTTATATTTTCCCAAAAATAGCCGTAACGATTTTTATTAAAATATTGTATATTGAAGATATTTACATCACAAATAAAATGTATATTTCGAATTTCCTGGGAATGGCCTCTGAAGACCTCATTACTCTGACATTTTTGTAAGTGGTAAGTCGTAAGAGATAGACAAAAACCCATGACACCAAAAATATAGATCTCGCAAAAACACACAATTTATGCCATAAGTTTTTTTTCGCAAAGTTAATAGTTTCCAAGATATCCAGTCTTACTGGTTTCAGTTTTAAACTACTTAAATATTTCTCAAGCGGGAAACTAACTTCGGCTGCGCAGTGGCCGAGTGATTTGATCACTCGCCTTTCAATTAGACGACCCGACCCGTGTTCGATCCCAAGCGACCGCATGTGAGATTTGTGGTGGACAAATCGGTGCAGCGGAGGGTTTTCTTTGATTTCCACAGCCATCGTGTTCCTCCGGTGCTCCATATTCATTTATATATCTCAGTGTCATCGCTTGCGGTGCCACAAGTAGTTAAAGCGGGCGTTAAACACTGTAAAAAAAAAGGTCAACTTTCGTTTCATCTCTTTTGTTTTACTCCCAGAAATGCAAAATAAAACTGAATTTCAATTGGTTTAAATAGCAATAGTTTTTAAAAGATTTTACTATCGCGTTAGCCTAGTGTATATCCATATATCCTTTCTACTTACAAGGAAGCAAGCAACACATTATTTCTACTAATGCTTATCTCGAAGTAGATAAAAGAATAATTTTTTGTTAGGAACATTTGTTTAAGGAACAACTAGAGAAAGTCATGTGAATGGAACACATCAGATTGCTTTCCCTAGTTGTAATTTGTACTCTTGTTAAAGGGTACTTCGTAAAATATAGCTATAACATATAATTCTCGAACTATCGACAGTGAATGGCGAATTTTGTGACCGATGCCGTGCCATTTTAAGTTGTAATTGAAGAACCTTTTTGCTAGAATACTTTTGTAGACGAAAGTTGTTTATATTAATATTATGGGCAATTCTATTTGAAATCAAACGGCAAGATATGCCGTAATCTGGTTGTAATTTGTCCTCTTGTTAAGGGATACTTCGTAAAATAAAGTTATAACATAATTCTCGAAGTGTCATCAGTTATCTTGGAAAACGAATGATGCTTTTTGTAATCGATTCTGTGCCGTGTTATCATTGAATAACCTCTCATTGCAGAACATTCATTTCGGAGACAAAAGTTGTGTTATATTAATATTTAACAACACATGTATAGCGTTTTAAAAGAGCTATATCTTGTTTGACTCTTTGTCAATTTCAAACCTAAACATTTGATCGAGAATAACCCTAGGATCATTAGTAGATGCTGACACTGGTGGTTGGCATATTCATATTCCATGTAATATCGTTTCGTTCAAATGCTGTTTCGCTTACCTACCGAATAAAGCTTCGCCCGAGAGCTGCTTAACTAAGAATCTGTGAGCAAATTATCAAATGAGCACAAGGAAAAATCAGTAGCAATCGGGCACGTGTGTCAAGCGACCAGCTAAACCTGTTTGGGTTTGTTTTCTTCATGGCTAATTGCCTTTCATTTATTTTCAAGTTCATCCAGAAAAAAAATTCGTCATATTTCTTCAAAGCAATGCCCACGTGATTTAACAGAATTGTACTGGGAAGCAAAACGATAAAGTACATAAACTGCCTGGATATTAAATAAATAAACAATAACAAACAAGCCCATTCTGATACAAGTGTCAAAGCAGAATTTGTCACTTAACTTACATGCTTGCACATTGCTTGGGCTTACCAGTTATGCAAAATTTGGCAAAATTCATCTAGAACAAAAAAGTCTTCAGAGGTTATTCCCACAAAATTTAAGATATACATGTTATTTTTCATGTAATATCTTTTAATGTGTGATATTTTAATAAAAATGCTTCAAGCCATTTTTGAGAAAATCAAAATATTCGAAAATTCTTCCATGCAAAGGGTTATTCCGGAGGGAGATTTCCCCGAAAATCTTCGTGTCGCATCCCTGGAAGATGCTAAACTTAAATACCAAGTTTGGTAAAACGTTAATTCTAAAATAAAGCAGTAAGATATGGATATTTCATCCAATTTTTTATTTTTTCTACAATGGTCTTCTACCCAAGAATTTTATGTCGACATTTCACCGGAAATACGTGTTTTGAGGTTCCCCGAATACAAAAAAGAAAGCATATTTGGAAAAAGATCCAAGTGTATGTGTTTGCGCGCTTGTCCGTGAAAACACGATAAATCAAAAACGAAAAGTCGGTTAAGTGGCAAACTTGTTATTTAAATTCAGTATCTTCCAAGGATGCGTCACAAATATTTTCAGAAAAATCTCCTTATTTCCAACTATCCTTTACATGAAAGATTTTTCAAACATGTTTAGTTTCTCAAATATGGCTCTATTTTTATTAACCGATCATAGGTTTAAAATAGTTTTATGACTAACGAAGTGTACGTATTGAATTTTTTGGGAATAGCACCTTCATTCTGGCTATTGTTTAGCTGGTGAACCATAAGAGATACACAAATATATACATATCTTTAAAACAAACAGTTTATCTCGTCTACCATTTTTGTAAAGTTAACCGTTTCCGAGAGATTTTCTTTTTATAGGCTTCACTTTTAAACTAATTTTCACAGAGGGAAGTCATCTTTCGTTTCATATCTCTTTTGTTTTACGCCTGTCATTGCAAAGAGAACTGTTTTCAATTGTTTCATAGAGCGACCAGCTTTTAAAAGATTTTACTATCGCTTTAGCCTAATGTATTCCTTTATTTTCCTACTGCTTACAAGGAAGCAAGTAATAAGACTATTTCGGCTAATGTTTTCTCGATTAGAATAATGTAGATACTCTTTTGTAAGAATAGTTTACACAAACGGTAGAGAAAGTCATGTGAATGGAACACATACGATTTTTTCAATTTGTAATCACAAATTCATTATAATTTCAATATATTCAACATGTAAGAAAGGTAGAGTATACTTCCAGTATTTCCAATAATTCCATTATCAGAAGACACTGTAAAACTGCTACGATATATGTGAAAACTACCAAGGCTATTGATTGCGTTTCGGTGTCATAGATATCGAACGAAATGCCCGCAAAAGCGAGTGTTTTATTTCACATGAATTTCTCTACTTATTCTGCAGCTTATTCTTCTATCTCTCCATGCTAATCAACATTGACATTAAAGTAAGTAATATTACTTATTCCCTTAGAGTATAAGGGAAATAAGAGAAATTTACTTGACTAAAGCGATAGTAAAATCTTTTACAAGCTGGTCGCTAAATCATGAATTGAAATTCCGTTCTCTTTACATGGTCAGGAGAAAAAAACCAATGACGACTTCAATGACGACCCATTTATAAAATTACTTTACTAAAATATAACTTATTATTTGTCTTTTGTTTTTATTCCTTTTAAATTTATTTTAATTTGCGTCAATTTAGCTTCCTCGTCATTTCAAGACGGATCAGTTCCATAATGTACTATGTTGACGGTTTGTGGACTGTGCTATATCACTTTTGCTTCGTGCCAAAGAGATGGAACTATGGTGCCACAGTTACTACTTTCACATCTGTAGTCAGATGGCTTAATACAGCCAGACTTCAAGGTCTCTAGTCTAGCCGCCTCCCTCATCCGTAGTCAGATGGCAGATGTGAAGCTACACCTCCCCATATACCATATTATTTTGCTCCGCGAAAAGTAGATTGCGTTATGGTGTCTCATGCAACTTCTGGCTGTGAAAGGATAGCAGCAGAGTGACCATTACCATCTATTCCAATTTTTATATCGAATGTGAAGCTTTGGGTGGTGGTATTAAATATTCAGTCCAATATTTACCCTGGCAATTGAGGAAAAAGAGGGGGGGGAACAGCCAAATTGGTCGGTCCATGGGATTTAAACTTTGGAACTCCGGAATGCGTGCCCATGTGTCACTTACCTGTGCCATCCCCCTCTCCTTCCCTCGCTCCCTTCCTCATTCCCTGATTCCTTTCCTCCTCTCACAGATCTTCCTCCCGCTATTCCTACTCCCTCCTTCCATCCCTCGCTCGCTATCTCCCCCTCCTTCTCTCCTCTCCTCATTCCTCCCTCCTTCCTTCTCTCCTTCCTTCCTCCTTTGTTTCTTTGTTCCTTCCTTCAAGTTTACTCTCTTCACGTATTATGTACATAATGCAGAGAGAAATTCGTGATTTAAAAAGAGGCATTTTTAAGAACGTGCCGGTGTGCGTATGTGTCTCTGTGTGAGTCTATGGGCAGCATACATCAAAAACAAAAAACCGGTTAAATACCAAAATTTGTATTTAAGTTGAGTGTCTTTTAAGAATACGATACATGATTTTCAAAAAAAAAAAAAATCCCCCCAGCCACAACTACCCTTTACACGGAACATTTTTTGAAAATTTTGATATTCTCAAAAATGGATCTAACGATTTTGATTAAACTTTTCTGGGAATAGCCACTGTAGACCTCTTCATTCTGGATGACTTTTCTATAACTGGCAAACCGTAAGATAAAGATAAAACTTACTCCACAAAAAATGTAGATCTCACTAAAACATACAATTTTTTTTTTTTTTTTTTAGAGTAACCGTTTTCGAGATATTCCGTATTATTGGTTTCAATTGTAAGCCACTTAAACTTTTCTCAAACGGGAAGACATCTATGTTCTCGTTTGTTTACTCCTGTCAAGCAAAGAGAATGACATTTATTTTTGTTTTTTCACATAGCGAACATCTTTTAAAGGATTCAACAAGCGCTTTAGCCTGCGCATTATCTTATTTCCCTCTATTTACAAGGAAGCAAGTAATAAGACTAATTCTGCTTATGTTTATCTTGATTAGCATAATGTAGATAAAAGACTAATGTTTCGAATAAAAGATTTGTTTGCGGAACAGCTAGAGAAAGTCATGTGAATGGAACAACATCAAATTTGTTCTTTATTTCTTTCAAGATATTTTAATAAAAAATTCTAGACCTATTTTTTTAAAAATTAAAAAAGTTGAAAAATGGTCCGTATAAAGGATAGTTGATGGTAGGGGGATTTTCCTGAAAATATTTATATCATGTTCTAAGAACGCGTTGAACTTAAATACCAAGTTTGACATTTAATGAACTTTTCATTTTTAAGCAATATTGTTTATAGATGCACGTATTTTTATAAAAAGGCTTTTTGTTTGGATTCAGGGAGTTTAAAACATGTATTTACCGTGAAATCTCGCTATCAAAATTTTTGTTGAATGCAATACTTCTCTACCTACTACGTATATAGTACCGTTGTAGAGAAAGTAATAAATATGTAAATTATCCAATGGACCTTTGTGATTTCATATAAGCAGTGTATTAATACTTTTTTCCTCACTACCTTTTTTTTTCATTTAACATCTAAGGTCATATGGGCGCTTTGCATTAGAAACATCTCATCTGTAGGTTATTTACGTTGGGTTTAAATCGTTTTATTTTCCTCAAGCACACACACACACACACACACACACACACATACTTCAAGACTCTGTGGGGGATATGGAATAATTCTGGTTAAGGAAAAAAATCCCCGTCCAGCCGGAAATCGAACCCAGGACCTCAGGATAAGACCTCACTACTTTGCGATAACACTATTGATGTGAATATCACGTCTCTGATGCTATTGCTTCACAACCATGATGAAGGCAGTTTCGCACTAATAGTGGAGCAATAAATTTATATTAGCTCTGCTGGTCGGATTATAGAGGCACCATAATTATTAAGTACCGTGAATATTCTGACCTTGGTCATTGCTCAGAAAAGAAAATGCATATCAAATCAGAAACGTAATAATACAAAGAGTGCATTATTAGCATCTAATGCTTTGATAGTTTAAACAAAATATTAGTAAGTGTAGGACTAAGTGGAGGAACTGTGGTAGAAGAAATGGAAAAACCTGATGTGTTCCATTCACATGATTTTCTCTACACCTCTGCAACAAATTGTTGTTAAATACCTTATTCTTTTATCTATTTCATGCAAATCGAAAAAAAAAATTAGCAGAAACAGTCTTATTATTTGCTTCCTTGTAAGTAGAAGCGAAATAAGGGAGCACCATTAGGTTAAAGTGATACTCAAAAGCTGGTTCCTATGTGAGTGAAGTTCCTTTGTATGAACAGGAGTTGACAAATTCCTGAATGAGAAAAGTATAAGTTCTTTAAAGCTGAAGCCAAAAACAAGGAATGTCTCAAAAACAATAAACTCCACGAAAAAAAATGTATATCACATAAATTGTGTGTTTTAACGTGCTCTACATCTCAGCGGTTTAGCAGTTATGCAAACTTCCGTAAATTAAATCAAAATTGTTAGTCATTTTTGAAAAAATTAAACTTTTCGAAAAATGTTCCATGTAAAGGATAGTTGGGGGTGGGGGAATTTTCTTTAAAATCTTCATGTCGCATCCATGGAAGATACCGAACTTAAATAGCAAGTTTGGTATTCGACGGTCTTTTCGTTTTGAGCTATGCTATCCACAGACACACATACGGACCTTTTTCTAAAAATGCTTTTTTTGGATTCAGGGGACTCAAAACATGTGTTTCCGGTGAAATCTCGGTATCGAATTTTTGGGTGGAATGCAATACCTTCTCTTACACTATGTGCATAGTACATGTAGAGAAAGTAAAAATATGAAAAAGAACTGAAAAGTATGCTATTGCTAGACACCTGGTAGACTTTTTTGTCTTCTTTTTTAATGATATCGTATGTTGGTTTACCTGAGAAATGGTAAAACTATTTCCTTACAAAATGTTCCTCTCCCTTCCAATATGCCTTTTCAGTAGTTTTCAATTTTTATTTGTGGCCATCAGCTATATTTAAAGTTTAATTTAATTGCGTGGACTCTTTCTCAGTCGATCATTACGAGGAGTAACTGCTACTGAATAAAATATGCAAGTTTTAGAATTCAATTATAACATTTTATTTCACTCACGAACTTTGAGGAACGAAACTTCAATTAAGTTAACACATCGCTAACATAATAACATCAATATAACTTCTAGGTCGATGGAGTTTTTCTCAATGGCGTGTTTAATACGCAAACTTGATTCTCTTATTAATCACTTCAGTTCCTTTACAAATCATTTTCATCTTTCACAATTTACAGGTTAAATTATGTCCACTAATTTTTGCACATTATCTTCTTAAGTGAATGTATTTCTTTAAGAGATTAATTATTTTTTAAATCTATGCCATACACCATCGTGATATTCAACGAAACCATTACGATGTCCACTTTCTTGTTTCTCTCGTCTCCAAGCAAAATTTTCAACAAAATTCGGAGACAATGTATTCCTAATTCTTTTGTCCTTTCCTTAAGGAAACAAGCTGATAAATATTCATATACATTCGTTCTTAGTACATACTCTTTTATACACAGTTTATCCTTTTTAACTACTAAAACTCAAATTATAGGTAATTACATAAAATTTCACGGTTACACAATAACTTTCCGTTGCACACACAAAACAATCTTTAATTTATTTTAAACTAGCAGAATAAGAAATAACTGGACGAGAAATAAAAAGTGGAATTAACAAATGGATTTCTTGGAAAAATGTTAAAAATGCTCTTTTGTCACCTAACTTTGCAACATATATTATTGCTACATTTGCGTTAATTTATGTTATTTTTACGAGGGCAGGAATAGGGGTAAGAAATCCCCAAATCAGGATCAACCAGAGCAGTTTTATTGCTGCGTTACGAGGCCTGTCAATGAAATTAATGTATTCATATTTTGCCTGCGTTCTTATACGTCGAGTGTAAGTTTAGAGAATATGTGTAGTGAAACATTCGGAAATTAGGTACAGTTAAATTTTATTGTATTACAACATTTAATGAATATTACACACATATTTTAATGTAACTTAGATAGTTTTTAGATTAGTAGAAATGAAAAGCGGAAAAACATTTAGAACATATTGTATTTTATTCATCATTTTATTAAGAATTAACACAGTTCATAATTGTGTAATATTCTAAATGTATTTCTATATACATACTGATATTCTTTAATATGAACTTTTAGGAAATCAAGAGTGAATGCAGAAAGGGCAAAATAGACAAGTAGATTAGGTACGTAGGATTCCGGCAGGGATGGACGTAGATACCTTCACCGCTGAATCTTTTCACCCGACAGCTTGTGATTAAGTTGGTATTTCTTAAAAACCAACAAAAAATGGGCTTGGTCCATTAGACTTCCTGAACCAATCACAAGACACCATTCTGATCAGACTGTCACAAAGCGGAAATGGAATTTGTAGCGGCTATGTTGCCAAACCTGCTGAATTTCCAATCGCGTGCTTCAGTTTGTGAATTCCAATACATACTCGGGTTGTTCTTTACAATCTAAAAATTATTATCCGTTATCATTTATAATTGTTGTTAGTAATATTGTTTGTGTTTATTTATGCCTATTTATTTTATTTAATCATCCATTTATATATTTTTTCATTCTTATTACTTATACAAGATTTGAAGTCGACAATTGCTTAAAATGGTGCTGATCACTGACTGATGGATGGCGAAGTGAAAATCCTTTGCCAAAGGTGTGCCCTTAATAACTAGACATTCCAAGGTCCAGACATGACCCGGAAATTCTTTGAACAGAAGAAGTACTCGAAGGTTAATTGGTATCCCTCTATTCGTTCTGATAAAACTGTGCAGTGAATTAATAATTCTTGGAATAAGCCAGAACTATTATTAACGAGGGAGTGAAACTATAGCGATGACGATTATGTCTCTGAAGATGGCGACGATTAAGATTTAGAGAAATTGAGCCTTTACAATTTTAAATCGGTGAATGAAAAGCTCTTTGTTATACCATACTTGTGTCTGTAACAGGCAAGTTTGCATTAACTTGTTCTAGAATGTCACACACGTTCCATTATATAATGTGTGTGTGTGGTTTTTTTTTTTTTCAATTAAAAACAGTACCATTGAATTAGTTATTATTTTTGCGCTTTCATTACTGTGCATACTTATATATGCGCCTTTAGACATGAAAGAAGTTTCATATGCAGCTGTTGTTTACGAGCAATTCTGGCAACGTCACAGCTACAGCAGAGCCAACATTACCTGAAGGCACCCGTCAAATGCAAAGATTCAGCGGTGGGGGTATATTGTTGCGTACTCATGCTCCGGAAGGAAAGGGTGAAACGAACGACACAGAAGGCCACAAGATCCGGGGCGACAGGTTTGGGTGTAGGCAGGGTTTCTGACTACTTCAGATGTGAGATCTCGATTCCGCGGGTAACACCCACATAGACCTTCTTCCTCAAGGAGGGGGTTCGTCAAACAGCACCCACCAGGACATGCCACACCAAGCCGTCCACTCACCTGATCCTTCAACCTTGAAGCGTAAAGGAATGAAATTTAAGGAAACGGGGAATAAGAAAATTCACAGCATTACCGGGACCAACCCACCATTCCCCTACCGACCTGATTAACGCAAAAAAAAAAGTCAAAGTAGCCGGTTCAATGATAAGTAATCGAAACCGGAATTTAATGAATGCGGGTCTCACTCATTATCGTGGAGTAACGGGATGGAAAGGTTATTTTCCAATAAAGTAGATACAGGCTATATTAAATAAATCTAATTTCTCTATTAAGTAGGTACTGTACGTTCAGTAGTGGACAAGGTACCTATTATATTCCACCCAAAAATTCGATACCGATATTTCATCGGAATACATGTTTTGAAGGCCCCTGAGTCCAAGAAAAAAACTTTTTAAGAAAAAATGTCCGTGCGTGTATGTATGAGCGTGAATATGTGTCAAAAACGAAAAGTCTGTTTAATACCAAGCTTGATATTTAAGAATGTGACACGAAGATTTGCAAAAAACAAAAAACAAAAAAAAAACAAAAAAAACAATACTCCCACCCAAAACTACCCTTTACATGGAAGACTTTTCGAAACGTTCGTGTTTCTCAAAAATGGTTCTAACGATGTTAATAAAAATACCGTGTACCAGGTGGCCCAACTGCCCTGTATTTGGTGTGTGCAGAAATCTCTTGGTGTGTTAAAATAGTTGCAACGGGGCCATTTCTTGCTAACACCCACCATTGGGATACCGGGCGAGAGCGACCTTCGGTTTACTCCCTGCAATGAGCGCGACCCGCTCACAGTCTCCGCTGATAGCAAGACTGTACTTCACTGACAAAATTTAACTTGACAAAGCCTCGTTTAGTTCTGCAACTCTTAAATAAAATGTATTTCTTGAATTTTCACTTAATAGCTTCTGAGACCTCCTTATTCTATGTAACTTTCGCATAACTTGTAAACCGTAAGAGACAAAAACTCACTACACAAAAATGTAGGTCCGTTAAAATTCCCAATTTATGCCATATATACTTTTTGTGGAGTTACCATTTCCGAAAAAGTCTTTGTTATGGTTTCGATTTTAAAATACTTAAAACTTTTCTCAAACGAGAATTTGACATTCCTGTTTCTTTTGTTTTACTCATGGCCATGCAAAGAGAACCGAATTTCAATGTTAATCGCAAAGAGCGACAGTTTTTAAAAGATTTGAATATTGCTTTAGTCTAGGGGTTTACCTTAGATTCCCTTCTACCAAGTAATAAGACATTTCTGATAATGTTTATCTGAATTAGCATAAAGTAGATAGAAACATAAGCTTTTGTAAGAATAGTTTGTTACAGAGTAGACCGAGAAAGTGGAGTGAATGGATTACATCAGATTTTTTACCTGTTACACCCATTTTATGAAAACGAAAATAAGACTAAGACTAGCGACGAACTAAACATGATAGCACTGTTCTTCATCTCTGGAATTAGCTTACACAATTTTAGAATGCTCCGTTTAAATCTCTAAAGTCTAAGCAAACTCAGTAACCGCAAATTACATCCATCAGCAGGAAAGCTGAGCTTCATTCATAATCCAAATAAGAACTGTCTGGGTTCATAATTCTTTCCTCGACCAACAGAAATAGAAATCTACTACCCAATCGAAGTGCAGAAGGGTCGCTGCTATCCTAACAGACAGCCGCTGAGAGGCAACTTGCAATCTCATTTCCATCTATCCATTCTTATCATGAAACACCCTTCGTAATACCGACCCCGCAGTAAAAACTCTGCGTATTAATTCTAATCACTAGGGATGGCAACTTGGGGACTGATAGCGGGACAGAATCGAAGTTATCGCAGCATGGTATGTAGTTGTGCGGTGTTGACAATGCAGTGTAAACATAGTGGTATTAATAGAAGGAAAATTTGGCAATGGTAGACTGTGATGTTTTCACTAACAGTGGAAGGCGATTGAGGTTGGGGGGGGGGATGGTAAACATAAATACCATTCATGAACTAACAACTTCAATTCAATTGCTGTTGTGCAACAAGTCATCAGCATTATTATCCGTTTTATTTTCTCACAAGAAATATAAATTGCAATGCACAACATACAATCGTAACGTCTTAAATGTGAATCGTCTCCGATTGGCACGTAAACAGGCTTTATATTGTGAAAAACTTCACTCCACATCACAAGATATAATTGGAGCAAATGGAAATAGGGCACATAATCGACTATTGGGTAAGGTACTCCATCAGCAATTATTTGCGTAGCAACACCTCGTAGTTTATTTCGTATTTTGCGCATTATTGAAATGCGCATTTCTGATTAATTGCTTGCACAAGTTCATCGACAGCTTTCAGGGCTCGAAACATTTCAATGTTAGATGTTTCCAAATATGTGTTATTGTCGTACATATATCTGCAAAGTTCTTCTGTATGAATTGAATCCATTTGAAGCAAGAGATTTTATAATCTTGATTGAAGAGCATGCACTATCATCAAAGGCATTAATTACTGTTAAACAGTATTGTAAAATACAACATGATATATTGCTGCATGAGGCCACGTTCCCCAACGCGTTACTACAGGTAAATACATATAGCGCGGGCAATCGCCAATGCCCGTCGGTCTTTACTCGGTAGGTTTGCAACTGGTATTCGCATGTGTCTCGCTATCGGTCCCCAAGATGCTATCCCTACTAATCACATGTACATTCATCCAAGAAATACAAAGAATAATCCTCCTGTTCGGCTCGCTTGACAATAGCGCACAATAGCTGTAAAAACAAATGCCTTTGTGTTCATCTTCCTGCACTCAAGAAAAACGATCCGGAAGCAACTTATTTCATTTGATTTCCCGAAATTCCCAAGATTGGAACTGGAGTCCGGCTACGTGATTATCGTATAAAGGGAGCGGGGACAATTCCGGCTGCCAGTCAAAAAGTCAACAAGAGAGTGACGAACGCTAAACGGTGAATATATATATGTGCAGCTGATATTGGACAGTGCATAGAGCAGTCAATCGTGAGCTGTGACTCAATGTCTCAGTTATTTTGTGTAACAACAGTGTTACAAGTCTAACGTGTTGTATTACGTTGAGCGCCTTTGTGACGAATAAACTAAGTTTAGCAGAAACGAGTATTTTCATTTGTTACAATATATACTCCTTTGTCTCTTAAAAAGTTTTCTAAGAGTCTTGTTATACAATTATTATAATTATTTTTTAAAGATTTAAAAGATTTTAAAATTAGGAGCATTAAACATATCAATAAAAAATATATCAATAATAAAATACTGAACAATTTACAACACCTAAATAAATTAAAAGTAAAACGCAAGAGAATAAATTCTTGAACATATAAACCCTCTAATTAAGCACATGAAGATTGCTAGAAGCAAAAGGATTAACCCAGATGGTTTTATTTTCTAATTCAATGAGCAGCCGCGCTGGACTTAAAGCCTTTAGTAACCAAGTTTTGTTTTCTCTTAGTGTTACACAGTTGATTCTTATTGAATTTGAAAAGTGACACCAGACCTCACATTTTTAGCTCTAAAATGTAGATTTACTCCCCTAAATATATTTTAAAAACTGTTCTAGACTTTAAAAAATGGGCTAGTACTTCATATTACCTTCATTCACATTAAATGGATGTAATAATTATGAAATCAGCAATAAAACATCTGATATGTTACAATCACATGACTTTGTCTACCTATTTTGCAATAAACTATAAAATTATTTCAAACTCTTCTCGGGCTTCTAGCCAGGTAAAAACTTGGCTTGACACCAACGTTTCGAAGAAGTGCATCTTCCTCGTCTTCAGGGATGCACTTCTTCGAAACGTTGGTGTCAAGCCAAGTTTTTACCTGGCTAGAAGCCCGAGAAGAGTTTGAATTAACACGTTCGCCAGGAAAGCTTCAGTTCTTATTTTATAAAATTATTATATAAAATAATAGAAAAAATAGAAATGAAAATGAATGTGGGCCCTTTATTAATTTTTTTCAGTTAAAAGTTTAAATTCTTGATGGAGTTTATTAATAATTGAGTTTCATAATACTTTCTTGCAAAAACTTATTCTTCTATCTACTTCATGATAAGATAAACAATTATAGAACTGGTTTTATTTCATATTTCCTTTAGGTAAAAAGGGAATAGGGAATACGTTAGGCTAAAGGACAGCCACAGCTTTTAAGAGATAATCGCTTTGTGGCAACATTGAAATCTTCGCATCATCAGGGTGAAAGATGAATAACGAGTTCCCAGTTTAGAAAAACTATTGCTATTAAACCAATAGCAATAATATCTCGGAAATGGTTAACTGAACAAAAATAAATATTGCTTATAAATTGTGAGCTTTACCGACATCTATATTTTTTGTATTAAGATTGTTTTCTATCTTTTACGGTTTACTAGTTATGTAAAAGTTATCCAGTGAAGAGGACTGTAAAGATTATTCCCAGAAAAAAGTTTCCAGATATACATTTCATTTTGATGAAGCTACCTTACCCTTTACGGTAGCCCAAATAAGCTATACAGGGTGTTTCAAAACGACTCCAAAAGAAGATGTGGACCATGTTGGTCATACCGTACGTGATACGTGAATATAATTTTCAGCTCTAAATTCGGCACATACAAAAACTGCCATTAAATCACCATGGGTTAGGCAGTCGTACATAAACAAATGGCAGTGTCTGGCACGTGTCCAAGAGAGATGCCGGTTGGTAGCGAAGGCCCCAGTCGCGTGGTGTAGGGGTAGTTTGATAGACACACCGGCGCGGCACAGGTCATCTTAGTAATGGAAAACGTAGCACGTGCGTTTTGTTATGTGTTTCGTATAACACGTTCTGAGTGAGATTGTTTTTGTGGCGTATGAAAACTGTTATTCCTTCATTGCCTAATCTTAAATGCGTGCGATTTTTAAACACACTAAAACTTTAAATAGAGTTTGAAAATTGCAACATCAAGTTTCGGACAAGTCAAAGTCTAAGCTAATCGACTGCTTTGTTCGTTTGGTGTCGTTTTGAAACAGCCTGTATAGAATTATATTGATAATGACGTGGTGGATGCGGTTAACTCGGTAGTGCTACTATAGTGCTCTCTGGTCTAATTCATGTATACATGTGTTTTCCCTTGTTTTGTAAGGAGCTGTGGGATGTATCTCATGTTTTGTTTCCGTTGCCTCAAAGACTACATAATGTTCCTTCAACTATAGCTGAATCTTTGCACTGCTTTGTGTTCGGTAGTTTAGCTAATACTCTAGAATGATAGATAACGTTGACCATTATTATGATTCTTTTAGAGTCTTCTGTAACAGTTCAAAAGGCAAATGAAACAGTTGCTCGTGCCCAGGTCGTTTACCTTTATTGTTTCTTTGTGGTAACTGGCGGTGTAGTCACGCGACGTCATTTCCCAGAGTCTCAAAAGACTGACTAAAGAATAAAAAACCCATCTTTAAAGCTATCGGCGTTCATTTCTGAATGGTGCCGTCCCCGTGTCCGCGCTCGCTAAAGTGGCTAGCTTTGGTGTTTTGTGGCGCAGAGGATCGTGGGTTCCAGTCCCGCCTTAGGCATGGATGTTGTGTGTTTGTAAATGTGTATATGTCTGTGTCTATATAAGTGAAAAGAAAACGGTAAACAAAATAGTGCAACAAAAGAAATGTAGGAAACGAAAGAAAAAATAGGAAAAAGGAATGCAGCTCCGGAGTCCTGACAAGACTCTGGAAAAAAAACCAAAAAAAAAAAAACGGTAATCACGAGAAAAAAAAAATGGTAATCGGATGATAATTCTGAATCGGCATTTGAGAGTAGAGCACCCATTAACTTCCATTTGATGATCATGTATGGCACGATAAATCGCAATACTTTACCTAATGGTACTTTAAGCACCAATTTTCCAGCGGAACATTACCATATGACTTACCTGGTGTGAGTTTAATGTTTACAGGCCTCCAGGCATCACCTGGGCCAGTTATCATCCAAAGCTTGATGTTTTGGGCCTTACGCAGAAATTTTATTCTGGCTTTCTCAATGTCGCGTCTTTCCAAAAGAAAGTTCCGACTATCATTTGTTTGCCCTATCTCTAAACCTCAGTCACCCTCCGTGGTGTAATGGTTACCACGCTAACTTCATATACCCAAGGTCGCGGGTTCAAGCGTAGAAATTCTTAGCATGGTTTCCTTCGGAAGGGAAGTAAAGCCGTTGGTTCCGTGTCGTAGATTTACGGCACGTAAAAGAACCTCAAGCCTAATAGAAAGGCCTCTGAGCAAAATTAAACGGTCTTTCACGCCCAGTATAGAATGGGACGCTGAGAACCACAACAGTTAAAGAGCATCCTTAAATAAAACTCGATTTCATTTATCTAAAACTCAGAGATTTCAGAAACTGTATGTACAGAAGACATAAAGCCCTTATATTCTGTTTCTCCCTCATTAAGCTGACTATCTAGGAGGGCCCTTTTTTTTTTTTCAACCTCCGATGGGCTATAAATAAAAGACAAGTTCATAGAAAACAATTATTTTATTACTAAAAGTTTTGTACACTTATGCTTACTTTTCAACATAATCATCGAAAAGATTGAGACATTTATCGTACCTGTGCACAAGCTTTGCAATACCGCTTCAAAAAATCTTATGTGTTCCATTCACATGACTTTCTCTACATCTCTGCAACAAATTATTGTTAAAAAGCTTATGCTTCTATTTACTTCATGCTAATCCAGAAACAATTAGTAGAAATAGTGTTATTACTTGCTTCCTTGTAAGTAAAAGCGAAATAAAGGAGTATCATAGGTTAAAGTGATAGTCAAAAGCTGTTTGCTATGTAACTGAAGTTCCTTTGTTTGTATGGACAGGAATGGACAAATTCCTGTATGAGAAAAGCATGTTTTTCAAAGCTGAAACCAAAAACAAGGAATGCCTCAAAAAGGATAACCCACGAAAAAAATGTATGTATTATAAACTGTGTATTTTAATGTACTCTGCATTTTTTGTGTGTGATAAGTTTTTGTCCATCTCTTACGGTTATGCAAAATTCCGTAAAATTCATCCAGAATAAAGTAGTCTTCAGAGGCTATTCCCTGAAAATTCAAGATATACATTTTATTTGGCAAGTAAATATCTTAAATATAAGAGAATTTAATCAAAATCGTTAGAGCCATTTTTAAGAAAATCAACATTTTCGCAATTTTTCCCTATAAAGGGTAGTTTGGGGTGGGGGGATTTTCTTGAAAATCTTCGTGTCGCATCCTTGGAAGATGCCAAACTTAAATACCAAGTTTGGTTTTTAACACTCTTCGTTTTTGAGCTATGCTGCCCACAGACACACACACACACGGACATTTTTCTAAAAAAATTTTTTTTTTGGATTTAGGGGGTCTCGAAACTTATATTTCCAGTGAAATCTCGGTATCGAATTGTTGGGTGTAATACAATACCTTCTCTATACACTATGTACATAGTACGTATAGAGAAAGTAAACATATTGCCGCCAATGATTCCAAATGAGTATTGACGTTATTTTGAAGATCTTCGTTGATTTCAAAGTGCTGCCCTCTTAGGCACGTCTTCAGTTCAGGGAAAAGGTGAAAGTCGCTGGGTGCCTGGTCAGGGCTGTACGGCGGATGATCGAAAATGTCCCATTGAAATTGTTCAAGGAGCCGATGGGTTGTGCCAGCACAGTGTGTACGAGCATTGTCATGGATCAACACAATCCCTGAAGTCAGCATTCCTCTTCGTTTGTTTTGAATGACTCTCCGCAAAGGTCGTAAAATACGAAGATCTTCAAAACAACGTCAATGTCCATTTGAAATCATTGGCGGCAACATTTCTTGAAGCGGGTATTGCAAAGCTTGTGCCCAAGTACGATAAATGTCTCAATCTTTTCGGTGATTATGTTGAAAAGTAACCACAAGTGTACAAAGCTTTTAGTAATAAAATAATTGTTTTCTATGAACTTGTCTTTTATTTATAGTCTATCGCAGCTTGAAAAAAACCGCCCCTCGTATTTGCCATTGTAACTTCTTTCTATGCCATAGTTCATAAAAAATAAAACACACTTTTTTTTAAAAAAAATCATCCAAACACGTGGCACGCCTCTGAGCAGTATCCGGAGACCTAAACGTAAACAATACCTCTTTTAGCATACCCTTTCTACTTCCTTTAAAATATTTGTGACCGTATGTGCACTAACAGCTTGAGCTGTTATATTTCTATTCTAGGTGAAAATCTTACAATCGCGCATTTTTAGGACGCAGCATTTTGAAAAAAAATCTGACGTGTTCCATTCACATGACTTTCTCTGGCTATTTCACAAACAAACTATGCATATAAAAGATTATTCTTATATCTACAGCATGCTAATCGATACAAACAAAAGCAGAATTGGTGTTATTACTTACTTCCAAGTAGAAGTGAAATAATGAAATACCCTAAGCTAAGCGTTAGTTAACTATTTTAAAAGTGGTCGCTATGTGAAACAATTGAAATCTGGTTCTTTTTGCATGCCCAGGTTAAAACAAAAGATATATGAAACGAAAGAAGATTTACGTTTGATAAAAGTTTAAATAATTTAAAATTGAAACCAATAACAACGAATATCCCGGAAACGGTTGAGTCTATAAAAATGTATATGGCAAAACTTGTGTTTTTTACTGAGATCTACATTTTTGTGTAGTAAGTTTTTGTCTCTTGCTATTTTTAAAAGTCATTCAGAAGGAAGATTTCTTCAGATGCTATTCCCAGAAAGCTCCCGATTTGCATTTTGTTTGTCATGAACTCGTCGCAGCCTTGGAAGATGCTGAACATATTAAGTTTGGTATTTAAGCGACTTTTCGTTTTTCCAGTGAAATACCGGCATCGAATTTTTGGGTGGAATGCAATACTTTATCTATGTAGTATGTACCAAGTAGAAAAAGCAAAAATAGTATACATTAAAAATCAGTTATTGGCTGGCCTCGCAACTCGGTAGAATACCTGCCTACCCTGTGAGGCGTTCCGGATTCCATTTTCTGCTGGAGATTGGGGATTTTCCTCTGGCCAAGATTGCATCATAACACCATTGCTATGAACAGAGGTTCCAAAGGCAAAGCTTATGTTTTCATTTACTTCATGCTAATGCGACATATACATGGAACAAAATAAAAACTATTTCTTGCTTGCAACACCTTCCGAGTAGTGTCGTCATCACAATCACACGACTTCCTTGCTCAAAGCTATTATAGACGCTCAAATGGTAAAACAAACAAACAAACAAAACAACCAAAACTTATCCATTACCGTCTACTCACTAACATAGGTATGGGCATTGCACGGATCACTCGAGAAGGGAGGATGAAGAATTGGATGCTGTAACGCAACATTACTACTTTTTTGTTTTCTACAGAAAAGCTTGGCGTGCTCTGTTTTCATATAAATGACATACCACATTAGGGTCACGCATTCATAATGTTGTATCATATAACTGCTAGTGTCACGCAAAACACGCTCTGTGGTTGGTTCATGTTGTCGAGTGAGGCTGCTACCGACGCTTGCTTTTTTGGAGAGGAGACAGGCCGCGTTCGTTCGACTTTGCCCCTTATTTACTGAATGGGTTATCTTCTTTACACGAGCACAGGATACATTTCCTCCCGTGCCCTTAAGGGTCGGGAAATTGCATGGTATTCATTCCTCCCGATCAAAGCAGGTAGCAGTTCAAGAATTAAGAATCCATGAGACGATTAACAACCTTCATTCATTATATGCATTCGACATGCATATGTCGCAACTTTGGAAGATATTAAACTTAGATACTAAGGTTGGTATTTTACCGACTTTTCGTTTTTGAGTCAGACACACGCACATACACCACATGGACCATTTTCTAAAAATGTTCTTCTTTTTTTTTTTTGTTTAATACAGGGTACTCTAAAATGTGTACTTCCGGTGAAATCTTGGTATCGAATTTTTGGTTGGAGTGCAATACCTTCTCTACCTATGTAATATGCACTATGAAGAGAAAGTAAAAATAATTCCTAGACAATACTACAGAAACAAATTGGTTCGATTCGACAAGAAGTTGAAGGAGACGTGGGTCCACATTACAAAGCGGAAATTGCTGTTTCACCACAACGCACTGACACAATCACCTGGAGGTGTCGCCCCCAAACAGCATGAATTGCTGCCGCGTCCCACATATTCGATCGACTGGCTCCCTGCATTTGCTTCTTGTTTCCAAACTTGAAGAAATGGCTGGTGGATATAAACTTCAGATCAAACGAGGCGGTCATCATTGAGACAGTGGCGTGTTTTTGCAGTGCTTGAAGATTTCTATTTTTGGAAGAATTAAATATGGCCGAAATGGGATATCCTTAAAACGGGACTATGTTGAGAAATAAATAATTTGTGTTTGAAATAATGATGTCTTCATTTCTAACACGGGTGCTCATTAACCGATCTCGTAGTTATTCAGGGGTAGGATACAGCTATTAAGGCTACGCATTGGTGAAATGTTTAAATTATATATTTATGAAAAAAAATGTTATGTAATTCACAAAATCATAAAAATGTATACATATTTGCATTACAATATCTCGGATGGTTTTCAGATTATTAATTTTTAATTGATTGTTTCAATGGTAAACAAAATGATCAGCACGGTGAAAAATGATTGTACTATAAATGTTTGTTTTGACTCCAAGAAATACTTAAAAACAAACGTTAAAATAAAATTTAAATACATATTTTGGGTCCCCTGAATCCAAAAAAAGCATTTTTACAAAAAGGTCCGTGTGTGTGTGTGTGTGTGTGTGTGTGTGTGTGTGTGTCTGGACAGCATTGTTCAAAAACGAAAAGACCGTTAAATAACAAACTTGGTATTTAAATTCAGTATCTTTCAAGGATGCGACACGAAGATTTTCAAGAAAATCCCCCCACCCCCAACTACCCTTTACATGGCACTTTTTCGAAAATTTTGATTTTCTAAAAAATGGCTCTAACGATTTTGATTAAAATATCGTATATTAAAGATATTTACCTGACAAATAAAATGTATATCTTGAATTTTCTGGGAATAGTCTCTGGAGACTACTTTATTCTGGATGATGATGATGATTAAAATTTAAGGGTGCACAACTACATGGTAATGAGCGCCCTATAAATACAAGACGTGCTAAAACCAAAATTAAAGCTCAATAAAAAGTTTAAAATCATTCATTAAAAATAAATAAAATGACAAATAAAACGCAAGGCAAATAAAACTGTCCACTGCATAAACCATAGAGAGCTAAAAACTAGTAAAAGAGAATCTAAATGCGATAACTAAAACAGGCCCCAGCCCTGAGAGGCTAAAATCAGCAGCTACCACTTCAGGAACATACAAAATTGGAAAGTAAAAGAGCACTAGATTTTTACCTTAAATGGCAATGATGATAAAAACTTAAAAATCCGATCTACTGCTCCGGTATCGTCCAACAAGATTCTTTAGAGTTGTAGAGTGGCTCGTAATCGGGCTAGAGGAGCACACTCTACCAGTACATGGCAGACGGTCAGGCTTGGCCACACTGAGGACAGACAGGAGCAGGATGCCTTTGAACAGGTAGCTGTGTGTAAAATTCTGGATGAATTTTAGGAATGTTGCATATCTGCTAAACCGTAAGAGATGGATAAAAACTTACTACACAGACAATGTAGAGCACATTAAAACACACAACTTATGTCATATACATTTTTTTCGTGGAGGTGATCGTTTTTAAGGTATTCGTTGTTTTTGTTTTCAGCTTTGGAAAACATACTTTTCTCATACAGGAATTTGCCAACTCCTATCCATACAAACAAAGGAACTTCAGTCACATAGCAACTAGCTTTTGACTATCAGTTTAACCTATGGTTTCCCCTATTTTGCTTCTACTTACAAGGTAGCAAGTAATAAAACAATTCCTGCTATTTTTTCTCGATTAGCATGAAGTAAATAGAAGCATAAGCTTTTTAATAACAATTTGTTACAGAGGATGTAGAGAAAGTCTTACGAATGGATCACATCAGATTTTTTAATCCATACTTTGTAGTTTTGACCTTTCTCTTTTCAAAACTGCCAGTGCTTTGCTTATTTTGTAATGGTTAGATATCTATGACCATTAAAAATAATTATGGTGTACCCCGGTAGTCTATATTTTTTTCAAAAACATGAGCTAACAACTATACACGCAAAACTACTAAGACC
The DNA here is from genome assembly GCA_030762935.1 of Hymenopus coronatus. NCBI lineage: Eukaryota > Metazoa > Arthropoda > Insecta > Mantodea > Hymenopodidae > Hymenopus > Hymenopus coronatus. The sequence continues at coordinate 60,387,820 of CM060894.1, forward strand.
TGATAGTCATAACTCGTTGGCAGCAGCGAATTTCAAACTGGTTCCATTTAGCTCGGCAATTGTTTTCTATTTATCCGTGGAGGGGGGGGTGCATTAATGCATTCGACACCCAGCTAGAGTGCAATTGGCTGGGGAAAAAAGTGGAACTCCGCGTTTGGGGGAGATACATCTACGAGTTTGTTGTGTTTTTTGATAGTGTTAGACGCTCACTTTTACTACATATGACACAGTAAATGGTGCAGGAATGAAGATGGAGCAGGGGTGGAATGCGATGACGGAGGAAACCGGAGAACCCGGAGAAAACCCGCTCGTTCGCCACTTCGTCCACCATAAATCCCACATCAGTCGCCTGGGATTGAACTGGGGCCGCCTTGGTGAGAAGGGAGGGGTCTAACCACTCGGCCACGGCCTCCACGAGTTAAACGTACCGCGCCCGCGCTGCGTGTTTCTACAATTCTTGCGCTAATCGTCTCCATTTAGTATGAAATTGAAACTGAAATTGAGTGTTATTTATGGGCGTTCTCTAACTGCTTTAGTTCTCAGGGTCCAAGCTTATATTTTTCAGAGGCCTCTTTATCAGGCTTGAGGTTCTTTTACATGGCGTAAATCTATGACACTGGGCCAACGGCTTTTTCCGTTCCAAAGGAAGCCATGCTAAGGATTTTTACATCCGAAAACATCCGTCATCTTCCGTCCGATTTGCGACCTTGGGAAGCACAGGCTAGTATATTACCCTTAGACCACTGAGGACGAAGTTAGTATGTGAAAGCTAGGTTGCTGTCATGCACTGCATGCGAGTCCAACAACGTTGCTAACTGGAATTGCTCATGAAACCTGAACAATACGAGTGAGAATACATGCATTAGTTTTATTCGAGATTTCAATCGCTTCGACGAAAAGAGGATTTTGAGGGGTGTTATACTGAGAAAGGTTTCTCGAAAACATTAGAGAACATTCCGAATAGTCACTAAATTCTACCTTCGCGCAACTATCACTCTGCGGATCTCTCACACGGGGTGCATACATAGATTCTCAGCAGACGCTAAGTATAATTCATTAGTGACAATGTAAAGGCAATTAAAACACAAATAATTAATTAATGGACAATTATGATGTATCAGAATGATAACAGTATTAAGGTTAAGCACATCAAATGTTTTAATAATGTATGTATAAATATAAAATACTATATTTATTTTAAACACTGTAAGAGGTGAAAAACATGTGCGGTTAAGCACAGCATTATAGATATCCTTCGTGGATAACCTGATCTATTTCTTCGGAATAGATTTTTATCAAACAGAATCCTCACTGTACCTGCTTCTTTTTACTTTCTCTATACGCATTATGTACATAGTGTATAGAGAAGGTATTGCACTCCACCCAAAAATTTGTTACCGAGATTTCAACGGAAATGTATGTTTTAGGGTCCCCTGTATCCAAAAAAAGCATTTTCACAAAAAAGTCCGTGTGTGTGTGTTTGTGTGTGTCTGTGTGTCCATGTGTCCGTGTGTCTGTGAACATGATAACTCAAAAACGAAAAGTCGGTAAAACACCAAACTTGGTATTTAAGTTTAGTATCTTCCAGGGATGCGACACGAAGATTTTGAAAAAAAAAATCCCCCCACTCCAAAGTACCCTTTACATGGAACATTTTTCGAAACTGTAGATTTTCTTAAAATGGCTCTAACGATTTTCATTAAAATTTCGTATACTAAAGATATTTACCTGAGAAACAAAATGTATATTTTGAATATTCTGGGAATAGCCTCTGAAGACTACTGGGTAAATTTTACGGAATTTTGCATAACTGCTAAACCGTAAGAGATGGACAAAAACTTACCACACAACAAATGTAGAGCACTTTAAAACACACAATATATGTTATATACATTTTTTTCGTGGAGGTGATTATTTTTTAGATATTCCTTGTTTTTGGTTTCAGCTATAAAAAACTTATACTTTTCTCATAAAGGACTTTGTGAGCTCGTGTCCATACAAACAAAGGAACTTGAGTCACATAGCAACCAGCCTTTGACTATCACTTTAACTTATGGTACTTCCTTATTTCGCTTCTACTTACAAGGAAGCAAGTAATAAGTATATTTCTGCTAATATTTTCTCGATTAGCAGGAAGTAAATAGAAGCATAAGCTTTTTAAAAATAATTTGTTTACAGAGATGTAGAGAAAGTCATGTGAATGTAACACATCAGAATTTTTTACTTTCTGTACACGTACTATGTACATAGTGTATAGAGAAGGTATTGCACTCCACCAAAAAATTCGATACCGAGATTTCACCGGAAATATATGTTTTAGGGTCCCCTGTATCCAAAAATAAAGTATTTTCAGAAAAAGGTCCGTGTGTAATGTGTGTGTGTCCGTGTGCCTGATTTTGCACCTATATGTACCCTTAAATAATATGGTTATCCTGGCACGGCTGCTCTTTTTATCTGTCAACAAATGAACAAACATCGTATGTGTACGAACTCGGACTTTGGAGGTAAAGAATAAATAAGGGCACAGCACACGCGCGCACAAAAACACAGACATTCACCGTGTGGACGTCTGTGATTCTTGTCAATGAAGTGAGTATCTACTGAAAATTGCACTAGCAGATAAAACAATGTAATATTTAACACAAATTGAGAAGTGTTGCAATATATCATCGCAGCTTTAAGAGCCAATCTCTTACCGGCTCTCTCAAAAGTAATTCTTTTAATTGCTCTACACGTAATTATGTACCTACATAGTAGATAGAGAAGGTATTGTATGACACTCAAACGTTCGAGATTACACCGGAAATACATGTTTTGAGGTCCCCTAAATAAAAACATTTTAGAAAAATTTACGTGTGTTCATGTGTGTGTGTGTGTGTCTTTGAACAGCGTACTTAAAAACGAAAGGTCGATTAAGTACTAAATCTGAAATTTAAGTTTAGCATTTTCCAAGGATGCGACATGAAGATTTTGAAGAAAATCCACTCATCCCAATCTACCCTTTACATTGAACATGTTTCGAAAATGTTGATTTGCTCAAAATGGCTATAACGATTTTGATTAAAACACTAAATGCCTAAGATATGTATTTTCATCACAAATAAAATGTATATTCTGAGTTTACAGGGAGTAGCCTCTGAAGATCTCTTTATTCTGGATGATTTCTGTATAGCGTAAGAGATAGACAAAAACTTACCACACAAAAATTGTAGATATCGTTAAAACACACAATATATGTCATATACATATGCTTTTGTAGAGTAAACCATTTCAGGGGTGTTTATTTTTTATTTAATTTTGAAACACTTAAATTTATCTCAACTTTCGTTTCATAATTCGAATCGAATATATATATATAAATATATATATATATATATATATATATATATATATAAATAATTGAAATTCGATTCGAATTATGAAATGAAAGTTGAGATAAATTTAAGTGTTTAAAAATTAAATAAAAAATAAACGCCCCTGAAATGGTTTAATTGTGTATTTGAAGGAGATCTACATTTTTATGTAGTAAGTTGTTTAGTTGTTTCAGAAAAATTCATACAGAATGCAAAGCTCTTCGGAGGTTATTCCCAGAAAATTCAAGATATACATTTTATTTGTCATGTAAATATCTTAAATATAAGGGATTATAATCAAAAGTGTTAGGGCATTTTTAAGAAAATCAAAAATTTTGATATTTTTTGCATGTAATGGATAGTTGGGGGTGGGGGATTTTCTTTAGACTCTTCATGTCGCATCCTTGGAAGATATTGGACTTAAATATAAGGTTTGGTATTTCATGAACACACACTTACACACACACACACACACACACACACACACACACACAAACATACATACAGAGGCAGACACACACATGGATATTTTTCTAAAAAAAAATCTGATGTGTTCCATTCACATGACTTTCTCTACATCTCTGCAACAAATTACTGTTAAAAATCTTATGCTTCCATTTACTTCATGCTAATTGAGAAAAAAGTAGCAGAAATAGTCTTATTCTTGCTTCCTTGTAAGTAGAAAAGGAATAAGTGGGTACCATAGATTAAAGTGATAGTCAAAAGCTGGTTGCTATGTGACTGGAGTTCCTTTGTTTGTATGAAGTTGACAAATTTCAAATGAGAAAAGTTTAAGTTTTTCAAAGCTGAAACCAAAAACAAGGAATATCTAAAAAAAAAAAGCGATCAACTCCACGAAGAAAATGTATATAACATAAATCGTGTGTTTTAACGTGTTCTACATGTTTTGTGTGGTAAGTTTTTGTCCATCTCTTATGGTTTAGCAGTTATGCAAAATTCTATAAAATTCATCTAGAATAAAGTAGTCTTGAAAGGCTTTTCCCAGAAAATTCATTTTATTTGTAAATATTTAATATACGATATTTAATCAAAGTCGTTAGAGTCATTTTTGAGAAAATCAACATTTTCGAAAAAAGTTCCATGAAAAGGGTAGTTGGGGTGGGGGGATTTTCTTGAAAATCTTCATGTCATATCCTTGGAAAATGCCAAACTTAAATACCAAGTTTGGTATTTAACGGACTTTTCGTTTTTGCGCTATGCTGTCCACAGACACACGCACACACACACACACACACACGTACACACATGTTTTGTTTTTGGATTCAGGGGGACCCTAAACAAGTTTTTCCGGTGAAATCTCGGTATCGAATTTTGGGTGGAATACAATACCTTCTCTATAGACTATTTACATAGTAGGTGTAGAGAAAGTAAAAATGCTTTCTTTGGATTCAGGTAGTCCCAAAGCATGTATTTCCGGTTAAATCTCGGTATTGAATTTTTGGGTGCAATACAATACCTTCTCTATACACTATGCATATAGTAAGTGTAGAGAACGTAACTAGCCCAGGTCAGAATGTGCTTTAGATTCAAATATATGATATGTGTTCACACAAAACAAAATATTTCCAGAGATCGCTTATTCGAATTTCGCTTAGGGTGAGTTACTCGGATACGAGGTTTCTTTTCGGATTTTTCCCAAGAAGACGAATGTCGAGTAACGTTTAGCTCCATGTATCCCGCAATCACTTGAGCATCATTTCACTGATTTCATTCTTTAACCAGGTTAAAAGACGAAAAACTACACAAATAAATATCTATTAAAAAGTTCTTAAGGGACATTATGCTTAATTGTAGCGTTTTCGCATACGAAGTAGCATTCTAAAAAGTAAGATGAAACGTAAACAAGCACAGCAATAATCTATATTAATAAATAAAGAGATTACATTTTTCTTAGCTATAAATTCATTTGATTTCAAAATTCATTTATGTAGTGTAAATTTTATATGTCTGTTAATGTTTTTTTTTTTTTTTTAAATACAGTACCGGAGTCTGATCAGGACTCCGGTACTGTATACCCTACTTTTATTTACCTTTTTCTTTTTACTTTGTTTCGCCGTATTATTATTATTGTTTTCTTACTTTTACAACACACACATATAACACCCATGCCCAAGGCGGGACTCGAACCCACGATCCCCAGCGCTACGAAGCACCAAAGCGGGACGCCTTGGCGAGCGCGGCCATGGGGACCGGCCTTTAGGTTACCATCTTGTCCAAATATCTTATGTTTTAAATATACCTTATAACCTCTAAAAATTAAATTATTTTACCCGGTCTTCTATACCTGCATGATCAGAGTTTTACTTTCTCTATACGTACTGTGTACATAATGTATAGAGAAGTTACTGTATTTTTTGTTTGTTTGTTTAACGTCCTTAACCAGTAGGTCGTATAGGTCGATGACTGGAATGGATGAATGACGTACAAATGAGCCCTGGGTCCATGTAGCTCCGAATTACCCGATATTCAGGATAACGGAAAACCTCGAAGAAAACTTTATCCGGATAACTCACCCTAACTGACATTCGAACATATGAATGTGAAGCACACACTATGTGAATGTACATAAGCCAATATTTACTCAGGACGAAACCCATTTCTTACTTAAATTTCTTGAGTTGAAAATTTGTATAAAAACTGAAAATGCAAAAAATCTCATGTATTTCATCCACTTGACTTTCTCTACCTGCTTTGTAGCAAAATATTCTTAACAAAAGTTATACAACTATATGCTTCGTGCTAATAAACATTAGCAGAAATTATCTCACACTTAGTTTCTTGTAAGTAGAAGGGAAATGAGGTAATACTTTAGGCTAAAGCGATAGTCAAATCTAAAAGCTGTCACTATGCGACTGACGTTGAAATTCCGTTCTCCTTGCATGACCAGGAGTACAACAGATCAAAAATACAAACAGAAATGTCAATTCTCGTCTTAGAAAAGTTTTAAATATTTTAAAATTGAAACCAATATCAAGTAATGGTTATCTTTTAAAAGCTGATTGCTGTGTAAAACAATAGAAGTTCGGTTCGCTTTGCATGACCAGCATTAGTACTAAAGGGACGAAACGAAAGGAGGCTTCGTGTTTAAGAAGTGTGAGTGAGTGTATAAGAGCCCGTCGACAGCTAAGTCATTTTGGCACGTGTTTGAGAAAAGTAACGCAGTTTAAATTGAAACTAATAACAGGGAATATTTCGAAAACGATCAACTCTACAAGAAAAAACTGCGATATAAATTGTGTGTTTTAACGAGATGCACATTTTTGATTAGTAAGTTATTTCTATTTCTTATGATTTTTCAGTTATGCAAATTTCAGCAAAATTCAACCAGAATAAAAAGGTCTTCAGAGGCTATTCCCAGAAAATTCAAAATATTCATTTTATTTGTGATGTGAATACCTTTAATATACAGTATTTTAATCAAAATCTTTACAGCCATTTTTGAGAAAAACAAAATTTTCAAATATGTTTCCATGTAAAGGGTAGTTTGAGGTAGGAGGATTTTCTTGAAATTCTTCGCGTCACATCCTTGGAAGACACTGAACATAAATACCAAGTTTGGTATTTAACGGTCTTTTCGTTTTTGAGCTATTCTGCCCAAGAGAAACACATACACAGACCTTTTTCAGAAACCTTTATTTTCGACCTCAAACTATATTTCCAGTGAAATCTCGACAGCGAATTCTTGCGTGGAATACAATACTTTCTCTAATTACTATATACATTTTAGAGAAGCAAAATATGTATATGACATAAGCGTATGTTTTAACAAGATCTACATGTTTTGCGTAGTAAGTCTTTGTCTATCTCTTTCGGTTTACCAGTTATGTAAAAGTCATCTAGAATGAAGAGATAGAGAGATATTATTTCCAGAAAATTCAAGATACATGTTTTATTTTACATGTAAATATCTTTAGCGTACGATATTTTAATCAAGATTGTTAAAGCCATTTTTGAGAAAATCAAAATTTTCAAAAAGTTTTCCATTTAAAGGGTAGCTTGAGGTCGACTTTTCGTTTGAATTATGTTTTCACAGTCCCACGCACACGGACCATTTTCTAAAATGCCTCCCCCCCTTCCTTTTAACACCTTCCCTACATATGTGCTAAGTAGAGAAGGTAATAAACTAAACTAAAATATGCATTTTCACCAAAAGCCTCAAAATATCAAAATAAAGTTAGTCTTATTTTAATGAATCTCCTTTGAAATGAAAAGTTATGTAAAAAGTTCTTGAAGATGGGCCTTCAATATAAACTTGCATTTATATGCAATTCCTCGGTCTAATCTTAATTTTCCTAGGTCCCTTAAAAACCGATAGTATTCCCAAAGAAGGGATACTAAAATCCGTAAGAATACAACAATCCTAAAACTTCTTGATCTGGTAGAAATACTACTAACTTGGCAGCCTTGTATAGAAGGATTCATAAGACAACAAAACAAATTTCCAGTGAAATCTCGATATCAATATTTTTAAACAGCATAAGTAAATAGAAAGAATAAGCAATCACTTCAAGTTAATAAAAGTGAACCGCTAATTCTGAATGACTTGCTCATGAACCTTCCGCCATTTGGAAGGTGTGAAAGATCCAAGTGTCGAGTGTAACCACATATTTAAAGTCCGCTCTCATTTTCTCACCTCATTCGCTTAGCTACTTCAAGTTCATTAGACTGAGTTCATTCAGAAAGACTACTCCAGGAACTGGCATCGCCGTTCGAAGAATGAAAGATTCGAGTGTGTTGCATAACCAAACATTTAATGCGCCCAAGCATTTGCTCCCCTCCTCAAGTATTTGCTTACCCCTCCCCCATTCGACCCGCTTATTTTTAACCTTGAGATTAAATGTTTAACTGTCACTGCGTTATTGCTTCGGCAGCAGATTTACCTAAGATATTTTAGTTAGTATATCCCTCTTATACATCAAACATTTTAATTTTATATTACAGGAAAGCAATGTGGCTTTTCAGTGCTAGATGTGAAAGCAAGGCTCGTTTGGACAACAAAACAGCCATTGTAACGGGCTGCAACACGGGCATAGGAAAAATCACAGTACTAGATTTTGTACGCAGAGGTAAGTTGTCAATTTATTCCGACCAGGGCAATAATGAACAATTAAATCAATAGTTTTAAAATATGTAACAACTTTCTGACTTTTAAAAATATTTTCTCTTGGTATCAATACAGTTTTGTTTTCGATGAAACCAGCCTTTGAAGTAATGATCCCATTTTTTTACACTTCAGAAAGTAGGTTTTTATAATGTTCCATTGCTTCATGTGATGACGAAAATGCGACTAAAGGCGTTTTATCTTCAATTCTTGAAACAATTGGTGGGTCAGGATTAATGGTGGGATACACAGTTGTTAGTTTTGATGTATACGACGAAGATAAAATTATGATGTAAAATTATTTTTCCTTTTGGGCATTTTTCAACATCCATTCAACAGCTTTACAGTAAAGAGACATTGGTGTATCAATCATCAGTAATGGTACGCCCATCTTCTGAAGCTATAGTGCGACTCGTTTTAGCAAAGCAAAAGGGTAGGAAGGGGGCAGCAATGCAAAATCATAGTTTAATAGCGTTAGGTTCTGTTCAAAAGACCGACTAAGTCGATGAATTTTCTTTTCGGAATCATAACAATAACTCTAAGATCCATCACCGGTAACAATATTCCAAATCAAATTTCAAGCACGGCCTTAGATTTTTTTACTTTCTCTACAACTACTATTTACACAGTGTATAGAGAAGGCATTGTATTTCACCCAAAAATTCGATACCGAGGTTACACCGGAAATACATGTTTTGGGTACCCAAAAAAGCATTTTTAGAAAAAGGTTCCTGTGTGTGTCTTTGCGTGAGTGTGTGTTTGTGAACAGCATAGCTCAAAAATGAAAAGTCCATTTAATACCAAACTTAGTATTTTAGTATAGTATCTTACAAGGATGCGACACGAAAATTGTCAAGAAAATCCCCCCATCCCAAACAACCATTTACTTGGAAAAAGTTTCAAAATTTTTGATTTTCTTAAAAATGGTTCTACGATTTTGAATAAAATGTCATATATTAAAGACGTTTACATGACAAATAAATGTAGAATAGACATTTCTAGAAATAGCTTCTGGTAAATTGTAAGAGCAAAATAGACAAAAGCTTACTACACATCAAATATGGTTCTCGTCAAAATATATAATTTATGACATATACGTTTTTACTTTCTCCATACGCACTATGTACATAGTGTATAGAGAAAGTATTGCACTCCACCAAAAATTCGATACCGAGATTTCACCGGAAATATATGTTTTAGGGTCCCCAATATCCAAAAAAAGCATTTTCACAAAAAGGTCCGTGTGTGTGTGTGTGTGTGTGTGTGTGTGTGTGTGTGTGTGTGTGTGTGTCCGTGTGTCTGTGAACACGATAACTCAAAAACGAAAAGTCAGTAAAATACCAAACTTCGTATTTAAGTTTAGTATCTTCCAGGGATGCGACACGAAGATTTTGAGAAAAATCGCCCCACCCCAACTACCCTTTACATGGAACTTTTTTCGAAAATTTTGATTTTCTCAAAAATGGCTCTAACGATTTTGATTACAATTTCGAATATTAAAGATATTTACCTGACAAATGATATGTATATCTTGAATTTTCTTGGAATAGCCTCTGAAGAGTAGTTCATTATGGATGAATTTTACTAAATTTTGAATAACTGCTAAACCGTATGTCCAAAAATTCTGTACCAAGATTTCACCAGAAATACTGTTTTGAGACCCCCTGATAAAAAATTAGAAAAAAGATCAATGTGTATGTGTGAGTGAACAGCATAACACAAAAACGAAAAGTTCGTAAATTATCAAGCTTGGTATATAAGTTTATAACCATTTACATGAAAAAAATTGTCCATAATCTTTGTCAAGAATGACTCTAACGATTCTGATTAAAATATCGTATATTAAAGACATTTACATGACAAATAAAAATGTATACCCTGAATTTCCTGCGAATAGCCTCTGAAGTTATCTTCATTCTGAATGAATTTTACACAACTGGTAAACTGTAAGATGTAGACAAAAACTTACTTCACAAAAAATGTAGATCTCGCTAAAACCGCAATTTATTTCACATATATTTTTTCGTGGAGTTGACCATTACCGAAATATTCCTTGTTATTGGATAAACTTTTCTCATACGGGAATTTGTCAACTGCTGGTCAAGCAAAGTAACGAATTTCAATCACATAGCAACCAGCTTTTGTCGCTTTAGTCTATTGTACACCCTTATTTACCTTCTCCTTACAAGGAAACATATAATAATACTATTTCTGCTATTGTTTATTTCGATTAGCAGAAGTAAATAAAAGAATAATCTTTTAAACAATACTGTGTTACAGAGGTGTAAAGAAATCCATGCGAATGGTACACACCAGATTTTTTCTATAAACCACGTATTGCATTCTATCCAAAAATTTGATGAGGATATTTAAAACTTCACTGAAAAATCAGGTTTTGATTATCACTGAATGAAAATAAAGGTAGATACGTTTACAAGGCCCGTAGTTGTGTGGGTGCGTGCATGTGAAATTCATCACGCAAATTTCAGAATCATTCAAGGATGAGACCTAAGCTTTTCAAGGTAATCACAACGATTTAAAGGAAGCATTTTGGATTGTAGGATTTTTTTTTATTTCCGGAATACAGTATCTTTGAGATGTGCGTATGACATGTAAACTGTAAGTACTAATTGTTCTTGGAATGGCCAATTAAGGGCTTGTGGAATTTTTTTTGTTTTTTTTTTTGTTGTTTTTGTTTTCTTTTTGTTTAATTTCGTGTCGCATCCTTGGAAGATACTAAACATAAATACCAAGTTTAGCTTTTAACAGTCTTCTCGTTTTTGAGCTGTGTGCCTATGGGCACACACACACACATGGACATGTTTCTATGCCTTTTCTTTTTGATTTAGGGGGTCTTAAAATATGTAGTCCCGGTGAAATTTCGAAATCAAAATTTTGGTTGGAATACAATACCTTCTATATCCCCTAGTAGAATGTGCATGCGGGCCAGAAAAATAAAAATGTATACGACATAATGTGTGTTATAATGAGCTCTATGTAATTTGTGTAGTAAAATTTTGTATTACGATTTACCAGTTATGCAAAAGTTCTCCAGAATAAAGAGGCTTCAGAGACAATTCTCAGAAACTTCAAGGTATACATTATATTTGCCATGTAATTGTCTTTCATATTTGGGATTTTAATCAATATCGTTAGAGCCACTTTTGAGAAAATCGAACATTTTGAAAAATACTAGATGTATAGTTTGAGGTGGGTGGGTTTCCCTCAAAACCTTCTTGTTACATCCTTGGAAAATACTTAATTTAAATGCTTAAAATACTTAAATGTTGAAAATACTTAATTTAATTTTGAAATTGCATATCTATTTGGAGAAGTACCCAGTCCTTTAATGAAAAAACAAAAACAAAACAAACAACAACAAAAAAAAAAAAGGAAAAGGAATTATTAAACCGGTTGAGTGTTTTTCAAAATTATCCTACACATATGTACTCCTCTCTCTATTACAGTAGTAGTATGGAATTTTAGATAAGCGAGCTGAGTGGCTCAAACGAGTGGTACTCGGAAGATCCCGGATTCGATCCCCGGAGGCTACCCGCTCTGAGCATGTGAATTTCCTCTAGTCTACGAGGGCCGTTTTCTTCAACCTCCGATAGGCTATAAATAAAAGACAAGTTCATAGAAAACAATTCTTTTATTACTAAAAGTGTTGTACACTTATGCTTACCTCTAATCACCGAAAAGATTGAGACATTTATCGTACTTGTGCACAAGATTTACAATACCTGCTTCAAAAAAATGTTGCCGTCAATTATTTCAAATGAGCATTAGTTTGTTTTGAAGATCTTCGTTGGGTTGAAAGTACTGCCCTACTAGCCACGTCTTCAGTTCAGAGAAAAGGTGAAAGTCTCTGTGTGCCAGGTCAGGACTGTACGGCGGATGATCGAAAATGCCCCATTGAAATTGTTCAAGGAGCCGATGGGTTGTGCCAGCAGTGTGGACGATACAATTCCTGAAGTCAGCATTCCTCTTCGTTTGTTTTGAATAGCTCTCCACAAACGTCATAAAGTACGAAAATCTTCAAAACAACGTCAATGCTCATTTGACATGCACTCCATTCGTCTCCTGTGGTTCCTTCACTTCATCCGTTCCTCCCGGGGGTGCAAGCAAGGGAGTCGAGGTCCTTGCTTCATCTTCGTCAACTGGTCAATGTTATCATAATGGATTACAGATAACTTCAGTTGTTTATTTGTTAAATACCCTCAAACTGGGAATGTGAAATATTAAAGCAATTACGTGTTGCATTAAAGGACTTCCTCTATCTCAACGTTTATTTCATTCTCTACTGCGTACATAATACATAGCCAGAGAAAGTATTGCATTCTACACAAAAGATCCACACCAAGATTTACTGTAAATTCATGTTTTAGGATCCCCTAAATAAATAAAATAAATATTTATGAAAACCGTATTGTGTGTGCCCGCGTATCTATGAACAGCATAACTCAAAAACGAAAAGTCGGTTAAATACAAAACCTGATAATGTTCGACCTATTCTAAAGATGTGATACAAATATCTTCAAGAAAATCCACCCATCCCAAACTACCGCTTACATAGAAAATATTTCGAAAATTTTGATTTATCAATAATGTTTTAAAAATGTTATTACAATACCGTATATTAAAGATATTTAAAGAGAAATAACATTATTGCATTTCCTGAAAATAGATTAATTTTGGATGATTTTGCATAACTAGTAAACCGTAAGATATGGACACAAACCTATTACAGAGATGTAGATTTCGTCAAAACACATAATTTATGTCCTATACGTTTTTGTTGTGGAACTAATTATTTACGAGGCACTTCTTGTTATTTGTTTAATTACATTTTTCTCAAAGTCGTCATCCGTTTTTCTTTTGTTGAACTTCTGTCCATACAAAGAGAACCGAATTTCAATGTCAATCTCATAGTGACATCTTTTAAAAGATTTGACTCGCTTTAGCCTAGTGTATTCCTTACGTTCTCCGCTACTTATAAGGAACTAAGTAGTAATATCATTTTTGCTAATATTTATCTCGATTAGCATGATTATAAGATATAAGTAGATATAAGCAAAATTTTGTTAAGAATACTTTCTTTGCAGAGCAGGTAGAAAAAGTCTGTCAATGGAAAACGTCACAATTTTTAATACAAATTTTACACTTTAACCATAGAAAACCTATATATTACTTTTTCTACCACGCATGTACAATATAGATAGTGGGTAGGGAAAGCAATGAATTCTATCCAAATTTCGATAGCAGATTTTACCGGAAGTATATGTTTTGAGATCCCTGAATAAAAAAACAGCATTTATAAAAAGAAGAAAAACTTTGCCTGTGTGTGTGTCTGTGAACAGCATAGGTCAAAAACGAGAAATTGGTTAAATACGAAACTTTATATTTAGGTTCAGTATCTCACAAGAATGCTATACGATGAATTTCAAGAAAATCCCCCCATCCCAACTACCCTTTTCATGGAAAAAGTTTCGAAAATTTTGATTTTCTTAAAAATGGCTCTAACGATTTTGATATCGTATATTAAAGATATTTACAGAACAAATAAAATGCACATCTTGAATATTCTGGGAGTAGCTTCTGAAGACATGTTTATTCTGAATGAATTTTGCATACCTGGTAAACCGTAAGAGATAGACACAGACTTGCTTAATAAAAATGTAGAACTCATTAAAACACATAATTTATCTATATTATATACTTTTTCCCCGTAGAGTTGACCGTTTTTGAGATATTCCTTGTTATTGGTTTCAGTTTTAAAATACTTATACTTTTCTCCTACGGGAATTTGTCAACACCTAGTCATACAAACGAAGGAACTTCAATCACATAGCAATCGTTTTTAAAAAGATTTGATTATCGCTGTAGACTATGGTACTCCCTTGTTTCCCTACTTATAAGAAAGTATGTAATAAGACCATTTCTTCTATTTTTTTTTTCTTCTCTCGAGTAGCATGAAGTAAATAGAAGCATAAGCTTTTTGACAATAATTTTTGTAGAAATGTAGAGAAAATCATGTGAATGGGACACAGCATATTTTGGATACAAGGGACCAAAAATTGTGTTTGGGCAGCATAGCTCAAAAACGAAAAGACCGTCAAATACCAAATTTGGTATTTAAGTTCCAAGGATGCGACACGAAGATTTTCAAGAAAATCCTCCCACTCCAACTACCTTTACATGCAAACAATTTCGAAAATTTTGATTTTTTTAAAAATGACTATCGATTTTGACTAAAATATCTTATATTCAAGATATTTTCTTGAAAAATAAAATGTATATCTTCAATTTCTGGGAATTGCTTCTGAAGACTACTTTACTCTGGATGAATTTTGCCGAATTTTGCATAACTGGTAAACCGTAAGAGATAGGCAAAAAATTACACAATGAAAATGTAGAGCTCATTAAAACACACAATTTATGTTATATACATTTTTTCGTGGTGAGGATCGTTTTTGGAATATTCCTTGTTATTGGTTTCAGCTTTAAAAAACTTATACTTTCCTCATACGCGAATTTGTCTACTCCTGACTATACAAACAAAGGAACTTCAGTCACATAGCAACCACCTTTTGACTAATACTTTAGCCTATGGTACTCCCTTCTTTCCCTTCTATTTACATGGAAGCAAGCAATAAGACTATTCCTGCTAATTTTTTCTCGATTAGCATCAAGTAAAAAGAAGCAAAGGCTTTTTAACAATCATTTGTTGTAGAAATGTAGAGAAAGTCTTGTGGATGGAACACAGCAGATTTTTTAAAACTACTATTGGTGTTAGGATAACGCTATTTTTGCAAGATTACAATAGAAACTTCTGCATATTTGGGAAATTTTAGTTGTATTTAAACAGAAACTCAGACGCATTTAGAAGGTGGAAATATGGTTTTGAGAAAACCGCTGTTTTATAAAACTCTATATGCTAGGAAGCAGTTGTATTGTACGATCTTTAAATGGCTGTAGAGCCCGAAGCCAGAAAAGGTACAGCTAAATGACGATTCTCTATAGACACTCAAGCATACCAACTGTTTGCTGATGTGTTCTATTGCTATGACTCTTTCTACATTTCGTAACAAATTAATGTTAAAAAGCTTATTCTTCTATCTACTTCATTGTAATCACACTAAACATTAGCAGAAATGGTCTTATGATTTGCTTCCTTGTAAGTAGAATGGAAATAAGGGAATACAATAGCTTAAAGCGATTGTCTGATCTTTTAAAAGCTGATTGCCATGTGATTGAAATCTGATTCTATGCTTTACCAGCAAAGCTTTACGTTTATGAGAAAAGTTTAAGCATTTAAAACTGAAACCAATAATAAGGAGTATCTAAAAAGACGGTCAACTTCGCGAAAAAAGCATATGACATAAATTGTGTGTTTTAACGATGTATATTTTTTATGTGTTAAGTTTTTGTCTAACTCTTACAGTTTATGCAAAATTCAACAAAATCCTCCAGAATAAAGAAGTCTGTAGGAGCTATTCCCATAAAATTAAAAATATTCATTTTATTTATCATCTAGATATCTTTAATATACGATATTTTAATCAAATTTGTTTGAGCAATTTTTGAGAAAATCAAAATTTTCGAAACTTTCCAAATTTTTTAGAAAATAAAAAAAATCAATTTTTTTCCATGTAAATGACTGTATAAATGAATTTTTGGGTGAAATGCAATACCTTCTCTATACACTATGTACATAATACGTGTAGAGAAAGTAAAAAAGAATTTTAGATTTTCTGACCGATGTTAGTCAAAATTTCACTCCCAGTGTCCCTTAAACGCTCGGAAATCATCATTCATTCGTCTGCCCCTCCCTAGATTCACCATTGTTATCATCATCATTGTTATTATTATTATTACTATTATTATTATTATTATCATCATTATTATTACTATTTTTATTATGTAATTTCGAAATAAATCGGTTTTCGAGACTATCTGCTTATCTGCGCGCGCGCCCACACACACACATACACACACACAAATTCTCCCTCTGTTTAATATTAATATAGTTTTAAACTTAACTGAAGTTTCATTATCGTTTGTATTTACATATATTAGTTTAACTGTACCTTGCGGAATGCATGAAGTCCGTTAGCTAAACTGGAACAAGGTTGACCAGACCAGGTTGAGTGACTCAAGTACTACCATAAAATGCTCATGTGTTACGTTCACATGCATTTGTCTACTCTTCTAAGAACTGTTCATTCAAATGCTTATTATTACAACTCCTTTTTGCACTTACAGATACATTTTAAATTTACATTGACCATTTCGTTGTTGAAAACACGGATAAAACAATTACAGAGCGTATCGCTATGTGATGCTTTGAAATCCATGCTCTTTGCACCGCCATGAAAAATATCTTATATGTTCCATTCACATGACTTTCTCTATAAAGTTTGTTGCAAAATATTATTCCTTTACCTAAATCGTAATTGTCACAAAAATGTCTTACACATTAATAAAAATCGTTTGAGCCAGTTTTGATAAAATATAAAAAAATTCGAAACATTTTCCATCTAAAGAGCAGTTGGGGGGAGAGATTGTCGTGTCACATACTTGGAAGTTATGGAACTTAAATACCAAGGTAGGTATTTAGACGACTCTTCATTTTTGAGTTATGCTATCTACAGACACATACTTTGTTCACACACACGGGCCTTTTTTCCTTAAAATGCTTCTTTTCAATTCAGGGGACTTTAATCGAATTTTGGGGTGGAATACGATATCTTTTCTATCTACTATGTACAATATACATATGTGATAGAGAAAGTAAAAAGTAAAATATCTAAAGGAGATAAATGCACATAGATACTTCAACGAGATTCTACATTGTTGTGTAGAGATAACCCTCGTTTTCACCAATCCTCATACTTACCTTAAATATTTTTAAAATGCTGGTATTTTAATTAAAACGATATGGCTGTAAGTTTGATGGTCTATCAACCCTCATTTCCTTAATATTACATGTGTTTATTAACATGACGTTTTCAGCTTTCCATCTTGCTTACTGAATTTTCTACATCTCCCAAGGCTTTGAAATCACGGAAATACTGGGCACAATCATTCATGGTTGTCTGGACTATTATCACATGGCGTTGTTTGACAGTTATGATAGTCTATAATCATACATTCATATGGCTGCTGTTCAGTTGAGGTGCATGATTACATTTTCAATACTTAGCATGTATTTATGATTAACTTATTACTTTCTCTACACGTACTATGTACATAGTGTATAGAAATGTAAATGATGTGTTATTTATGGACGCTCTTTAACTACTGTGGTTCTCAGCGTCCCATTCTAAATTGGGCGTGAAAGACCGCTTAATTTTGCTCAGATACCTCTCTATCAGGCCTGAGGTTCATTTACATGCCGTAAATCTACGACACGGGACCAACGGCTTTACTTCCCTTCCGAAGGAAGCCATGCTAAGGATTTTTACACCCGAAAAAATCCATCGTTCTCCGCCGGGTTTGAACCCACGACCTTGGGTATATGATGTTAGCATGGTAACAATTACACCACTGATGGTGGCATATAGTGTATAGAGAAGGTATTGTAATGCACCCAAAAATGCGATACCGAGATTTCACCGGAAATACATTTTTTAGGACCTTCTTAATCCAAAAAAAGCATTTTTAGACAAATGTCCTGTGTGTGTCTGCCTGTGTGTGCTTCTGTGTTGTGCGTGTGTGTGTGTGTGTGTGTGTTTGTGTTTGTGTGTGTTGGCCTTTGGGCAGTATAGCTCAAAAACGAAAAGACCGTTAAATACCAAACTTGGTATTTAAGTTTGGTATCTTCAAAGGATGCGACACGAAGATTTTCAGGAAAACCTCCCCACCCTCAATTACCCTTTACATAGAAATGTTTTTGAAAATTTTGATTTTCTCAAAAATGGCTCTAACGATTTGGATTAAAATATCGTATAGTAAAGATATTTACCTGACAAATAAAGTGTATATCTTGAATATACTGGGAATAGCCTCTGAAGACTACTTTACTCTGGATGAATTTTACGGAATTTTGCATAACTGCTAAACCGTAACAGAAGGACAAAAACCTACCACACATAAAATGTAGAGCACATTAAAACACACAGTTTATGTCATATGCATTTTTCTTGGAGTTGACCGTTTTTGAGATATTCCTTGTTTTTGGTTTCAGCTTTGAAAAAGTTATACCTTTCTCATACAGGAATTTGTCAACTCCTGTCCATACAAACAAAGGAACTTCAGTCACATAGCAACCGGGGTTTGACTATCACTTTAACCTATGGTGCTCCCTTATTTCGCTTCTACTTACAAGGAAGCAAGTAATAAGATTTGCTATTTTTTTTTCTCGATTAGTATAAAGTAAATAGATGCATAAGTTTTTAACAATAATTTGTTACAGAGATGTAGAGAAAGTCATGTGAATGGAACACATCAGATTTTTTTTGATTTATTAATGATTTATTTCACTCCACACAACATTAACAACGTGATTTTTAATATTATTTTCCTAGATCAAATAGCAGAGAAGATAATTAGTAGATATGTACATTTTATATATTGATCAGATAACTCCAGGAAATTGTGAAATATTATAGACATTTTGAATTACACGTTGAATTGCATCGCCGGTTGGAAATTTCACAAATTGTGGTTTTAAAGATGCAAGTTTATCAAAGTTTATTAACATACCTGAATGCTATAACGTTTTACACTACATAATTAACAAATATCACCAATAACTGTTGGATAAGTATCTATTGCGTAAAAACGCAATGCCACACCAATTGTTGATTTAGTTTGAGGGGATAATTTTTACTTTCGCTATACGTACTATGTACATAGTGTATAGAGAAGGTATTGTAATGTGCCCAAAAATTTGATACCGAGATTTCACCGGAAAGATATGTTTTAAGACACCCTGAACACAAAAAAAAAAACATTTTTAGAAAAATGTCCATGTGTGTGTCTGTCGTCAGTGTGTGTGTGTGTGTCTATGTGTATATTTGTGTGTGTCTGTGGGCAGCAAAGTTCAAAAACGAAAAGATCGTTAAATACCAAACTTGGTATTTAAATTCAATATCTTCCAAGGATGCGACACGAAGGTTTTCAAGAAACTCCCCCCCCCCCCCAACTACCCTTCATATGGAAAAATTTTGATTTTATAAAAAAATGGCTAACGATTTTGATTAAAATATCGCATATTAAAGATATATATCTGACAAATAATATGTATATCTTGAAGTTTCTGGGAATAGCTTCTGAAGACTACTTTGTTATAGATGAATGTTACGGAATTGTGTATAACTGGTAAACCGTAAGAGATAGACAAAAACTTACCACACAAAAATTGTAGAGCACATTAAAACACACAATTTATGTTTTATGCAATTTTTTCGTGGAGTTGATCGTTATTTAGATATTCTTGGTTTTTAGTTTCAGCCTTGAAAAACAAACTTTTCTCATACAGGAGTTTAACAGCCCGTGTCCATACAAACAAAGGAACTTCAGTCACAAACCAACCAGGTTTTGACTATCATTTTAACCTATGGTACTCCCTTTTTTCACTTCTACTTACAAGGAAGCAGGTAATAAGACTATTTCTGATAATTGTTTCCTGATGAGCAAGAAGTAAATAGAAGCATAAGCTTTTTGACAATAATTTGTAGAAGTCGTGTGTATGGGACACATCAGATTTTTTCTATATGTCGTGCATTTTAAGCTCTCATCAACTTGATCTAAATACATATCAACTATCCGTTGCGTTAAACAATATTTCTCAAAAAGGTTTTTATTTTAGATATTCAAAATTATAACTTAGAGGTTGGCATTTACGTATAATAGGCTCACTATCTTTGAGATATTCTACATACATACGTACAAAATAAAATACTTCTGACAGTTTACATGCAAATAATATAACGTCCTTTTTGTTTTGTTTTTCAATTTAAAGACGCAATTTTAGCACTTAAATTAATGACGGATATAAGACGGTGTTACGATAATGATGCTAAATATATCACTATACAGAATCAACGAATCATTAAGAAAATTAATGATGCCTTAATACAATAACAAAATCGGTAAAACCGGTCATTAATCTATCTCTTAAAGTTTCAAAATTGTACAATCTTCAATCAGAATGAAGAGTACTTTAGAGGCTACTGGCAGAAAATTCTAGATACACACTTAATTTGTCCTAAAAGTGTCTTAAACGTAACGTTATGTTAATTAAAATCGTTAGAGCCATCCTTGAGAAAATCAAAATTCTCAAAAAATAATTAATTCAATGTAGGGGGTAGTCAGTTGGGAAGAATTTGAAGAATTTTCTTGATAAATCTTTGTGTCCCATCCTTGAATGATCCTTCTTCTTGTTCTTCCAATTCAAGGGTTGGTTATTTTCTATTCCGAAACCACATTATTACAGGAACTGCTGTTTCCATCTCTATTTTGGGACGTGCTATATTTCGTCTTCCTATTACTACATTATAAGAATATGCTTGCCACGCAGATCACATCATTATTTGTACGTGCTGATGCTACTTCTGCTCATAGTGTGTCACTTCTACCACATTTTTTTTTCTATCCTCAGTTCTTGTTCTAATTTCTTGGCTTTTTTCTTAGATCTCAAAGGCTCATCCCAACAGAATTCTTCTTAGCAGCCATGTCTCACTTCCATACATCGGAAACGATTTTGAGGCTATGTTACGTAGTCTTACTTAGATTTCTTTAATCATTATTTTTCTAAATATATTTTTAGACCCTTTATAGTATATACTTCTGTAGGTTACATTACGAGTCTCTGTTCATATATATATATATATATATATATATATATATATATATATGTATAGTGAATGGGAGTGGGTTTCTTAGTGAAGTACTGACAAAATTAATGTAGGTAAATATACTCTACAGTTCAGCAAGAAAACACTAGTACTTGTTTCTAAAGTAAAAGCACCGATATGACCATAGAAGTTTATGGGAGTTATTTAAATAAAATAATACAAATACTATTTATTTACTGTTTATTTTGATAAGCATGAAGGAAATAGGATAATAAGCTTTAGTAAGAATAATCTGTAACAGAATTGATAAAGAAACGCATGTGAATAGATCAGGGAGTCTCAAAACGTGTATTTTCGACGAAATCTCGGTGTCGAAATTCTTTGGCGATATTAATGCTCCCTCTACTTATTATAAGGTAAGCAGCAGAAAAATGAAGAAGACGAACGCGGATGTTCCATGATGTGAGTGAAGGACCTTGTTCTGGAGGGGGGAGAGTATGCATTATAAATAAAACTTTCTATAAACTGTAAAATAAGTGAAGCGAATTACTAACAACACGTTTTCTTAGCCACTAAGTTAGTTTGTTAGCATTTATTGCAATTGAGTTCGCCAATTTGGACAATTCCCATCAGTAACAGTACACAGCGAAGTCTTCCCAATTCTACTTTCCTACACATTAGAGAAGCAACAACATGACCATTAGAGAAGCTTTAATTGTGTAGAGAAGTAAGTATATAGGATCTGTAATAAGTTGTCAAGGATTAATGTTCTTGCCTCTGCGGATAAGCCAAGCTTCTTTCTGGTGCTTTTTTTTTTTTAGATTTTCCTGTAGTCTTAAGGTCAATGCCAACTCCTACAAAAGGCCTTGGTTCGAAAATACATGTTTTTATCCAAAACATAACCCAGAAAGTGTGTAACTAGCACTTTGGATGTCAGGGATTCGATCCCTGTCGACCGTCCCCTCTGATCCATAGGTTTTTCATGGTTTCCCCGGGGTCGGGAGGCAAGTTCTGGGTGGTTTTTCATCCACCACGATTCCGTTTCCTTCTCAACTTTCAGGTGTGCTTCTATGTTCGTAATGTATAGGAGGCGGGCAGATGACACGGATCCATGTAAATAGAAAGAATGTATCCGTGGACAGTAGAAGGCTCCAGGTCGACTGTCGCTTGATCGTTCTCTCTGGCGGCTCTAGTAGTGGGGCGGATCATCGGGCTTGGAAATCGAATTTTGAGCAAAATTATTTTCTTTGGGAAGAAGGGGCTTTGTTTGATGTTACTCAATTCACCCTCCACCAACCAAATCAGGTAAGAATCTTCTGCGCGTCTCTGTAGTCAGTCCGATTGTAACCTGCAGCCTCCTGTGGTTCCCTCATTTCATTCCTCCCGCCTGGCCTAGCCACAACAGGTCTGTGCAGGTCGCGGTGCGCGTGTGTATCCCTCCGTTGTCTAACATTTACCCCTTTTATTCAATACAGACACACATACACACGCATACACACACACACGCCTTAGAACACCGGAAAAGAAAATTGCATAGTAGATACTGGCCGTTGTTTTCTCTTCACAAAAAATACAGATGAGGTGTCAACCGAATGTGTTGAAAACAGATCACATTAGGCGCATAGGGAAAACTCAAATTAGATGGACATTCCATTAGCTATGCCAAAAGTAATTTCATTTACTCATGAAATTGGAGACATCCCAGCATGCTGTAGCACTCGGCAATAGACAGAACAGAAAACTGTGGCTTCCGGAATGCATTCTAATTATAAAAACGAGATTTCCAAAGATTCGGAACTCCTGGACAGACTTTAAACATTATTCATCATTCTCCATGCATATGCCGTCAGTGGTTGCACATATTTCGTTGTGGTACTATAATTATTCAATATCTTTGCCATTACCTCATTCATCTATAGTGTTTTTATTTTTGTTACACTTCATGCATCACAGAGCAGAAGGTTATTTTAGGTTGTTTGCGAGATTTTCAGACAGAACGCTGGGGAGAAGTGTTTTAAAATGTTTTCTCTATTTAAAAAAAGTTTACCCCTTTACCATATACGTAATAGAAAAGGTGTTGCATTCACCCAATCGGTCTAAACCGAGATTTAGGGTACCCTGAATTTAAAAAAAAAATCATTTTTAGAAAAAGGTTCCTGTGTGTTTGTTTGTGTGTGTGTGTGTAAACAGCATACTCAAAAGCAAACATTCGATTAAATGCCAAACTTGACATTTAAGTTCAGCATCTTCCAAGGATGCGACACTTCTCCAAACTACATTTTACTCGCATCATTTTCGAAAAGTTTCATTTTCTCAAAAATGACTAACGATTTTGACTAAACTACCATATATTTAATATATTTTAATGGCAACATGTGTATCTTGAATTTTCTGAAACAGACTCTGAAATGCTATTCATTCTGATAGGCTTTTGCATAGCTCATAAATCGTAAGAGAGAGACAAAATCTTTTCTGAAGAACCATTTTCAAGATATTCTTTGTTATTGGTCTAAATTCTCCAATACCTGTAGCTTTCTCAAACGGAAAAGTCGTCGTTTCTTTAACCCCTGGCCATACAAAAAAAAAAAAAAAAAAAAAAAAAAATAGAATTTCAAAGCATCACATGGCAACCAGCTTTTAAAATATAACTTTTTTAAGCTTAACGTCCTTTAACCTAGTTGAGGCAATGGATTAAATAGGTGAAATGTTGCTCAAATGATCTCGGAGTCCATGAAGCTTAAAGTTGCTCGACATTTGTCTTCCCAGGATGAGGAAAAAAAATCTGATGTGCTCCATTCACATGACTTTCTCTACAACTTTAGAATAAATTATTGTTCAAAAGCCTATGCTTCTATTTACTTCATGCTAATCGAGAAACAAATTAGCAGAAATAGTCTTATTACTTGCTTCCTTGTAAGTAGAAGCGAAATAAGGTACTACCATAGGTTAAAGTGATAGTCAAAAGCTGGTTGCTATGTGACTGAAGTTCTTTCGTTTGTACGGACTAAGTTGACAAATTCCTGAATGAGAAAAGTATAAGATTTTTAAAGCTGAAACCAGAAACAAGGAATATCTCAACAAACGATCAACCCCACGAAAAAATGTATATAATAAATTGTGTGTTTTAACGTGCCCTACACTTTTTGTGTGGAAAGGTTTTGTCCGTCTTTACGATTTAGCGGTTATATAATATTCCGTAAAATTCATCCAGAATAAAGTAGTCTTCAGAGGCTATCCCAGAAAAGTCAAGATATGCGTTTTATTTGCCAGGTAAATATCTTTAATATACGATATTTTAATCAAAATCGTCAGAGCCATTTTTTAAAAAATCAAAATTTTCGAAAACTGTTTCATGTAAAGGGTAGTTTAGAATAGGGGGATTTTTCTCAAAATTTTAGTGTCGCATCCCTGGAAGATACTAAACCTAAACACCAAGTTAGGTATTTTACCGACTTTTGAGTTTTTGAGTTATCGTGCTCACAGTATGAAAATGCTTTTTTTGGATACAGGGGACCCTAGAACATACATTTCCGGCGAAATATCGGTATCGAATTTTTGGGTGGAGTGCAATACCTTCTCTATACATTAATTACATAATACGTATAGAGAGAATAAAAACGAAAAAAAAAACCTAATCATGTAAACTCGCGAGCACTTAAATGTGAGACAGGTACGCTTCTGCCTCACTATTCAGGCGGACAGATAGGCTTTTGTAAGAATATTTTGTAACAGAGTGACGGCATCGTATGACATCTTCTCTGTGTGGATCTTAGTGCTGATTCTAATGCGGAGCATTGTAAGTCTTGGTGTTTGTCGTGAGAGTGGCTGAGAATGTGGCGCTGGGATTGGATGCCTTCGGGAGCCCCAATGGGAGAATAAAGTTGACTGAGGGTCTTCCGACTTCAGAGACAAGTGACGGTCCAGAGCCCCAACACCTGGGAATCTGCAGCGTGACACTGAAGGAGGTGTGCTTCCACTTAAAAGCGAGGTGTTTGTGAAGATGTGTTTAGAAGACACGTGGTCAAGGATCCTAGCAGACCTTCACGATAAGCACAAGTTGGCCCGTCAACACATTCAAGCCTCCAGGCTTCAACAGCTATGGTAAGAACAAGTTGTAGAGGATCAATTATGAAATCTACCACAACCAGTGGCTGTCCCAAGGGAGGTTGCGGGTGGTACCTCTGGGTCGTCTAAGCCGCTATGACTGATTGGGTCGACTAGCCCTGAGGAGGAAGCAGTGTGATCGCGGCGAGAAATTACCTTCAAACCAACGATGAAGCGCATTTGAGCTCGTCTAGTGACCGTTGGGCGCGGCTAACGGGCTGTCCCACAGAACAATAGACGCCAGACAAACCCATTATGTGCTATTTTGCCTCGGTTAGGGTAATTATAACCCCAGAAGATTCCTTTAGGCAGTTTCGAGTAATTTCCTGTTCTAGAATGTTCCGCTTTTTAAAGGGACCTATACATACACTAACTAGTGGCCTATTGAACAATAAGTAGTTCAGTTACTTAAGAAGTGAAGAAGTTGATTAGTTTGGGCGGCACCAAGTGCAATTCTGCTGTGTAATGTGACCTAGCAGTTTAGTTAAGAGTTGTTTTCAAGAAATCAGCTATGATCTGTTCTGAATTTCTAACATCAGTGATTCAATTTCAAGTGTAATGTGCTGTGGTACGCTGAGTGACTAAGTGATAAACAAAATATGTTTAGCAACAATTCTAGGTCTCATTTTTTGATATGCTTTCCTATAGGTTTAGATTTACAATTAATACGATTCGCTGATGAATGTTAAGATTTTCTTACGTTCGAATTGTTGTAAAACATAAATTATAATTCTTTTGTCTGTTATACGTGCACGACTAAAATAATTACTTATCCAGTTGTGGTGCAATATATACCCAATTTAAAGCAGTTTAATAACTATTTGAATATAAAATAAGTTTAAAATCAATACTTGATCAGAAAAGTGATATGATTATTAAACTTGATGTTTTACAAGCTTATGCAAGTTGTTTGTGTTTCAGGAGCTCGTGTTTTAATGTTATGCAGAGACGTGAAAAAGGGTGAGGCAGTAGCCGAGGAAATTCGGTGTCAGACACGAGATCTACCTGGAGCAGGTGACACAGTATTTGTACATTTGGACTTGGCTTCCCTTGCCTCAGTCCGAAAATGCGCTCAACATATTCTGGACACAGAGGATAGTATTCATCTGCTTGTTAACAATGCAGGTGAGAATATATGATAGTATCAACTTTTTACTTTCTCTATACGTGCTATGTACATAGTGTATAGAGAAGGTATTTTATCGTACCCAAAAATTCGATACCGAGATTTCACCGGAAATATATGTTTTAAGACTCCTTGAATCAAAATAAAGCATTTTTAGAAAAATGTCCATGTGTGTGTATGTGTGTGCGTGTCTGTGAGCAGCATAGCTCAAAAACGAAAAGCCCGTTAAATACCAAACTTATTACTTAGATTTGGTATCTTCCAAGGTTGCGACACAAAGATTTTCAAGAAAATCCCCCTACCCCAAACTACCCTTTACATGGAACTTTTTTTGAATATTTTGATTTTCTCAAAAATGGCTCTAACGACTTTGATTCAAATATCGTTAATTAAAGATATTTAGCGGACAAATAAAATGTATATCTCGAATGTATATCTCTGTATATCTCTGAAGGCTACTTTATTCTGGATGAATTTTACGGAATTTTGCATAACTGCTAAACCGTAAGAGATGGACAAAAACTTATCGCACAAAAACTGTAGAGCACATTAAAACACACAATTTATGTTATATACATTTTTTTCGTGGAATAGATCGTTTTTTATATATTCCTGTTTTTGGTTTCAGCTTTAAAAACTTATCCTTTTCTCATACAGGAATTTGTCAACTCGTGTCCATACAAACAAAGGAACTTCAGTCACATAGAAGCCAGCTTTTGACTATCACTTTGACCTATGGTAGTCCCTTATTTCGCTTTTACTTTCAAGGAAGCAAGTAATATGACTATTTCTATTAATTTTTTCTCGATTAGCATGAAGTAAATAGAAGCATTGGCTTTTTAACAATAATTTGTTGCAGAGATGTAGAGAAAATCATGTGAACCCAACACATCAGATGTTCATCTATTAATAACAGTAGTTTTAGGGCATTTCATTCAAACTTTTAACAAATTAATCTAGCTGCATGCTTTCACGAAAACATGAACTAGAACGCGAACATAGGAGAAACACTCATTTTCAAACGTGACTACGGTAAAAAGCCTGATATGTTCCAATCTCATGAGTTTCTCTAGCTATTCTGCAACAGAATATTCTTACAAAAGTTGATCCTTTTCTCTATTTTGTACTAACCAAGAAAACAGAAGATAGCAAAAATGGTTGACAATAGTCAAACCTTATAAAAGCTGTTGCTTTGTGATTGAAATTCGTTTCTTTGCTGACAAATTCCTGTATGAGAAAAGTTTACGTATTTTAAAACTGAAATAACGAGTATCTCGGAAATGGTTAACTCCACGAAAAAATATATATAACATAAATTGCGTTTTCAAAGAGATTTACAGTTTGTGTGTATGTAGTAAGTTTTTGCCCATCTCATACGAGGTACCTGTGCAAAGTCATTCAAAATGAAGAAGTCTTCAGAAACTATTCTCAGAAAATTCAACATATACATTTTGTTTGTCATATAAATATATTTAATATAAGGTATTTTAATTGAAATTCTTAAAGCCTTTTTTGAGAAAATCAAAATTTTCGAAAAATTTTTCATGTAAAGGGTAGTTTGGAGTGAGGAGATTTCCCTCAAAATCTTCATGACGCATCCCTGGAAGATAACTAAACTTAAATATCGAGTTTGGTATTTTACTGATTCTCATTTTTAAGTTATCGTATTCTCAGATACACGGGCTCATGGACACACACGGGCCTTTTCCTAAACATGTTTTTTTGGATACTGGAGACCGTAAAACGTGTAATTGCAGTGAAATTTTGGTATCAAATTTCTGGGTGGAATACTATTCCTTCTCTACCTTCTATGTGCATTACACATACGTGCTAGAGAAAGTATAAAGGTTTTTTTTGTAGGCCGAACTTAGCCAAGTTTCAAGGTGCCACCCTTTCTGCGGCATAACTCTGTTATTGTGCATAACTATGTTCAGCATAGAATATAACTTAAGAAGATCCAATCCTTAGTTCGTGTTTAGGTAAAAATAGAGAACTCTGTCTACAGTATGGTAGTTACAATGACATTATAGTGATATGCGTAAGATTTATTTTAACTTTTTTATAGTCGATTTAACCTAAAATCATATCGCAGCTTTATAATAATCTGTATATAGAGTATTGATATTATAATAAAATAGTATTCATTTTTAGTTTCTCTATACGTACTATGTACATAGTGTATAGAGAAGGTATTGCACTCCACCCAAAAATTCGATACCGAGTTTTCACCGGATATATATGTTTTAGGGTCCCCTGTATCCAAAAAAAAAGTATTTTCAGAAAAAGGTCCGTGTGTGTCCGTGTGTCTGTGAACACGATAACTCAAAAACGAAAAGTCGGTAAAATTCCAAACTTGGTATTTAAGTTTAGTATCATCCAGGGATGCGACACGAAGATTTTGAGAAAAAAACCCACCCCAAACTACCCTTTACATGGAACTTTTTTCGAAAATTTTTATTTTCTCAAAAATGGCCCTAACGATTTTGATTAAAATATCGTATATTAAAAATATTTACGTGACAAATAAAATCTATATTTTGAATACTCTGGGAATAGCCTCTGAAGACTACTTTATTCTGGGCAAATTTTACGAAATTTTGTATAACTGCTAAACCATAAGAGATGAACAAAAACTTACCACACAAAAATGTAGAGCACATTAAAACACACACTTTATGTTGTACACATTTTTTTCGTGGAGTGGATCGCTTTTGAGATATTCCTTGTTTTTGGTTTCAGCTTTGAAAAACATATACTTTTCTTATACAGGAACTCTCCTGTATGTCAACTCCTGTTCATACAAACAAAGGAACTTCAGTCATATAGCAGTCAGCTTTTGACTACCACTTTAACCTATGGTACTCTCTTATTTCGCTTCTACTTAAAAGGAAGCAAGTAATGAGACTATTTCAGCTAATTTTTTGTCGATTAGCATGAAGGAGATGCATAACCTTTTTAACAATAATATGTTGCAGAGATGTAGAGAAAGTCATGTGAATGGAACACATCAGATTTTTATACTTTGACTGTACAATGACAATGCAGGTGATATAGGTAGATTTTTTTTTCCCCTTTTTGCTTTCTCTGGACCGCATGTGCAAAGTACATAGTAGACAGAGAAGATATTGTATTCCACCCAAAAATTCAATACCTAGATTTCACCGGAAATACAGGTTTACGCCCCCTGAATACAAAAAGCGCATTTTTAAAAATATGTGTCTGTGGGCAGCATAGCTCAAAAACTAAAAGTCCCTTAAATAGCAAATTTAGTATTTGAGTGTAGTAACTTCCAAGGATGCGACACGATGATTTTCAAGAAAATCCCCCTTTACAACAAAAAGCATTTGAAATTTTTTATTTTCTCAAAAATGGCTGTAACAATTTTGATTAAAATATTGGATATTAAAGATATTTTACATTGCAAATAAACTGTACATCTTCAATTTTCTGGGAATATTCTCCAAAGGTCTGTTTATTCTGAAAGAATTTTGCTGAATTTTGTATAACTGGTAAACCTAAGAGAAAGACAAAAACTTGTCTCACAAAAAATTTAAAACTCGCTAAAACATATAGTATATGTTATATACGCTTTTTTTGTAGAACTGGCCGTTTCTGAGATATTATTTCTTACTGGTTTCAGTTTTAAAATGCTTATACTTTCCTCAAACGGGACCATACAAATCGGACCGAACCTCAATTGTTTCACATAGAGACGAGCTTTTAAAGAATTTGACTGTTGCTTTAGGCTGATGTTATTCCCTTATTTACCTTCTATTTTAAAGGAAGCAAGTGATAAGACCAATTATGCTAAAATTTATCTCGATTAGCGTGATGTAGATAAAAGAAAAGTCTTTTGTAAGAATAGTGTGTATGGAACAGTAGAGAAAGTTATATGAATGGAACACATCAGATTTTTAATTTCTCTACACGTACTATTTCCATAGTGTATACAGAAGGTATTGTATTGCACCCAAAAATTCGATACCGAGATTTCACCGGAAATACATGTTTTGGG
This sequence comes from Hymenopus coronatus, assembly GCA_030762935.1. Classification (NCBI taxonomy): domain Eukaryota; kingdom Metazoa; phylum Arthropoda; class Insecta; order Mantodea; family Hymenopodidae; genus Hymenopus; species Hymenopus coronatus. The sequence continues at coordinate 60,418,343 of CM060894.1, forward strand.
CCCCCCTGAATCCAAAAAAAAAGCATTTTACATTCTTTATACTAGCTATGTACATAGTGTATAGAGAAGGTGTTATATTCCACCCAAAAATTCGATACCGAGATTTCACCGGAAATGCATGTTTGGGTTCCCTCTGAATTAAAAAAAAACACTTTTACAAAAAGATCTGTGTGTGTGTTTCGGTTTTTCGTTTTTGAGCTATGCTGTCCACAGACACACACACAGAGGACTTTTTTTCCAAAAATCTGACGCGTTCCATTCACATGACTTTCTCTAGATCTTTGCAACAAACTATTGTTAAAACGCTCATGCTTCTATTTACTTCATGCTAAACGAGAAAAAATTAGCAGAAATAACCTTATTACTTGCTTCCTTGTAAGCAGAAGCGAAATAAGGGAGTACCAAAGGTTAAAGTGATAGTCAAAAGCTGATTGCAATGGGACTGAAGTTCCTTTGTATGGACAGGAGTTGACAAATTCCTGTATGAGAAAAGTATAAGTTCTTCAAAGCTGAAACCAAAAACAAGGAATATCTCAAAGACGATCAACACCACGAAAAAAATGTATATAACTTTTTTTTTTGTTTTAATTTAGAGGCTATTTCTAGAAAATTCAAGATAAACATTTTAATTGTGAGGTAAATATCTTTAATATACTATATTTTAATCAAAATCGTTGGAGCCATTTTTGAGAAATCAACATTTTCGAAAAAAGTTCCATGTAAAGGGTAGTTTGGGGTGGGGGGATTTTCTTGAAACTCTTCGTATCACATCCTTGGAAGACACCAAACTTAAATACCAAGTTTGGCAATTTTACGGCCTTTTCGTTTTGAGCTATGCTGTCCACAGACTCACACACGCACACGCACACACACGCGAACCTCTTTCCAGAAATGTTTTTTTTTTTGTGTTCAGAGAGACCCAAAACATGCATTTTCGGTGAAATCTCCGGTATCGAATTTTTGGGTAGAATACAATACCTTCTCTATACACTACGTACATAGTATGTATAGAGAAAGTAAAAAGTAAAGTACTTTTCACAAAACGTATTATATATACTAGGAATAATTCTTTCCTTGCTTATGTTTCACTACACTGGTATTGCATGTTCTTGTTGACAAGAAACAACCGTTGAATTGCACAACGGATATGAATTGTTATATAAAAAATAATGATTAAAATATCAGTTAAGTTTATTCTTTAATTATTCATACTATATTATTTAGGCAATATTGCATAGTTTAATACGATATTTCTGTACTTACGCGGTAATTTAAGAGGAACTTTTTTGTGAAGCAATGACACGTTCAGCAAGCAATCATTGCCATTGCAACCTGTTGCGTGTTTACATTACCGGTAAAGTAAGGCTAGACGGAGAGTAGCAATTGTTGGATCGCAATGGGCGTTTTCGTAGCTTCTTTTGTTGCCTGTTCGACCGATTCTTTTCCCCCTATTCCAGAATGTGAAGGCACAGAATAGAGAGTATACAAAAAGGAAACTCCGATGTAATCCGTGCGCCAAAATTCAGTGCGCATGTGCGAATTCCGCCATACTTGGACCGAGTAAACAGCTATGTTGTTGAAGTTACGCACTTCGTAATACACATTTTCTTAATGCTATTAATTATGTATTTTAGCTACTGGATTATACTGTACTCAATGGTTATATTATACACTGTACAAGTTAGAATATTTGTTGACTCTTAAAGCTTTACTGCTCTTATAATGAGCAGTAGTAAGAGAAAAGGCGGCCAATGCTTCTCAGCACCTAACGCAAAAATAATTCAAATACAATTAATTATATCAAAGAAACATGGAATGTCTCCTGTAAAATTAATAATATGGTTTATCATGTATTTGTATCAAGCTTCATGTTTTTTTTTTTTTGTTTTTGTTTTTTGTTTTTTTTTGGTGTGTGTGTGGTTTTTTTTTTCTATGATAGGACTGATTCATTCTGCCTAATCATATTTGCTCTCCATTCTAAATCAACATATTAAGCTTTTTTATTATTTTATTAAGTAAAGCTTGGCAGCTCAATGAATCACTTGGATATTTACTCATATTTATATATTTTCCTAACCATAATTTCATGTTGCCTCGGTTTGTTTTGTAGATATGCACAGCAAACAAAACAGTCTTAAAAATCTTATGTGTTCCATTCGTATGAATTTTTATAACTGTTCCACAAACAAAATTTTCTTACAAAAGATGATTCTTTTATCTACATCATGCTAACCAAAATAAAAAATCGCCAGAATTTGTCTTAATACTTGCTTCTTTGTAAGTAGAAGAGATATAAGAGAATGCACTGTCTAAAACGTTGTCAAATCTTATAAAAACCGATGACTATGGTATTTAAGCTTAGAATCTTCCAAGGATGCGACACGAATATTTTCAAGAAAATCCCCAACCCCAACTACCCTTTACATAGAACATTTTTCGAAAATTTTTATTTTCTCAAAAATGACTAACGATTTTGATTAAAATTTCGTATATTTTAATTTATACAAATAAAATGTATATTTGAATTCTCTGGGAATAGCCTCTGAAGAGCTCTTTATTCTGGTTGGGGTTTGCAGATTTTTGCATAACGGTTAAACCGTAAGATATAGACAAAAGCTTACTACATAAAATGTATATCTCGTTAAAACACACAATTTATGTCATATACGTTATTTTATGTAGAGCTGACGGTTTCTAAGACATTCCTTGTAATTGGTTTCAATTTTAAACTAATTAACCTTTCTCCAACGGAACCATAAAAGCGAATGAACATCAATTGTTTCACATAACGAGCTTTTAAAACATTTGCCTATCAGTTTGGCCTAATGTATTTCCTTATTTCACTTCTATTTACAAGGAAGCAAGTAATAGATCATTTCTGCTAATGTATATCTTGATTCGCATGGCGAAGGTAAAAGAATAATCTTTTATAAGAGAAATTTGTTTGTGGAACAGCTAGAGAACGTTATGTGAATGGCACACATCAGATTTTATGCACTACGTTTTTGTCTATCTCTTACGGTTTACCAGTTATACAAAAGTTATATAAAAATTATTTAGAAAAAAGAGGTCTTCAGAGGCTCTTCCCAGAAAATTCAAGTTATACATTTAGTTTGTCATAAAAATATCTTAAACCTGCGATGTAGTATTCAAAACCGTAAGAGATAGATAAAATCTTACTACACAGAGAATGCTGATCCTATTAAAGTCCACAATCTCTCATGTACATTTTTTATGGTGTTAACCATTTTCGAAATTTTGATAAAACTGTTTCAAATACATGTACTTTTTCTTTCGTGAAAATTACCACTCGGGTTTTTTTCTTTTTTCAAGTTCTTGCAAATAGAATGGGATTTCAAAGCATCACATAGCTGCTGGCATCGAAAAGATTTGACTATTGTTTATACTCGTAACGAAATGCGCAATTAAAATGTATCTCTATTAGCAAGAAACAGAACAATAAGCAGTCGTATAAATAGTAAGTGGGAGAGAAAGCAGGGAAAGTAATGTGCATGCCACACATGATATTGTTATTACATATGTTCGTGCCTTTTTATTTTACACGTTTTAATATGCTTAAAATGGTATGTAATAAACAGCGTTCGCTTTGTGTTTACTAGCTCCTAATATGGCGTCTGGCGCAGAATTTGCTTCAAGCACATCAAAGGAGCCACCCTCGAGTTTCCTTTCTGTTTACTCTCTATTCTGTGGTGATAGTACCACATTACGGTTTCGGTTTACCATTATTGTTAGCTTTGTGAAGAAGCAGTAGAATTTCCTTTACCAAATGTTGGATGATAATAATTGTGAGTTGCATGTAGTGAACTTTTGGAGTCGGTAAAGGTCAACAGTGACTGAAGAATTGCAATTAAACAAGTTGTACTCTACACGTTTTCAGAGTGTAGAGTACAACTTGTTTAATTGCATGGATTTCACGTGAAAATACAGTGTAGAAATCAGGCAGTCTGTATGACATACTGTGACTCGGGTAGACTACAGCGCAATCATTGTTATCATCGCAATTTGAGCCGTCAGTAAAATTTGTATCAGATGTGGATATTTGTAGTACATTTCATTGAATAATTGACGATAAATTGTTCTGTCTGTGTGTTCTTCGGTGACAGTGGTAACCCATGTTGATTGTGCAGTGATTATCCAAGGCGGAATGAAAGGATGTGTTGATTTGTTTGGCGGAATGTTTAAGTTAACTTCATGATATTTAGATTGCGTAGATTAGGAAATCTGCTGTAAAGTTGAGTATACATTAGACAGTTGTTTTCTTCTAATTGTGTGGTATGTTTTCAGCAAAATTGCGTCAAAGCACGCAATTAAAAGGAACGTATTCTCTCCTTCATTCTTTATCGTTCTACGTCGTCTAGGGATAATATGCTAGCCTCTGGTTGCCAAGATCGCGGGTTCAAACCCGGCGGAAGGCGATGGATTTTATCGGATGTAAAAATCCCTAGCATGGCTTCCTTTGGAAGAGAAATAAAGCCTTGTCGCAGATTTACGGCACGTAAAAGACCTCGTGCCTTATAAAGAGGTCTCTGAGCCCAATATAGAATGGGACGGTAAAAACCGCAGCAGTTAAAGAGCGTCCATAAATAAAACTCAATTTAATTTAATTTTTCCTTTCGTCAGGCGGTTATACGGTGTCAGAAAATAATTTGGATAGATATGCTTAATGCCTTCTCTGCTCATAAAAAGCGGCCCTACTTGCACATAAAACTCCAATTTTTACTTTCTCTATGCATACGATATACATAGTGTATAGAGGAAGTATTGTATTCCACCCAAAAATTCGACACCGAGATTTTACCGGAAATACATGTTTTAGGATCCCCTGAGTCCAAAAGAATCATTTTTACAAAAAGGTCCGTGTGTCTGTGTGTGTATGTGTGTGTGTGTGTGTGTGTGTGTGTGTGTGTGTGTGTGTGTGTGTGGGTGTGTCTGTGTCTGTGGACAGCACAGCTCAAAAACGAGAAGACCGTTAAAGCCCAAACTTGGTATTTAAGTTTGGTATCTTTCAAGGATGCGACACGAAGATTTTCAAGAAAATCCCCCTACCCCAAACTACCCTTTACATGCAAAAAATTTCGAAAATTTTGATTTTCTTAAAAATGGCTCTAACGATTTTGATTAAAATACTGTATACCTATTAAAGATATTTACCTGACAAATAAAATGTATATCTTGAATTTTCTGGGAATAGCCTCTGAAGACTACTTTATTCTGGATGAATTTTACGAAATTTTGCATAGCTGCTAAACCGTAAGAGATGGACAAAAACATACCACACAGAAAATGTAGCTTGCGATAAAACACTCAATTTATGTCATATACATTTTTTTGTGGAATTGATCATTTTTAAGATATTCATAGTTTTTCGTTTCAGCTTTGAAAAACATACTTTTTTCATACAGCAATTTGTCAACTCGTATCCATACAAAGGAACTTCAGTTACATAGCATCCAGCTTTTGACTATCACTTTAATCCATGGTACTCCCTTATTTTGCTTCGACTTACAAGGAAACAAGTAATAAGAATATTTCTGCTGATTTTTTCTTGATTAGAATGAAGCAAATAGAAGTATAAGCTTTTTAACTACAATTTGTTGCAGAGATGTAGAGAAAGCCATGTGAATGGAACACATCAGATTTTTTCAAAGAGGGGTGTCTTTAATATAACGTAGGTCTTTTGAGAACACTGATGATACCTATTATAAGACAATTTTGAAGAACCATTCCGTTATTAAATTGATTCACACGATAGTGAGATAACAGTTTGGATGCAAGTAACTGCGTGGAAAGTCTCACTGCTGTAACGTGTAAGAGTCGCATCAAGAAATTTACTTGGCGATGTATTTCGTAGTTTCTGACGGTCGGTAGTACAATGCTAGGGTGGTTTTTCTCTCTCATGAATTTCCTGTCCTTCACGACTTTTTTCATCTGTTTTGACTCATTTGTTCCAAGGTTGTATTAACAATTAACGGCGGTTTGTGAGTTGCGGCAAGACGCTGTGGCGGTACTACTGGGGACCCCTTATTTTTTCTTTGGAATGCGTCGCCTATTCCCAGAATCGCCAGGTTGCCGTTGGTTAAGGCAGAATTGGTGTCAGGATGGAATCTTTAGAGATCTTATCCCTGCTATCGCAATCATCAACCGGATCGGGAGGCCCTTAGGAACTTCCTTTCATCCCTTCATGCTAGTCAAGAAAAAATTAGCACAAATTACTGTCTTATTACTTACTTGTAAGTAGAAGGGAATTAAGGGAATACATTAGGCTAAATTGATAGTCAAATCTTTTAAAAGTTGGTTGCTATGAGATTGAAGTTCCATTATTTGTGTGGCCAGGAGTTGTCAAATTCCCGTATGAGAAAAGTATAAGTATTATAAAACTTAAACCAATAACAAGAAATGTCTCAAAAACGGGCAACTCCACGAAAAAAATGTATATAGCATAAATTGTGTGTTTTAACGAGCTTTACATTTTTTGTTAAGTAAGTTTTTATATATCCCTTTGCCGCACAATTCATCCAGAATAAAGGTCTCTTCAGAGGCTATTCTTATAACATCCAAGATATACAGTTTATTTGTCAGGTAAATATCTTTAATATACGATATTTTAATCAAAATCGTTAGAACAATTTTTGAGAAAATCAAAATTTGCGAAAATTTTTCTATGCAAGGGGTAGTTGCGGGTGGGGGGGATTTTCTCATACACACACACGTATATTTCCGGTGAAATCTCGACATCGAATTTTAGGAGAATACAATAAATAGGTACCTTCTATATCCACAATGTATATTGTATATAAGGGCTAAAGAAAGTAAACGGGCGTAATAAGTATTAAGTTTTCGGCAAATTTCTCCACACAGAATTTAAGCTTGCAGTATCTTTATACAACCCACGCAAGCGGGTACGATAGTTACCAAGGATGAGTACGTTCCTTTCAAATTTTATTGTATTCGATCCCAATTAATTACCAAAGATATCTGTTCCATATTCATTGTTATAAAAGTGAAAGTTTTTCGTTACAAATTAATTCTCGTACTGTTGGCGATACAATGCGATTTATGGCATTAACCAAATAAGGACCTTGTTTTTTTATTATTTTAATACTATAATAATTGTCGTTAGTATTGTTTTGCAATTATTGTTTCGACTACTGAATACCATCTTATTTGTGAAAATTAAGGCATGTTCATGCAACTGGACCTACAATACGTGTATTAACCTATGAAAGGTGGATTACGTATTTCAAACGCAAGATGCTGTATACTGTCGTAATACTGAACGAATTTATGTGATCTTGTTTTCCGTTCAATTGGTCTTGGAATTCGCTGAAGCACCGAGAAAATTAGCACGCTTGCTTTACTCAAGGGCAACCAGTTGGTAACTCTCGGTTTGAACCATGACTAATATTTTCTCAAATACTTCTTTGTTACATAATTTGATTACAACTTAAAAAATATGATGTGATCCATTCATATGACTTTCTCTACATCTCTGCAGCTCGCATGCGATGTCACAAGTAGTAAAAGCGGTGTTAAACACTACCAAAAAATCTCTGCAACAAATTACTGTTAAAAAGATTATGCCTTTATTTACTTCATGCTAATTGAGAAAAATTAGTAGAAATAGTCTTATTACTTGCTTCCCTGTAAGTAGAAGCGAAATAAGCGAGTACCATAGCTTAAAGTGATAGTCAAAAATGGTAACTATGTGATTGAAGTTCCTTTGTTTGTATGGACAGGAGTTGACAAATTCCTGTATGAAAAAAGTATAAGTTTTTTTAAAGCCGAAACCAATAAAAAGGAATATCTCAAAAACGATTAACTCCACGAAAAAAATGTATATGACATAAACTGTGTATTTTATCGTGATCTACATATTTTGTGTAGCAAGTTTTTGTCTATCTCTTACGGTTTAACAGCTACGCATAACTCAATAAACATCGTCCAAAATAAAGAGGTCTTTAGAAGCTATTACAGAAAATTCAAGATATACATTTTATTTGGCATGTAAATATCTTGAATATAAGAGACTTTAATCAAAATTGTTAGAGCCATTTTTGAGAAAATCACAATTTTCGAAATTTTTTCTATGTAAAGAGTAGTGGGGGATTATCTTGAAATTCGTCGTGTCGCAATTCTTGGAAGATACCAAACTTAAATACCAAGTTTGTTATTTAATCGTCTTTTCGTTTTTGAGCTATGCTGTACAGACACACACACACACACACAAACACACATACACACGCCGGCCTTTTTCCCAAAAGTTTTGAATTCAGGGGGATCTCAGTTATCGATTTTGGGTAGAATACAATACCTTCCCTATATACTATGTACATAGTACGTGTAGAGAAAATAAAAAGGATCCGCCTTCGAGTGGTTTTGGTCAGCATTTAGGTGTCTCCTTTCATCCCTTTCTTGCATGGGTCATGTAATGTTGGGCCACGAGAAGAAGGCGAGATGGGTCTGAGATATGAGAGGAAGCTTACTGCTCACGCAGTCAATTTGTTGTTTATTATTATTATATAAATGTGTGTGTGTGTGTGTGTGTGTGTGTGTCACATGCTGCCGCATCTAATTGCTGCGATAACCATAATTATACATTTCCAGACTTATTTCGCGCTCGCGAGCTACGAAGAGCGTTCAATGTCCAAGAAATATCACTCATAGCATCAAAACAAATTTGCATTCGGTAAGCGCCCTCTCTTACTAGATGGCAGTTAAAGTTTCAATTAAATCCATCACGTGGTTTCGTGGTGTTTACTTAGAAAGATGGGAATAAACACTTCTGTTTAATAGGTTTAACATCGAAAGAGATAAAAGCCGAGTGGATGAAGTTCATGGCATATCTGCTCCTGTGTTTGCAACAGTTTACAATTGGGTAAATGAGTTTAAACGTGGCCGTACATCCACAAATAATCCACAATCGTTCAGGACCCCACTGAAAGTGGCTTTCTTCAAAATTATTGAAATCTTCAAAATCCAGGTTTTGAGTGACCAACGAATAAAAGTTCGTGAAATAATTATGGTCACAGGCACAGGTACAGAATTTTCAATTTCGCATCAAAATTATGTGTCATTGATAAATATCTCGGAAAGGTGGGTGCCGCTTTTTTTTTTTTTTTTTTTTTTTTTTTTTTTACCGTGGAGGGGAAAAATGCATTACGCATTCAACCCCCAGCCGAAGTGCAATGGCTGGGAGGATATGTGGGACTCTCCGCTTCCTCGTGCGGCATACCCACTAAAAAACCCCTCCACGTTATAACAGTAGTTTGTTGAGAATCACGTGGCTTTGCGCGGTCCCGCTAATGCACCCGCGTTAGTAGATGAGAGGTAGGAAGCTGCCGCACGTTGTGCGGGAGCGAATGAAAGGTTATTTCTAGGCTGACAGCCATGGAACCTGACTGCAGCCTAGGGAATAGAGGTGATATTGGTAAGGAAATAAAAGGTGGAAATAGAGGAGAGAATAGGACGTAGATCTTATGGATTCTACCTGCTTCGGAATTGCTACGCGAAGCTTCCAGTAGTCTTTCACAGTGTTGGTGGCCGATGTGAGAGCCCCTCAGCCTGTACAGGAGGAGGAGCAGTGTTGGGTTGGTGACGTTTAGACTGAAACAGCTCAGCAGAGTAAGCAGCTTGCTGCAGGAGAACCTGCCTCAGAGGATGCATGAGGGCGCCGATCCTGGTGGACAGGTTGGCGGCTGTAGTCAGCTGGCTGGTGGCTGCTGCGGCGTTAGAAACTTGCAATTCCTGCAGCTTCTGTGTGAGGAGGCTGCATGTCTCTTCCAGGGCAGCTAGTCGAGCGCCGACGTTCAGGATCTCCACGTAGAGGTCCTGAATGGCTTCTCGCGTCGCTGCGTCTGTTGAGAGTGCAGGTGGTGAGGCCTCAGTGGTTGATGTCTGCGGTGGAGTGGTGCGGCGGGCAGGAGGTGGTGAAGAAGTGCTGCTCCTTGGGTAGAGAGGGCACTGGGCTTGCCCTGTGTAGTGTCCTGTGCCAAGACATGTGGCACAGAATCGGCGGCGACGGCGGAGATCGTGCCCAGTGCACTCGGCGGTGGTGGAGTTGGTAACGCAGTAGTGGCACCTCGGTGGCGAAGAGCAGACTTCAGCTGTGTGGCCGTAGGCACAGCAGCGTCGGCAGGGCCGATGGCGTTCCTGTCGGCTAGCCTCGACGACCAGAAGTCGCCCTAATAAGGGCAACCCTGACGCCAAGGCAGCTTCCAGGTCAGCCTGGTCCTGTAACTCCAAACGAACGAGCGGCATTGGCCCCCGGTCGCAGTAAATGCGGGTGGCCCTCAAGCAAGAAGGCCACCGCGACTGCACGGCGGTGAGCAGATGCCGGGTGGTAAGGTCCCTAGGGACTCCCCGTACCACGGCACTGAACCGGGGCGGCGTCGTAGAGCTGGGTGGAGGCGTTTTTGGCGGTAGTGTTGGCGGCAACTGCGGCAGCAGTTGCGGCGAGACTGCGGTGGCGGCCGGCGGCGAAGCAGGGCTTGCCGGGACCGGTGGCTTCGGAGTTGCTACCTCCTCGGCGGCTGCCGGGGAGGAGGCGTCGGGTGCTGCCTTAGCAGCGGCGAGTCTGCGTTGTCTCTTCTTAGCCATCCTTAAGAGTCGAAGAAGAAGCTCCGAATGTCCGAATGTGCCGCGTTTGCTCTCTATTGAGAACAGACGCATCGTGTGATCGATTCGGAGGCTGGTAATTTCCGTCGCAATCCTCACGAGTTTCTTCAACGATATGTAACTATGGACGAAACGTGGATACACTACTAACTATACTGCAGAGACAAAAGTGCAGTCGAAACATATTTTTAAAGGTAACCCGGCTTCAAAGAAGGCTAAGGTGGTGAAATCGGTTGACAAGTTGATGGCCTTTGTTTTCTATATTTTTCTAAGGATTTTTGAACGCCCCTGTATTTATGATTATCGGTACGAGGGTGTAAGAACTTTATTACTTGGACACATTCCTCATGCTTGCCTTCTTCTTGAGGTCAGACAATAAATCGCCAAACGAGTATGAACGGCTTACTTTTGATCGGCTTACTTGTTTGCTAATTTTTGCCGGTGCTTTCCTTTCCATTTGGATCCATTGTCACACCGGCGTGAGTGAACATATGTGTGGTCAGCGACGTATTACATCAAAGCTCCGATTGTCGCACCTGGGTGTGAGTTGTTTAATTCACAGATATTACCTATATAATAATAATAATAATAATAATAATAATAATAATAATAATAATAATAATAATAATAATAATAATAACAATAATAATAAGTAATCTTCTGTTTTCAGGAAGTTAACCTTATTGGTTCGGCTCGGCTCCAAATGTTATAGCTAAGGTCTCCATCTCTTCCGTGGACCGCTTCTCGGTCGATAATTCACACTTTTTCGAGACATTTTCTCCTAAATCGTGTCCTATATTCCTCTATTTTACCTGTGAGACTAAATATTTGTAATTTGTTGTGAATATTTTCACTTTGTTTTTATGCATTAAAGTATATCATACCATAAATCGTATGTATTTCATTTCTGCAGTTTCTATTCTTTTAGTTGCTTGTTTGCTTAGAGTACATATTTCTTAACCATGCAATAATCCAGATAAGCCAATACTTTATAACATTTTAGATGGTTTTCCTTCCTTATTTTCTCTCCCCATATTCTTTCCATATATTGATTTTTTTAAATTTATTGTTTATATCTTTTTCCCTCTTTCCCCCTAAAGACACCTGAGAAATTAAATTTTTTTTTCTGTTCTGTTATTTCATCCAACACTATTTTTGCTCTTCCTAATAATAATATTAAATAACAATAATAATAATGTTCTACAGTTTAATGATAGTGGAATGTTGCAGGTATCTGTTACTGTGTCAAGAGCTACACAGAAGATGGCTTTGAGATGCACATGGGAGTAAACCATCTGGGTCATTTTCTTTTGACATCTCTCCTGCTTCCTCGCATCATTCATTCAGCTCCTGCCAGGATAGTCACCGTATCCTCCTTTAACAGCTACTTTGGTAAGATGGACCTGAAGCTAAGGTAATGCTAATTAAACACTGGAAAGGTAGAGTCAGGCAGATAAAATTCATCGCCATAACCAGAATTTTAATCACACCGTACGGTTCCTATTTAGCTACCGTGGCAGATGCCGACATGGAATTAAATTCTCCAATAATTGCGAGGAAATCTCAACGGCTCTTTTAACGGTTGCGCTAACTCACCTTTTACTACGGAGGTTGACGTCTCGAGCAGTCCAAGAAAACTGCAACCATCCGGCGATTCCCCAGCGGTGCCTCCGACCTCTGCGTCTCGTATTCAATGATGACTGGTTGGTTGTACCTTTGATACCCACTGCTACTAAGGAATTTACTTTTTTCTGCTCTGGCTATATTTGTTTAAGGATGCTCAGTGGTGAGGACGGACTCTGCTCTCTATCTATGTCGCAAAGCAGGAAATAGAACTCAGAGTATCAGGAGAAAGGAATGAAACGCGCTGAATCTCACTGCTAACTTTAATTCTAAACATTTCCATCACACATGTTCATAGTATAGTGTCTAATTTCGAGCTCGTGTCATAGTCACTTTGCCTGTAACTATTGGGATCTGACAGAAGCGCTACATTCGGATAAACAAGTGAGCGCGGCTAGCCCGTCGCTATGGTAACAGCTAGTTTGTTGTCAGAGTTGCTTTTGCCAAATTATCACGTGCTCAATCCTGGCTTTACGCTTGGCCTTACCTTGAAGTTGCTGCGTTTTGTTTTTGCTGTTTTCAATTAGTTTACATTTGCATTATTTGTTACATATTCGTTTCCTTGTTTGTGCGGCTGTGAAAATTATTTTTCTAAGTGGTCGACCGAGATAACTTCCGACTTTCGTAAACAAAATACACAAAACAAAATGACGACATGTAGTAGAGGCGTGCGCTTAATTGATTTGGTTTCTTTATATTTTTCTTAACACTAAATTGTTTACCTTATTACTATTTAATTTGTGATATAGATAAAAAACCATAACTGAGTGTAATTACAATTAACTGCGGCCATTTTCTCTTACCTTAATTAGAACGTGAGTTCAGTGAGTCGTCATTTCAAAGCGCATGGTAGACCGGTTCAAAGTAATCGAGTTATTTTATTACTCTCTCTAGCCCGCATGTACAATGTACATAGTGGATAGAGAAAGTATTGTATTCCACCCAAAAACTGCATACCAAGATTTCACCGGAAATATGTTTTGGGGTCTTCTGAGTCCGAAAAAAGCATTTTTAGATAAGGTCCGTGTGTCTGTGGACATAATAGCTCAAAAACGAAAGGACCGTTATACACCAAATTTGGTATTTATGTTTAGTATCTTCCAAGGATGCGACACAAAGATTTAAAAAAAGAATCGCTCAACCACTAACTACCCTTTACATGGAAAAAAATTCGAAAATGTTGATTTTCTCAAAAATGGCTCTAACCATTAAAGATATTTACATTCTGTATAAAATGTATCATGCATTTTCTGGGAATAGCCTCTGAACACTCCTTAATTCTGGATATTTTTGCCGAATTTTGCTTAACTGCTAAACCGTAAGATGTAGACAAAAACTTACTATACAAAAATGTAGATCTCGTCAAAATACACTATTTGTGTCCTTTACGTTTTTGTTGTGGAAGTAACCGTTCCCGAGATATTCCTTGTTATTGGTTTTAATTATTCTAAAGCACTTTCTCTGACAGAAAGTGTCCGTTTTTCTTTTGTTCTACTCCTGGCCAAGCAAAGAAACGATTTGCATTGACAATCACATAACGATAGCTTAAAACATTTGACTACCACTTTAGCATTGTGCATTCTTTTAAATCCCTTCTACTTATAAAGAACTAAGTAATAAGATCATTCTGCTAAGGTTTATCTCGATTAGCATTGTGTAGAAAGAAGAATAAAATGTTGTAAGAAGTTTGTAGAACAGCTAGAGAAGTCATGTGAATGTAACACATCAGGTATTTTTTTTTTTTTTTTTTTTTACTCTCTTCATTTCTTTAATTTCGCTCTCTGGAGCATTCCTTGTTTATTTTTTGTTGAAGTATTACTTTTTACTTTCTCTATACGCACTATGTACATAGTGTATAGGGAAGGTATTGCACTCCACCAAAAAATTCGATACCGAGATTTCACCGCAAATATATGTTTTAGGATCCCCAATATCCAAAAAAAAGCATTTTCACAAAAAGGTCCGTATATATGTGTGTGTGTGTGTGTGTTTCTGTGATCGCGATAACTAAAAAACGAAAAGTCGGTAAAATATCAAACTTGGTATTTAAACTTAGTATCTTCCAGGGATATGAGACGAAAATTTTGAGAAAAATCCACCACCCCCAACTACCCTTTACATAGAACTTTTTTCGAAAATTTTGATTTTCTCAAAAATGGCTCTAACCATTTTGATTAAAATGTTGTATATTAAAGATATTTACCTGATAAATAAAATGTATATCTTGAATTTTCTGGGAATAGCCTCTGAAGAGTAGTTTATTCTGGATGAATTTTAATGAATTTTACTGAATTAAACCGTAAGAGATGGACAAAAACTTACTATACAAAAATGTAGAGCCATTAAAACACACAATTTATGTTATATACATTTTTTTCGTGGAGTTCGTCGTTTTGGAGACATTCCTTATTTTTGGTTTCTGCTATGAAAAACATACTTTTCTCATGCAGGAACTTGTCAACTCGTATCCATATAAACAGAGGAACTTCATTGACATAGCAACCAGCTTTTGACTATCACTTTAACCTATGGTGGTCCCTTATTTCGCTTCTACTTACAAGAAAGCAAGTAATAAAATTATTTCTGCTAATTTTTCTGATTAGCATAAAGTAAATAGAAGTATAAGCTTTTTAAGAATAATTTGTTGCAGGGATATAGAGAAAGTCATGTGAATGGTACACATCAGGTTTTTCATAAACATAATTAAAATTACTCTCTTTTTTTTCTATCTCTTTGTAGACTGTTTCATTTATTATTACTTCATGACGTATGCTCATGCCAGGTGAATACGTGTTGCTCATATTGGTATTTTTTACCTAAAGCTACCAAATTAAAAAAAATTACTTATAAAAATTACGATTTATTCCAATGAATAAAAGTTTTCCTAAAAAGCACAGCGCTTAGTTCAGAGTTTGGTCGCTATCCTGTCAGACCCTAGCTTACGAAAGTAGCACTGTGACTTCGGCCCTTTCACTCGCACGTTTTGTTTGTTTTTGTTAGTGTCTAACGCCCGCTTTTACTACTATGGTACCGCAGACGATGACACTGATGATGCATGGAATAAAGATGGAGCACCGATGGAATATGACAGCGGAGGAAACCGGCCTCTAGCCGCTTTGTCCACCATAAATCTCACATGCGATCTAGGTGACACGGCGCGGCCTCACTCGCAAGGCTCCAGTAATTAACACACAGTGTACTTCGCGGGAAATTTGATGTGTAGCATATTCTGTCAGCAACGAATTTATCTGCATCATAATTTTACGGTAATGTTACATCGGACACTCCACCCATATGCTACACTTTTCGTCCGCGGAATTAGATGAATTACATTTTTATTTTCATGGGAAATAGTTACGTTTAATGTCATAGATTTTGCCGCGCTTTAGCTGGTGCAAAATAGGCCCTGGATCCTGTTTCTATGCATATTTATTGCAACTTGGCCTTTCTCTGGTTAAAGCTAAATTTTTGCGGGTTAAATGCATCTATCTATATACCCATATGTTATAGACTACTCTTTTTAAGATTTTACCAGCTCTCATGCTAATAGAACCATCTATTTGGCCTTGGATCACAAAGAAAATGCCCTTGATTTTGCAGAAAAATGCAACGGCATTCAGGGTAATAAAATCACCGATTTCTTTTCGTGAGAGTCCAATTTCTAAGCTGGCTAAAATACTTACCAAGAACATAGGATATCTTATACGATTAAATTTAAATTCAAAAATATTAATACACAGTGCAAAGAAAATAATACATTCAAACATATCAAGTAAATGATTAATTAGAGTCTGAAGGTATTCCTATTTACATGCCATTATCCAGGGGTTTATAGTTTATTATCAGGTCAACCCATGTTAATTAACCCCCCCCCCCCATCATAAGGTTTTTAGAGAAAGTCGTATACAGTTTAGACCACAGGATCTGTTCCGTCTCCGCATAGTTGATCATTTTTATTGAAAAATGTTTATTTATCACGTATCAGTATTTCTATTTATCACGTCATCTTTAGGTTTATGGCTATTTAGCATTTTGAGATTGCGATTGAGATGCATTACATTTACAGGCCATTCTATTTTAATATATACATATATATATATATATGATTTTTTTCTGTAATATTTGTAGTTCCAAGATCCTCTAGATATTGGATATCAGATTTTTGTTTATGGTCTAAAATTTTACATCCACCCAAAGGTCCCAATAATCTCATTTCTGCTATCTTATTCCTTCTTATTCTTTTTATGAGACCTAGTTTCTGAGCCACAGAATAGTGATGTAATTAAAATTGTAACATTTTAAAATAGGACATCTTCTGACTCCTCTATTAAAGCTCCTTTAAAGATATCAACATTTTCAAAATTATGTTTTACTTACTCTTGTTCTTTAAAATCTGACATTTAAAATGATATATAACATTTATTTACTTTCGCTTTATTTAATAATGCATTTTTATTTTTAAAACTATGCTACTTGTATCAAAAAGACAGTGAACTGACAGTAAACACGAAAAACTTTATTATGATGTATCTTTTTAGGTATAAGAGATATTTGTTTGAAATTTTCAGAACAGAGAAACATTTCTTTCCTCTTTCGATTTATTGTGCATTTGGTAGCCCAGTTTTAATATGAAGCCTGTTTGTTCACACCGTTCATAACTCAAACACATGCCCCAAGAGTTTTTGTGCTATTTTATAATCAACAACATGATAAAAAGCCAGAACTTGTTTAAGAAGAGAAGAAATGTAGGTAATCCAAAATGTATCAATCAAAAAGTTCAGAATATTACACCTAACCTTAACACAAATGAAGTTCATGCTTCTGGACATAACTCGTCCCATAATAAGTTGAAACTTTATCAGAGCAATATGGAATAATGCAAGGAGATGAATTCAGTGGTATTCAGTATGAGATAGTAGATATATCTTTATTACAAGATGCACTAAATGAATTTTCTTGCTGTAGAGCTATGCAAAGAAGTGCTGGTTTAGCAGTAAAATGACATTTAATTGTTTTATGTGTGAAAGAAAGCATAATTTAATAAATTCAGAAGCAAAAGAACTCCACAGTCAAGAGACAACACTTATACCGCATAATATTAACTTACATTTAGTTTATGTTAGTCTAACTAGCCTAAGGGATATTGGGAAAGGTCAAACAGCAGCACATATTTACTGTGGAATAATGAATCTTCCAAAACCTAAAGAATTTTCCAATTTATGTATATGTTCTTGGTTCTGCCATTGAAGATGTATATAGGGAAAGATAAAAGAGGCTATTGAGGAAGCTGTGGAAAGTTTGCTCGGACGCTCACCGCGTCTAGACGACCCTCAACAGTGGCTCTCTCCCTGTCTGGATTTCGGCCGCTCTTTGAAAGTACACTCATCTCATTTCCTCTTCCAGGGGTCTGATGAACAAACGGCTAATGGCTGACGTGTGAGTTGCCCCTCCGAAAATCACACACACACACACACACACACACAAACA
Organism: Hymenopus coronatus; assembly: GCA_030762935.1. Lineage (NCBI taxonomy): Eukaryota > Metazoa > Arthropoda > Insecta > Mantodea > Hymenopodidae > Hymenopus > Hymenopus coronatus. The sequence goes on from CM060894.1 coordinate 60,436,088, forward strand.
CTCACACACACAGCTTTCCACTGGAAATACATATTTTGAGACTCTCTGAATATAAATAAAAAGCATTTTTAGAAGAAAAAAAATTGTGTGAGCGTGGTATACGTATGTGTGTCTATGAACAACAGAAAAAAAAAACAAGAAAAAAAAAACGAAACATCGGTTAAACATAAAACTTGGAATGTACGTACAGTATATTCTAAAAATACGATACGAAGGTTTTCAAGAAATCCCTCCATTCCTAAATAGGTTTACATTGAAAGTGTTCCTTTACTCAAAAATGGCTATAAAATTATATCAAACTAAATGTATGTTGAATATTTGGAGAAGCTTAGAAGTCCACTTCGAGCGGAAGAAATTATATACATGGGTCATTCAATAATTAGTGGCAACATTTGAATTAACAACAATAAAACATTTTCGGAGAAGTCTTATTATTGCAGTCCTTAGAAGTAATCTGCTCCAACATGAACTCGCCTCCACACATCAGGCAGACGACGGATGCCATCCGCAGCGTCTTATCGTCCTAATATTCGAACTGACCACTCTACTGTTGCTATAAGTGCCTGCCTGGTTCTAAAGTGAACTCCTTTAAGTGGTAATATCATTTTCTTCAAAAGATCGACATCATATGGGCTCATATCTGGGGAGTATGGAGGATGCTCCAGATTTTTTCAGTTCCTTCTGCGAAATAAATTAACAATAGGGGCAGCCGTGCGAGAACGGGCACCGTCATGTAACAATCACATATTAGGAGTAGTAAGTCTGCTGCGAACCTGTGTATAAAAATCTGATCTGTTCCATTCACATGAGTTTCTCTATATCTCTGTAACAATCTATTGTTAAAAAGCTTATGCTTCTATATACTTCATGCTTATGGAGATAAACATTGGCAGGAATGCTTTCTTGTAAATAGAAGGGAAATAAGGGAATACACTAGACTAAAACGATAGTCAAATCTTTAAGCTGGTTGCCGTGTAGATTAAATCAGTTTCTTTGCATTGCCAGGAGTTAGCATTGTCACAGGTGGCACAGAACTGGCAACGGCGTCGGAGATCCTGTCCAGTACCCTCTGCGTGAGGACGTTGGTGTCAAAGTAATCACACCTTGGCGGCGAAGAGCAGGCTTCCTGCTGAGCCCGAAGGTATAGCAGAGACGGCAGAACCAGTGTCTTCTATTGCTGGCCTCGACGAGCAGAATAGCCAAAAGGGCAACCCTAATGCCAAAGCAGCGTCCAGGTACGCTCGGTCCTGCAGCTCCACCCTGACGAGAGATGTTAGGCCCCTGTCGCAGATAATTCTAGTGGCCCTCAAACAAGAAGGCCACCGAGACTGCGCAGCGGCGAGGAGGTGCCGGGTGGAAAGGTCTCGAGGGACCGCCCGAACCACGGCACTGTACCGGGGCGGCGGCGAAGAGCTCAGCGTTGGCGGTGAAAGCGGCCGAGGCTTCCCTACCGGCTGATGCCGGGGAAGCGGTAGCTGCTGAACAGGCTACGGTTCTGCGCAGGTGTTCCCTCCTTGCATTTCGAGCAGAAACGGCTTCGTTTCTCTTTTTATACCTCTTGATCACTTGGCTGGCAACTTCCAGAAACAGCCGTATGTGCAAACTGTCACAAACTCACTCAGGTGTAACAATGCGGGCTCGTCGACAAAGAATCTTCCAATACCACAAAGGTGCAACAATCACAGCTGCGATGTCATAAAACTTGCCGCCGACACAGGTGTCCACTAATACATATGTAACGATGGATGTCAACAATCAGTTCAGAATTACGAATCAAGCCGTTCTCACACGTTTGGTGATTACGGCCGCGGGGTGTAGTCACGCTAATATTGCTATACTTTTGTGTTATTAAAATGTTTATGTTTCCTCCTTAATAATCCACATTTATTCAGCAACCTCCAATATATTTCTTGCTAATGTTTGGTGTAAAAGTTATTAACTTAGAATAGACAATATAATAAAAGTTGATACAAGTTAAGTGTATTACATTTGTATTACAATTGACTGTGTTGTTTCAGCAAGTGGGATATATTTTGACGATCTTGACTGGAAGAATCGCTCCTACAGTGCGTTTAAAGCTTACTCTGAATCTAAGCTTGCCAATGTACTGTTTTCCACCGAGCTAGCCAAGCGCCTTAAAGGTAAGTGAGAGTTGGGCATGTTTACATTCCACTACGATGATTAAGAATTCTTTGGAGTTTAGCTTTTCTGTCAAATGTCTCAAAGTATCGGAAGTTTGAATGCAGATCAGGAGTTTACAATATTCTACAATAATATGTAATACTTCATAAGTTTATTAAGTAAACATTCTGCTATAGTATTCCTTGTACGAGGGCTGTTTCAGAAGTACCCGATCTAACAAAGAAAGCACAAAAATTTGGGGGGAAAACATCTTTATTTCTCTACATAGTTCCTTTTAGCTCAATACACTTTTCCCAGCGATGTTCAACAGCTAGATAGCCTGTTTATAGTGAGGACAATTGAGGTCTGCAGAATAGACATCAACTGCAGATTCCATCTGCTCATTGTTGGCAAATCTACCACCAAGTTTCTTCATTTCTTCAAGTTTGGAAACAGAAAATAATCAGAGAGGGCTAAATCTGACGAATTGGGTGCTTGAGAAAGCAATTCGTACTTTAACTCATTGATTTTGGCCATGGCGATAATGGATTGGTACATTGTGTTGATGAAACAAAATTTTCTGTTTCGCTAAATGCGGCCGTTTTCGCTCGATTTCATCACTCAAATGTGTAACAAGTCCACATAATATTCACCATTGATTACTTTTCCTTTTTGAGAAAATTAATGAAAATTATCCCGCGTGGATGGAACTGTCTTCGCCTTCTTTGGGGCCGATTCTACCCTTCCAATCCGCTGTTTTGATTGTTTCTTCGTTCAAGTGTGAAATGATGAACCCAGGTTTCATCCATTATTATGAATCGACGCAAAAACTTAGGTTTATTGCAGCGAAACATTGCCAAACACTCGACTGAAACATCCTCATGACGCTGTTTTTGTTCTATTGTGAGCAAACGCGGCACTCATGTTGCACACAACTTTCTGATATCCAAATTTTCAGTCAGTATGCGATGTACAGAACTTTTTGAAATGCTTGCAATGTCTGATAATTCGTGCACTTTCAGTCGAGGTCATCCAATACTATTTTGTGTATTTTCTTTTCATTTATGTACTGGTAACCTCATTTGGACACCACTGCGATGTTCGTCTCGGTAGCTCGTTTGGCCGCGCTTAAACTCTGCCACCCAATATTTCATTGTTGTAAACGAAGGAGCAGACTCCCTCAAAGTAGAATCTAGCTTAGTTTCAATATTAGTTGGACTAAGACCTTTCAAATGAGAGTATTGTATCATATAACGATAACCAGTTTTATCCAAGTTTACAAATTCGCTGAAAGCATTCACTAATGATGACTGCCAAACAAATGCTAAACAATGTAAGAACGTCAAACTTTAAACTTAAGCTTTCTAAGTTTGGTACTTTTTACCATTTGTTGTTTGAAACAACAAACGCTATATATATCTCAGGCCGGGAACTTCTGGGTCAGTCTAAGTACCTCCATATCATGTAGGTTTTGAGAATTATTCGGCTTACCCTCCCCGAACTGACACCCCACTAGGTCTTAACAAGTGGATGCCTAGGAGTTAGAAGCCTGTCAAGGAGCCAAAGGCATGAGACCATAGAAATCAGAACCTGGAACGAGTAATCGGCCCGAAGGCAGGCATGAGCATGGAAGTGGATGATATGAAATGCAAACGAAATGGATGGCAGGAAATGTGATGATGGAGCAGTTTGTGGAATGAATGACGGGGGAAACCGGAGGACCCGGAGAAAACCAACCCAGACTCCGCTTCGTTTGAGAAATATAAAAATAATTATATTGCTTAATACCTCCGGTATGACGTTTTATCTTTTCTTTCCTAAATGTTAATATTTTTAACTATTATCCTAGAAGAATACATTTTAACGTGTGTTAAAACAGAGATTGGGCCCCTAAACTGCTTTGCCATATTGAAGCTGCAACCTTAATGAAATAATATGCCTTTCCTGGAAAGTATGGAACCAACGCAAAAGGCATATTTCATCTCATTTGTTGTGGTCAAGGACATGTTACTAAACTCTAGTTCAAGATTGCTGAAATGTAAATAAACAGAAATAATTAATAGTATTTGTGGTTTCTGGTTGATGCTGCGTCATCGTACTTATTATACACCAACGTTTCGGCCTCTTGTTGCGGCCGGCTTCAGGGCAAAGCCACAAATATTAAATAATATTAATAAGACTTGCCGCGGAGGCCTACGAGAATAAAACAGTAATAATCTCAGTTTAATGTTCTCTAAAGTGCAATTTACAAACCTACAGCATATCCAATGGAAAGTGAATAACCACAGAAAGAGGTTATATTGCAGCACTTTCCAATAGTTTATCTAATGATTTAATATTTAACAATGTTAAAAGAGTTAATATTATTTTACATATTTTGGGATTATTTTGGGAACAAAATTCTTCCTAGAATAGCCCTAATCCATTCGGATTTGAGATCTTCATCTTCAGGAAAGGAAAACAAACACACCCACTTTTGAATCGATCACGTAATTGCCATTACTGTTTGGTACGCTACACTTCGTCTCCTAAGCGCAGTGGTAGCGTGGCTGCTTTTGAAGCGTGAGACCTGGGTTCGACTCCCGGTACCCGAGTGGGGAATTTTCCCTCGTTGGGAGATTTGGTCCGGGGTGCACTCAGCCTTGTGAGATTTCTGGGGGCCCAATTGAGGAGTAGCGGTTCCAGATTGAGAAGACCGCATTAACCGGCCGGGAGAGAGGCACTGATCACGTTTCACCCTCCAGCACTGCATTCCATTTATTGACGCCTTCGGGCCGAGATGGGGGATGCAGCGGCCGGGCGGTAGACCAAGGTCCCTTGTGGACTGCCATGCCATAGAGTTACGTTTACATTACACTTCTAGGGTATTATACCTTGAACAATACGATGCAATTTAAAACCACTAATATGGAAATATTCCCACTATTGTACACAAAACAAACATGTGCTCACTGCATCACAACGCCCAAAGCGTGTGAGTCATGCCATGTGCTAATATTTGATACAGAGGTTTCTCTATAGGTAGTGTTCACCCAACTTGGAACAACCTGTCAATTAGACTGGATAAATGCATAATATACTTGTATGATATTACTTTATACAACATTTTTATGTTGCTGGTTTAAAATACGCAGGCCGGTGTTAATTTGTTATCTCAACATGCCTGCTTCACTTAAATTTTCTGTCTATAAAGTTTGTTTCTATGACCTGCTGAAATGTCAAAGTGAAGTAACTAACTAGAGTCACATGACAGAGCAATATTAATTTGAACCGGTTTAACATTCGCCGTCGGTTCTTTATTTAGTGATGTGTAAATAAGTATATTTAAATATATTTTAAGAATAACTTACTATGATATTACCTTAAAATATAGATTACCGTGTAATACGTTTTTGGAACAACACTTCCAACTCCTAGAACAGCTAACAGTGACCTTATAATTATGTGATAATACTAAATAGCAAAACACAATTCTGAATTACAATTGTATTTGGTTTTCCAATTGCAAAACAGGATGTTCCTGAATCGCCACCTACTTTGTTCGAATAGGAAATACACATACCAATATGGAAAATAAATTTTGTTTTATTTATGGGCGCTCATTAACCGCTGCAGTTCTCAACGTCGCATTCCTCATTGGGCATGAAATACCGCTTAATTTTGCTCATAGGCTTCTTTATCAGGCGTATGTATCTCTTACGTGCTGTAAATCTACAACCCGGGACCAACAGCTTTACTTCCGAAGGAAGCCATGCTAAGGATTTATATGCCCCAAAAGAATCCATTGCCCTCCGCTGGGTTTGGGAACCAGAGTTACCCCTGAACAACGAAGGATGACATTACAATATGAGGGATGATAAAAGATCTGCACTATAGTGTCTTACATTAAGTAGTTCTGTTGCTTCCGTTTCAGTAATTTAATTTACAAGATTAATCATTGTCACCGCGTACGCAGCAAATATTTTTGGTGTACTGCTATTTATTTTTAACTGTTACTCCAATTTACAGATATGCTGTATCTATTATTGTTTTAATGGTAATAAACAGGTAATGTTTATAGTCCTGGATACTGGTTTAGCATTCAATAATACTACGTATAATAATAATAATAATAATAATAATAATAATACCAATAATAATAATAATAGTAATAATAATACATCTCATACATTAGGAATTATAAACCTGAGGATTATATACTTTAACCTACATATTCGCAGCTGAACTTTGAGTAAGAGCACCGAGTTTCAAACGACGCTACTACTGTAACTGAGTATAGTATACTTTGTGTACTCCTTAACTCCTTAACATGCAACCCATAATGACAAAAGTCAAGCGCGTTTACATGTATAACTTCCAGAAGTAAACGATGATTCGGGAACACTCTGTATCTGAATGATAATGGCTTTCTCGGTAGATTTATAATTGCTTTGAGTTTAGTTTGTAATATGATTGCAGTTTAATATTTCAGATACCGGGGTGACAACGTACTCTTTACATCCTGGCCTCGTGGTAACAGATGCAGCGCGTTACGTAGATGAGACATATATTCCTGGTTTTAGGTGGATTTTTGAAAACGTGATGGTGTATTTCTGCAAGACACCAGAACAGGGTGCACAAACGACAATACACTGCGCTGTGGATGAAGGGGCAGGCAAGGAAACTGGACTCTTCTACATGTAAGACAATCACTCTTTTTAAAATTAAAAACGTCTTCTTTAGCATTTATTTTAGTTTCTCGTACCTCCTACTTTGTTTAATAACTAGACCAATGATTTATATGCCTTGAAAGTTTAAAAAAATGTATACATAACAAATCACTAAAAGTTACTAATTTCTGCACCAAATTGTTACTTATTCTTGTACGAGGGTCATTTCAGAAGTTATAGCAACTATTTTTATCAGTCAATAAAGCTGCAAAATTCACAAACAAAATTTAGGGACCGTGGTCGAGTGGTCAGCGAGCTGACTTCTCACCCGGGAGTCCCGGGTTCGATTCCCAGAATTATTCTCTATCCCCCACAGAGTCTGGAAGTTTGTATGTGAGTGTGAATGTGTGCGTGTTTGAGTAAAACAAAATGATTTAAACCAACGTAAAAAAAAAAAAAAAAAACTTACAGACAACGAGTTGTTTCAAGTGGAAAGCCCCCGATATGACCTTAGATGTTAAAGAAAAGCATGTTTTACGTATGCTCGCTGTTCAGCTTTAGTGACATCCATCTTGGAACACAGCCTCTTGTATACTAACTTTTGAATGTGTCTACTAGCAACGATAACTAGCACCTACCAATGCACTCAGATGCTATCTGGTGGTGGCACCCCGTACTGTGGACAACATGTTTTCAAATATATATAAATAGTTGCCATGACTTATGAAATGACCCTCGTAGATTATTTATAAAATCTTCTCTTTAATCGTCAATTGACTTGCAGCGATTCTTTATTCTGATTTTCTCTCTGGCGGTAACATGTAACGATTACCAGTAGTCGTAACGATTAATTTACTTCTTTTCTTGGTTGCCACGTTAGTAGTTATATTAATGTTACAGGTAATGCATAGCGGTAAACTGCATTTCAATATGAACGATGTCGATACAAATTTCTTTTGTTATTTGATATAATTTAAAAGGAAGTTTCTCTAGCTGTGTCAATACTTTGATCACTACTTTGGTTTACAATTGCAAACCACCTTTGTTAAATACAATTTTATAAATTTAAATAACTTATATACAATGTCAGTTACTTAAATTTATGAAATTGTATTTACCAACGTAAATTTGTTTTTATACATCTAAATACCGTCAAAATATGTTGTCGCGATATGATTACCTTACTTAAGTTAAAGCGACATAAAATAAATTAATTAAAAAAACGCCTTTGCATTTGCTTCTAAATTCCTGCATATATACCTACTCTGTATTGGTGAATTGATATACACAGGATTCTAAATATAAACTTCACGTGATGGAGACATAGCAAACGAAAACACACCACTACTGTCAGTATCAGCATGACATCCAAACAAACATTAATATCTAAGATCACAAAACATGGGGATAAGCTCAGGTGGTTGAGCAAAGTGGATAATTAGTCGGCACTTTTCTCACCAGATGATATATTAGATTGATAGTGAAACGATCTCTGGCGGAGAAGAGAAATACTGCGTAACTTAGTTGGGTTCCCAGTCCATATTTCCAACTTAGTCATTTTATGGCTAAATCTAGCATTTTCATATTAGCGTCTAGCCACACAAAATCGTAAAATGATTATAGCCTGAAATGTAGACTATTCAACAAGCCCTGTGATCAAAAACTAGTCTTAATAGCATAATTTATCTGTGCTATGCAAAAGAAATAAGTGGATAGGATGGATATCCTAGCAAGTATTTTGTTCCTATCAAGAGTCAGTTCAGTTTATTGGCCCTGTTGATCATTTACAGTATAATATAGGGTAGGTTAGTGTTACAGATATGTAGAAAATAAAAAATAAGTATTTACAAATTACAAAATAAGTATTTAAAATGTATATTTCATAAAATAATTTGAATTCTTTAAACATATTATATAAAATGAATTCACACAGTTGCTAATAATCTAAATGCATTCCAAAACAATTTTACAAAAAGTCTCTTCTCTACATATTTCCTAAGTTAGCATTAATAGTATTTTCAAAAAACCAATCTGTGTATGTCCATTACTATTTTACAATTATATATGTATAAATTTATTTATGAAAGCAATGTATTTAAAATGTTAACTCAATTATTTTTCCCACTCAGATTATTAGATACATCAAGTATATAAAAGAGTAACAAGAGGCCAGAAGTAGAGATATAAAATTATATATAACGTTAATTTAGCTAAGACGGGGTTCTTCTGGGTAAGCCTCTGCACAATAAAATAACTTTAAAAAAAAAGAAAAGAAAGGATACTACACCTCAGATATGTTACAGATATATATAAAAAATCTTATATGTTCCATTCACATGACTTTCTCTACATCTCTGTAACAAATTATTGTTACATAGCTTATGCTTCTATTTACTTCATGCTTATCGACAAAAAATTAGCAGATTACTTGCTTCCTTGTAAGTAGAAGCGAAATAAGGGAGTACCATAGGTTAAAGTGATAGTCAAAATGTGACTATTATGTGACTGAAGTTCTTTTGTTTCTATGGACACGAGTTGAAACGAGTAAGTTTTTCAAAGCTGAAACCAAAAACAAGAAATATCTAAAAAAAAAAAAAATAAAAAAAAACGAACAAATCCACGAAAAATATATATATATAATATAAAGTGTGTGTTTTAACGTGATCTACATTTTGTGTGTGTTAAGTTTTTGTCCATCTCTTACGGTTTAGCAGTTATGCAAAATTCCGTAAAATTCATCCATAATAAAGTAGTTTTCAGAGGCTATTCCTAGATAATTCAAGATATACATTTTAAATGAAATTAGTGATTGGGCTGCTGCAAATAAAATGAAAATTAACGCTGGCAAAAGTAAGTCAATTGCATTTAATAGATCTAGGGAAAAAAATCTGCAAAACTATCACATGGGTGGGGAAAAAATTCCACAGGTGGACAGCTGCAAATACTTTGGAGTTTACTTGGCGAGTAACGCTGGATGGGACGAGCAGATAAATTCTGTATCTAAGAAAGCGTGGAAAACACTGCACTTCCTAATGAGGATTTTTAAAAAAAGGGGAGTGCAAAGTCCAGGAAAATCGCGTACAAGTCCTTAGTGCGGCCGGTCATGGAATTTGAAGTAACTTGTTGGGACCCGTATAGAGTAAATCAAATATATTCGTTAGAAAAGATCCAGAAAAGAGCTATAAAATTCATCAAAAGAGGTAAATATTTTGGGCCTACAAACGATGAGGAGATAAAATGGGAGCCGTTGAAAGTTAGGTGTGAGAAACAGAGGTTGTGCGCTTTATTTAAAGCTTACGCTGGCTTAAACGCATGGGAGGACGTTACTAACAAACTGGAAAACCCAACTTACTATGCACGAAACGATCATCCGTTCAAAATTAAGGGTAGAAGATACAGAACTGACGTGGGAAAGTTCTCCTTTGTAAATAGAACCATAAAAGACTGGAATGAATTACCTGGAGCAGTCTTTCGGGGTTGTCCCCTGTCTCTGAAGAAATTTAGAAAAAATCTTGATTTTAATGTTGGATAATTTTTGTAAATATTCCTTAAATGAAATGCTTGTGATTTTATATTGTTGTAAATACAAATGTTAAATTGGTTGGTGATTATAATTATGAAATTAATTAATCTGAATTGAGAGAAAAATTAATGTTTTCATATTTGTGTAAATAACTATTGTATCTAGCTTACAAAGCCATAAGCTGGCAGCTGTGATTTATTGTTTATATATCTTGTATACATATATAACTCTGCCACCGGGTGATACCCACTTGCAGAGAAATAAATACATACATACACATACATACATTTTATTTGTCAGGTAAAAATCATTTATATATGATATTTTAATCAAAATCGTTAGAGCCATTTTTATAAAATAAAAAATTTCGAAAAAAGTTCTATGTAAATGGTAGTTGGGGTTGGGGGAATTTTCTTGAAAATCTTCGCATCCTTGGAAGATACGAAACTTAAATACCAAGTTTGGTATTCGACGGTCTTTTCGTTTTTGAGCTGTGCTGTCCACAGACACACACAGACAGACAGACAGACAGACAGACACACACGCGCGCGCGCGCGCTTTTTTTTTTTTGTATTCAGGGGGTCCTAAAATATGTATTTCCGGTGAAATCTCGGTATCGAATTTTTGGGTGGAATACAATACTTCCTCTATACACTATGTACATAGTACGTGTATAGAAAGTAATAAAAATAAGTATTTACAAATTACAAAATATGTATTTACAAATGACTATTTCATTAAATAGTTTGAATTCTTTAAAACGCATATAAAATAAATTCATGCAATTGCTAATAATTTAAATGCAACGAAAGCAATTTACAAAAAGCCTCTTCCCCATAAATTCCCTAAGTTAAAATTAATAGCATTGTCAAAAAACCAACCTATGTATTTCCATTACTATTTCACAATTATATATAATATATGTATATATGTTTATTTATAAAAGCGATGTATTTAAAATATCAATTTAATTTATTCTGTCCAGTCAGACCATTAGATACGCCGTTATATAAAACAATTACAAGAAGAGGGGTAAAAATGAAATATTTAAGTAAAAGAGTACAATATGAGTTGATAAGCATTAAATTGAGTAACAAGACTTACAGTTATTTTAGATATGGGGAAGTTCTTTTAGGTAAGCCTCAACTTTTACGTAAAAAATCTGATGTGCCCCATTCACATGACTTTCTCTATATCTCTGCAACAAATTATTGTTAAACAGCTTATACTTCTATTTATTTCATGTTAATCGAAAAAAAAAATAGCAGAAACAGTCATATTACTTGCTTCCTCATACGTAGAAACGAAATAAGGGAGTACCATAGGTTAAAGTGATACTCAAAAGCTGGCTGTTATGTGACTGAAGTCCCTTTGTTTTTATGGACAGGAATTGAGAAATTCCTATAAGAGAAAAATACAAGTTTTTCAAAGCTGAAATCATAAACAAGGAATATCTAAAAAACGATCAACTCCACGATATATATAACAAAGTGTGTGTTTTAATGTGCTTTATGTTTTGTTTTTTTTTTTGTTTTTTTTTTTTTGTGGTAAGATTTTGCCCATATATTACGGTTTAGAAGTTATATAAAATTCCGTAAAATTGATCCAGAATAAAGTACTCTTCAGAGGCTATTCACAGAAAATCCAAGATATACATTTTATTTGTCAGATAAATATCTTTAATATACGATATTTTAATCAAAATCGTTAGAGTCATTTTTAAGAAAATCAAAATTTTCGAAAAAAGTTCCATGTAAATGGTAGTTGGGGGTGGAAGCATTTTCTTGAAAATCTTCGTGTCGCATCCTTGGAAGATACCAAACTTAAATACCAAGTTTGGTATTCAACGGTCTTTTTGTTTTTGAGCTATACTGTCCACAGACACACACACAGAAAGACAGACAATAGACACACACACACACACACACACACACACACGCACACGGACCTTTTTGTAAAAATGCATTTTTTGGATTCAGGGGGTCCTAAAACATGTATTTCCGGTGAAATCTCGGTATGAATTTTTGGGTGGAATACAATACTTCCTCTATACACTATGTACATAGTACGTGGAGAGAAAGTAAAAAGGATACTACGCCAGATTAAAATTTTTGGACACCTAATTGCCTTCAATGTTTGAGATAATCTATTGTACAAATTAATGCAATTATACAATGTACCATGTTCATATAGTGTTGTGTTATACCTTATACTGGACAACTGTTGATTATTTCTTGCATCATGGTTAGTTTATCTTTATTTAATTGAAATGTGGTGAGATTCTTTTCCATAATGAGTTTTTGCCTCGGAACACAATTCCAAATTTTATGAAAGTATCCAAAGTACAGAATGTGTGAATTTCTCTTTCTCTTTTTACTTTGAGGACGAAGCATATTTGACTGAACCTCGAAATTGGCTTTTCAATATGAGTACACCATTCAGACTTTCGTCTACCAATATTCCTAATACTTTAATACTATTTACATAAGTAACAGTTCTATTTTCAGGTTGTATAAAAGGTAAATACGAATGTTCCTTTGTTGTCTAAAGGATTATTTTTTTTTTAATTTTTATATTAAAATCACATTAAAAATAAGCTAACTAAATTGTATTCGAATTTAATAAGATTAATGGATCAGGCAAAACAAATAAAAAATAACACTAAAACTGATTTACAGCATATAATGATATTAATGTGCTATAGCTAGCCAATTCTAGGATTTTTCACAGCCACATTTAGCTACTTCTCATCATCATTGTTCCCAATAAGCGATACCAATGCACATGCAAGCTCGGTAATCATCTTTAGTTACGATTAGAGAAATAAGTAATAGGAACTGCTTCATTAATAGCTACGTTAGTGTTCGTTATTTTTCTAACATTTAATGTGTAACTTCAGTGCTATTTTTCGTAAGTTGGGGTCTGAAAATTTACAGCCAAACTCCTAACTAAGCGCTATGTTACCAATGTAAACAACACATATCCCCTTGACATTTGCATACACCATGATGTTTCGTTTCAATTCGGCTTACCCTTCGTCATGCTTAGGACTGACATCCCTTAGGACTTACAAGCGGATGCTTAGGGGTCAGAAGCCTGTCGGGGAGTCCACGGCACGAAATCACAGAACCTGGAAAGAGTGGTTGGTCCATAGCCAGGCATGAACTTGAGGAAGAGGATGGTATTAAATGCAAGCGAAATGGACGATATGAAAGGTGATTATGGAACAATTGGTGGAATTAATGACGAGAGAAGCCGGAGGACAGGGAGAAAGCCCGCCCAGACGCCGCTCGTCCACCACAAATCCCACATACTTGGGAGCGAACCCGGGCCGCCTAGATGGTAGGTGAGCGGTTCTAATCACTCAGCCACAGCCATCATGGATGTATTAATAAAAATGAAACACTATACAGAGAGTTCGCAAAAAAAAAAAAGTAATTTTAATTATATTTATGAAAATTGTAACAATTCAACTCCAGAGTGTGAAATTAAGAAATGAACAAAGTACAGAAAACAAAACCATTCGGTTACTTTGATCCAGTCTTGTATGCGCTTTGAAGTGTCGAGGCACGAGAAAATGTCTATATGAGATTGTAATTACACTTCAATTTTGGCTTTCCATCACAATTTCGTCACAAATTAAATAATAAGGTAAACAAGTTAGCGGGTAAGAAAAATATAAAGAAACCAAATCAACTGGGCGTACACTTCTGCTATACGCCGCCATATTTATTATTTCGTGTGTTTTGTTTAAAAAAAGTCGGGAGCTAACTCCAAAATTTCGATCGACCATTTAGAAAAATAGTTTTCACAGCCGTACAAACAATGAAACGAATACGTAACTAATAACGCAGATAAAATAGCTGAAAACTACAAAAACAAAACATATAACTGTAAGTTGAAGCAAAGCGAAACGCCAGGATTGAGCATGAGGTAATTTGGCATCAACAACTCTGGCAATAAAGCAGCTGTTATCGTAGCAACGAGCCTGCCGCGCTCACTTTTTTTTAATGCAGCGCTTCTGTCAGACCCCAAGTAACGAAAATATCATTGTAGTTACTGTCTGCCTTCATTGCTTCCGTAACCGTTACAAAGGTAATCGTTACATTGTAACCATTATTTTGTTTTCTACCTATCCTTAATATTTATATACTACGTGGATGAACTGTCGCAATCATCTTCGGTATTTAAGCACTACCCCATTTAATTATGTAGTTTTCTGTTAAAATAAGATGACTCATGTATCGACCGAGATTTAAACTGAAACTTAAGCCGCGCCTTATCTTCGGCATGCACGTGCTCAAACGGTATCGTTCTGGACATAACTATAGTATACTTCCGATTATTCCTGTGCGGATTATCCGGTTTGCGGATTGTCCGTGCCCAAACAAAAATTATTTTGTTTTAATGTCAACACACTTTTTTTTTCTCCGCCATCTCTTTTACAAATTTCTCTTTTCGTTGACACTTACACGCTGATTAACATCAGAAAAACTGAACTTGTTTTTAATTTACACAGAACAGGCAGGCCGATAACAATGGAAACGTACTCTGTTGTCACGTGATGATCATTTAAACAACGGAAATGGCACTTATTGTCACGCGGCGGGTTCTTTATTGCTATTTCCTAAAGAAAAAAAAAATGCACAGAAGTAAAATGAAATTTGAACAAGGAATACATGTTGAAAAAAAGCTTTTAAACGTAATTTTCCATTAACATATGTATGTTCTACCTTAAGAGCATTATATTACGTATTTCTCGATTATTCGCGTTTTTCGATTATTTGTGCTTCTTCTCCTACACATTATCTCGGAAAATCGAGAGTATACTGTACTTGTATGCAAAAGAAATACATATATTGGTGCGAAGCGGATGATTATAACTCGAATCAGTAACCTGAAATCAGTTCATAAATTTAACTACACTGGTACTGACTATGGTAATTCATTTAATTGCAGCTAGGAGGCGAGAGAATTTGAGAACAGGACAATGTGGCGTTTCCTGTTATCGCGCCACACGTATGTACATACATAGGATGGAGTACTATTGAAATTTACATTTTATTCGTCTCTTCAAACATGTTTTATTCATTGCTAATTACTCTACCATTTTTTCAGGGAGTGCAGAGCTGTTAAACCGGCGAAGTTAGGAGCAGACGAGGAATTGGCGAGGAAACTGTGGGAGGAGAGTGCACGTCTTGTGGGACTTGGAGATAATGATATTTTCAATCTTTCAGATACAAATTTTGAATCACTGTAAAGTTTTCTCAAGTGAAGCATCAACGAAGGACTTTGCTTATGAACAGTGATTCTGTCAAATAAGACATTAAATGTGTAAAATAACTTTATCACTTTGGAAGGGTGGAATTACAGTGAAAAATTCTGTCATAGTCGGGATCTGAACCACGAATTTCCCATTTATCGTCCGGTTGTTTTTCAATCTAAGGTGTTGCATGTTGCTATGGTACTGCAGTTAGAGCAATCAGACCGAAAACAGGAGATCTCTGGGGCAAATTCTGACAATGGTAATGAATTGTTCAGTCTCTGATTCTATCTTTTAACCTAGTACTAGATTTGGGTTGTGTGCAAGAACAATTAATCAATTTTGTAAGTAGTAGAAGCGCTCATTTTATTTAAGGACACCAATGTGAAATCGTGGAACGAGATGGGGGACGCAGTGGCCAGGCGGTAGGCCAAGGTTCCCCGTGAGCTGTCGTGCCATGGAGTTATAGTTACACCAATGCGAATTTTTCCAACTCAAAATATTTAGCGAGTGTTTGAATCTTTTTATCTAAACTCATATCCATAAAAGGAATTTATGGATCACACTTATTGTGTGATTATTGAGTTTGGTGTATAGGTATATGTATATTTAAGCTACTATACAAAAATGCTGCAACTGTGTTCTTTTCAAACGTTTTATACGTTTTATTCAGTTAGAGAATAAGCTTGATGATAAATATACTTTTGAATGAATTGCTTTAATAATGCACTCAACAATATAATTCTCTGTGTTCAATTACATGCCTTTCTGTGCTCTCTATCGTTTATTAATGGGTATAGACATTACTCTTATGAAATTTAATGCTTTTCTATTTCAATTCAGTTGAGATAAACCTTTGCAGAAATAGCTATATTACACATTTACATTTCGTTCAGAGAGGGAACAGCAATAGTCAGCTGTTTCCTGGCCTTAAAACTCCACACTTTCCATGTAATCGCGACAAACAACTTAAAACTACAGGACTTTGAAATAATTTGAATATTATTATTAATATTCGAACTATTAATATCAGATTATCTCCGGATTAATAACGCAAATAACTTATGCCACAACAAGGTTATTTGAACAAAAAATGTTTGTTTTAAAGAAACTACACTTATTGTGGATTTTCATCACCACTTAACCTTTACCAATTGTAGAAGTATATAAAGATTCCTTCAGAATGAAGTGGACATCAGAGACAATTCCTAGAAAATTCAGGATCTACGCTTATTTGTCCTATAAAATCAAACATATGTTTTGGTTATTTTTGAGAAAATATTTTTTTTTTTAAAAATGTTCCACGTAAAGGACAGTGAAATAGGGCGCAGAGGATTCTCTTGAAAATATTCGTGTCGCATCTTTGTAATACCCTGAACTTAAATACATAGTTTTGGCAGTTATACGACCTTTCGTTTATAAATTATGTCATTTATACATACACACACCTACTCACAGAACTTTTTCTAATCAAGACTTCTTAACTCAGGAGCCCGCAATACATGTATTTCAGGGCAAATCTCGGTGTAAATTTTTGGGTGGAATAAAATGTATCTCCTCTTTACTGCATATAGTAGAAACAGAAATTTATTTTACGGAATCTCAAAACGTGGGTTTCTGGCGAAATTTCGGCACCAAATTTTTGGATGGAATGCCATACTTCCTCTCCGAATATACGCGTAAGTTAAAATTGTATTTCTGGTAATGCTCGGTACCGAAATTTGGGCGGAATGCAATGCTTCTTCTACTTACAAGAAGCAGTAGAGGAAGTAAAATAATTTCTTATATTCAACTTTTAGTTCCGGTATTTTCATAAAAATAAAAAGCACTAAACCGGATCAGTTTGGTGACATAACACAATAAGTGCACTGCAAATTCCAAGTTAGCATACACAGGGAGCATTGTACCTGCGAAGTTTCACTCTGGTACACAAAAAAGAAAAGTTATGTATTTCATTCATATGGCTTTCTCCGCCTGATCTCTAAACAAACTTCTTACAAGACATAATTCTTCTATCTACTTCTTACTAATCACGATAAACATTAGCAGAAATTGTCTTATTACTCAGTTTCTACTAAGTAGAAGGACACTAAGCAAATACATGTCTAAAGCGATAGTAAAATGTTTTAGAAGCTGTCGCTTATCGATTGACATTGAAATTCGGTTCTCTTTGCATGATCAGAAGTAAGAAACACGGATGACGATAGTCTGTTTGAGAAAAGAATAAGTATTTTAAAATTGAAACCAAAAACAAGCAAACAAATGGCTCAAAGTTAAAGCCTATAACAAGGAATATCTCGGAAACGGTTAACTCTACAAAAAATATATATAACATATATAGTGTTTTGACGAGATCTACTTTTTGTGTACCTCTTATGTTTACTAGTTATTCAAAATTCATCCAGAATGAACAAGTCTTCAGGGGCTATTCCCGAAAAATTCAAGATATACATTTCGTCTGTCATAAAAATAGTATATTAAACATTTTCATTTATTTTAATAAAAATCATTAGAGCCATTTCTTAGAAAATCAAAATTTTTGAAAAATGTTCATGTTGGAGTGAGTGTTGATTAGTTTGGAATGGAAGGATTTTCTTGAAAAGCTTCTTGTATCCTTAAAGGATGTTGAACTTAAATACCCAGTTTAGTTTTTAACCAACATTTCGGTTTGGATTTAAGCTGTTCACAGATCCACATGCTGACATTTTTCTTAAAATGTCTTATTTTAGACTCAGTGGACATCAAAACTGTATTTCGAATTAAATCTCGCTATTGAATTGTTGAATGGAATGGATTACCTTTTCTATTTACTGGTATACAGTACGTGAAGAGAAAGTAAAAATGTAACTACTTTAGCCATACTTTGTGTAGGAATGAGTGTTAGATATAGGTGACCAGGGCTTCAGTTTATTACTCACGAAGCTACCGATATTTCTATCACTCTGTTGGGCATCCTAGTACGTTATTTTAGTGTAAATACGAAAAAAGATATTTCTAGATTTTAGGTTCTGTTGCCACTTGCAAATGCAACTTGTCAATTCTATTAAAAAATTTTTGGAGAAACTTAAATGAAAGCCAAAAATATGATAGGTATTGGGGTAAATAACACAAGTGAAAATACGAGACTGAACAATAATGTACTCTAGCTTCTAAAATATCTGACGTGTTCCATTCATTCGGCTTTTTCTACATCTCGGTAACAAATTATGATTGATAAAAAGGTTATTCTTCTATCTACTTCATACTAATCAAGATATACATTAACAGAAATGGTCTTGTTACTTTCTTCCTTGTAAGCAGAAAGGCAATTAGGCAAAAGTATGGTCAAATCTTTTAAAAACAGGTTTCAATGTGGATTAAATCCGTTTCTTTACATTTCCAGGAGCTGAAAAAGTCTGGTATGTGAAAGGTTTTAAGTATTTTAAAACTGAAACCAATAAGAAGGAATATCTCAAAAATAGTTAACTGTACGAAGAAAACGTATAAGACACAAAGTGTGTGTTTTAACAAGATCTACCTTTTTTTTTGTGCAGTAAAGTCTTGTCTATCTTTTACGGCTTACCAATTATGCAAAATTTAGCAAAATCCATCCAGAAGAAAGAGATCTACAGAGGCTATTCCCAGAATATTCACATATACGTTTTATCTGGATTGTAAATATCTTTAATACACGGTATTTTAATCAAAATCGTTCGAGTCATTTCTAAGCAAATCAACATTTTAGGAAAATTTTCCATGTAAAGCGTGGTTTGGGGTGGGGGAATTTGCCTCAAATTTAATGTCGCATTCCTGGAAAATACTAAACTTAAATACCAAGTTTGCTATTTTACCGACTTTTCGTTTTTGAATTATCGTGTTTACAGACACCTTTTTCTAGAAATGTTTTTTTGGACACAGGGGACCCAAAACCGTATATATCCGGTGAAATCTCGGTATCGAATTTTTGGGTGGAGCGCAATACTTTGTCTATAAACTATGTACATTCTAGTACGTGTAGAGGAAGTAAAAAGGAGTTAAATAACTCCCCACTTAAAAATGATCAAGCGCATCTGCCTAATGGCAGTATCTAAACCTTCTCAAGCCACGCTGTGGGCGCTGATAATCTTATAGGTTGGGCGCCCTAAAACCTTACTTTTCTCTCTCTCTCTCTCTCTCTCTCTCTCTCTCTCTCTCTTTCTCTCTCTTTCTCTCTCTCTCTCAAGCCACGCTGTAGAGAAATGTCGACTTAATGGTGCGTGAGACTTATTCCTGGTTTGCACACTCCAGTAAAAGAAAAAAACAAAAAATAATGAAACAATAAATAGCGAAGCACTATTAAAGCTCCATCAAAATGTGCGATAACAGATGACTCTCATTTGATCCTGCTGTACGACGGATTCTGGAACGGTGGAACGTAATTAAATTATATTTTCAGATGGTTAGACGTATTGAAAGTTTAACAGCACAGATGCTCTTTCAGTTGTTTTCCGACATTACCAACCGATTGTATTTGGCAAATTTATAGATAATTCTAACAGAAGTTCAGAGGACAATGGAAGTATTCGAATCCGAAAATTCTGATCCCACTTGTTTGACGATTCGATGAATCTAGTAACTTCCCTAAGTAGGAACATTTTGAACCCAAGAGCTCGTGTAGATTTGTTTTCTGCTGAAATGAACATATACAGTTATATTGGTCCGAAACCGTTTATTAGGAACTAGTTTGAAAAAAGGCGCAAAATATAAAATCGGATCAGGATCTTCAAATCGTAAGGAAACGCTGTATAAATTTCACAAAGAAATTAATAGGAGAGCCTAAAAACAGACTTTCAAGTAACTACGAAATTCTAAAAATGTCTGTCCTTTCAGTGAAAAAATTGCTTTAACATTGTCAAAGACTGTAATTTTTTTTAAACTAAAGAAATGGGATACAGTGCATCAGAAGTGGGTATAATATAAAATCAGTGGTATAATAAGAACGCAATAAAGTGGGAACACGCCTTAGATGCAGTACATTTTGGGATAGAAGTGTACAACGGTAAAGATTTGGCAAGACATAAATTCATTAGTCAATTAAAATTCTTTCACTCCCTAATTCAAATGCAGAGGCTAAAATATTATTTAGCCAACACAACATAGGAAAACACAAGACAAAAATTGAATATCAAAACTGTGGCATCTTTATTGAATATCATAAATTCTCTGAAGTGTTTGGATGTAAACTGCCACATACATAATTTTCTCAAAGTGTACTTCAAAAATTGAAACAAGTGGATTGTATACACAATCATCAGCTAGAACATCAGAACTACAATCTACTTCAATAGCAGCACCACCAACTTCGTCAACAGTTACTCCGGAACAGCTGGAGAATGACAAAGATGAAGAAAAATGATTTTATCTATCTATTTATTTGGTTTTTGTTTGCGTCTTAGGTAGGTATGTCTTTTAGTTTCTCTAGCACGTATGTAAAATGCACATAGTAGAGAGAGAGAATGTATTGTATTCCTTCCAAAAATTGTATACCAAGATTTCCCGGAAATATATGTTTTCAGACCCACTGAACCAAAGAAAGTGCATTTTTTGAAAAAGGCTAGTGTGTCTGCTTGTGTGTGTCTATGCGTACGCGTGTCTGTGTGTGGACAGTATACCTCAAAAATAAAAAATTCTTAAATAGCAAACTTCGTAAGTTTAATATCTCCCAAGGATGGAACACACAAGAAAATCTCTCCTAAACTAGCCTTTACATGGAAAAATTATCGCATTTTTTTCTCTCAAAAATGACTAACAAGTTTGATTAAAAACCGTATATTAAAGATATTTACATGAAAAATAAAATTCATATAAATAAACCGTAAGAGATGCATAAACACTAAACGCACAAAAAATGTAGATCTCATCAAAACACACGATTTGAGTTCTTTACAATTTTGTTGTAGAGCCCAAAGTTTCTGAGATATTCCTTGTTATTTGTTTCAATTTCAAGGTACTTATACTTCTTTAGAACGGGAAGTCGTCCGTCTTTTTTTTTTTTTTTTTATTCCTAGTCATGCAAAGAAGTGAATTTCAAATACAATCGCATAGCGACAGCTTTTAAGACATTTGATTATCGTTTTAGAAAAGCGAATTACCTTTATTCCCTTCTACTTAAAAGAAACTAAGTAATAAGACTATTCTGCTAATGCTCATCTCGAGTAGCAAGGAGTAGAACAGTTAGAGAAAGCCATGTGAATGGAGCACAAGAGATTATAATAATAATAATAATAATAATAATAATAATAATAATTAATGAATATTATTTGGCGATATTTTTGGGCATTTTTGCAACATTTTGGAGAAAACTTTCTACCGACTTTTTACTGAAAATTTAGTGACATTATTCCGCGATGAGTTGGCAGCATGATACTCAGTGATACATGAGTGAGTGAGTTTGTGACAATGAGAAATCACTGATACTGAAATCAGGTAAATAAGTCACACCCAAGCTGTCATTTAAAAGTTTTCACTGTTCAAGATTGCGCGGCTATACCTTAATATTTAATACGAGACTATTTCTACATAAAACTCATCGTGAGTAACTTAGCATGGCTGAAGATAAATTTTACACGAATACACTACAGTTTTTATTAACAGATATACACTAACATGATGATTTGCCTTTACTAGCCACCTTAAAGCAATTATCGTATTTCCGTTTATGTCATATGATTAATTTGGATGAAATGCAGTTCTCGCCTTACCAGAATAAGATTTTATATGAACGACTTGTACGTTTTAAAATGAAAACAAATATGTGACACACGCATATGACTTTCTCTAGCTGATCTACAAACAAACGTCTTACAAAAAATTATTCTTCTTTCTACACAATACTAATCGAGATAAACATTAGCAGAATGTTTTTATTAAAACGAAAAGTCGGTTAAATACCAAACTTGCTATTTGAGTTCAGCATTACCAAAGGATGCGACAGGAAGATTTTCAATAAAATCCTCCACCTCCAACTACCCTTTACTTGGAACATTTTTCGAAAAGTATTATTTTTTTTTAAAAAATGCTCTAACGATCTTTATTAAAATGCCATATGTTTAAGGTATTTTCATGACAAACGAAATGTATATCTTGAATTTTTTGGTGAATATCCTCTGATGACCTCTTCATTTTGGATAACTTTTGTATAACTTCTGTATAACTGCTAAACTGATAGACAAAAATTCACTAGACAAAAAAGGTAGATGGAAATTTGTCATATATATTTTTGAAAAGTTAATCGAGATACTTCGAGTTATTGGTTTCAGTTTTAAGCTCTTAAACTTTTCTCAAACTCCTAGCAAGCAAAGAGAACCAAGTTTCAATTGTTTCACAGAGTGAGCGGCTTTTGGAAGATTTTAACTATCGCTTTAGCATAGTGTATTCTCTTTCTTCCCTTCTACAAAGAAGCAAGTAATGAGACCAATTTTGTTAATGTTTATCTTGATTAGCATGACACATACATAAAAGAATAATCTTTTGTAAAAAAAAAGTTGTTTGTGAAATAGGTGGAAACATTCATGTGAATGGAATACATCAGATAAAAGTTTTAATTTTTTAAAAAAATGACTAACGATTTTGATTAAAATACCATATGTTTAAATTTTTTCATGACAAATGAAATGTATATCTTAAATTTTCTGGGAATAGCCTATGAAGACTTTTTCATATTGGATGATGTTTGTTTAACAGGTAAACTGTAAGAGATAGACAACAAGCTACTACTAAAAGCTTTAGATCTCGTTAAAGCACATGATTTATGCCATCTGTATTTTCATTTCTTTTTCTTTTTTTATAGAGTTAATTATTTCCGAGATATTCTTTGTTATTAGTTTATATTTTAAAATACTTATTTTTCTCAAAGAACCGATTTGGAATCACATCACACAGCGATTAACCTTTAAAGGATTTAACTATCGTTTTAATTAGTGTATTCTCTTATTTCCCTTCTCCTTATAAGGAAGCAAGTAATAAGATCATTTCTGGTAAGGTTTATCTCGATTAGCATTACGTAGATAAAAGAATAATCTTATGTAAGATTATCTTGTTTGCAGAACAGGTAGAGAAAGGCATGTAAATGGAACACATCAGATTTTTTTTTATATAACTTCATTATTTATGCCGTGAGCCTGAAACCTGTTTAACTTATTACTCTGGGTAGGACTGGAAAGTTGCCACGTGCAATGCTGTTTTCTCCTTTAGTAAGGTGACTAACCATGTCAAAAAGCTGCTGAAAACATCTCCTTGAGAGATAATGAGTAGCGCTCACAACACGTGTAGAATTGTACCGCATCTTATTCGATTCAACGGTCTCATCAGTTTTAAAATACATCACGTGCCTACAGAAATGTCTCTCAAGGGTCAACTATAAATTCTCCGATTAGATGCCAATCATAAAGAGTATATTGTAAAGAAATATACCAGTATTCTGATCCAGATGTTTAACACCTCCACAACAAACAAATTTCTCAAAGCATACAATTCCTAAAGTATTTCAGAGAATATATAGTGTAATACCGATACGTTATGTAATTGTTATAATAATGGTAAATAATTAGTTTGTGAATATGATATCGCACACTGTCTGTTATGCTGATGACATTACTTTCGTTGACAAACATGATGATTTAGTTAAAACAACATAAAGCAGAGCAGTCATTATCTATTGTAAAAAATATTTGTTGCGTTTTTTACTTTCACTACATAGGACATAGAAAAGGTACATAGTAAATAGTAGTTAGAGAAGGTAAACATTTGTAAAATTAATATTTGATTCATTGGAAGTAGAAGGGAATAAGGGAATACACTAGGCTAAAGTAATGGTCAATTTTTTTAAAAGCTTGTTGCTACATGTTTGAAATCCGTTTCTTTCCGTTGCCAGAAGTTACAAATTCCCTGTATGAAAATGGTGTTTTAAAACTGAAACCAACAAACAAGGAATACTTCGGAAATGGCCAACTCCACGGAAAAAATGTGTATGACATAAATTGTGTGTTTTGACGAGATCTACATCCTTTGTGTAGTACGTTTTTATCTACTCTTACGGTTTACCAGTTATACAAAAGTCATTCAAATCTCCAGAAAATTCAAGATACGCATTTTATTTGTCATGTAAATATCTTGAATATACAGTATTTTAATCAAAATCTGTGAAAATAACAATTTTCAATTTTTTTCATGTAAAGAGTAGTTGTGAGTGGGGGAGTGGATTTTCCTGAAAGTGCTCGTGTCGTATCCTTGGAAGATACTGAACTTAAATACCAAGTTTGGTATTTAATTGACTTCGTTTTTGAGCTATGCTGCTCACAGGTTCACAGATACATACACACCCATACACACAAACACTGACAGACTCGCAAGGACATGTTTCTAAAAATTCTTTTTTGGATTCAAGGGGTCACAAAATATATATATTTCCGGTGAAATCTCGGTATTGAAGTTTTGGTTTGAATACAATAGCTTCTCTATACACTATTCGAAGTACGTGTAGAGAAAATGAAAATTAACCACCTTGTTACTTGCACCTTCCTCCTCCTTTGTCTCTTAACTACCTTCTTACTCACTACTCTTGTGTAGTTGCTAATCATCTTGTCTATGAAAACAAACGTTGTATTACTATTTTATTTATTTAATTACTTATTTAATTACTGTTGATGCAAGGCATATTTTCAAAGAATCGTTAAACGTTTATTCTGTAAAAAAATATTATATTAACTTATCGCATATTATGTTACAAAACAAACCTAGCGAAAATGTGAGCGCGCTTGAAAATCAAAAGAATATCGACATTGTTAGCTCATTGAAGATGAATTGCGACTGTTCTGAAATTAAATGTTTTGGTGGAATTTCGTGCAAAGGGATCAACTTTTGTAATTTTTAAGCATATTATTTTGAAGGAAATGGCTACTTGTGAGAATTGTGGACTACAGGATATACTCATCTGCAGAAACTTCATATTTTGGTACAAAGCTTTAACCAAAAAGCGAAAACTGCCATGATACTGGAAGAAATCTGCAAGAGTGGCACATTTTATACCATCGTCAGGCTTTAGAACTCTTCTTGACTATAATGATCGAAATTTTAAGATAACCGTAGTCATTTGAGCTTTTCTTGCACCCATGGCACAAGTTAAATACAGCGTGTACTAGTGCAAGATATATTATGTATAGACGAATAAATGTAATCTAGTAAAGTGGTGGTTACAACATCAGAATCTTTGCGTAATTGTTGCATTTGCATATGGAAATGGATTGGCAGTGGATGCATTGATAGATGGTATGTATTACGAGGAACACCGTTTATATTTTGAGCTTTGCCAACACTGTTGGATGTAGGTGTGATCTGGTGTTTCCACTAGAAAGTATGACATTGTTTACCTTAACCTACATACTTCAGATATTTTGTCAAGAGAACCTTATTTGTGCTACTTACAGTGACTAAAAATGTGCCCCAGCAAAAATATGGAATTAACTCTTGAAAATGTCCTTGCGATGATTTATTATGACTTTCGACTTGGATTATCAAGACAAGAGTGCATTGATTTATTTACAACTATATTTGACGATGAAACTCTATCCTTTACCACTGTATAACGAGTTTAATCGTGGCCGCCGTTCGCTCACTGCCTAAATTCGTGAACGTGGTCCAAAATCAGTTGTGCTAGAAAACATTGACGTTGCAGAAGTTGATAATGCAAGATCGCAATACCACGTATTGCGAGAGAGAAGTAGCAAAATACTGCATAATAATATAGCCGTGAAAAAAGTTTGCTCTCATTGGAACCCACATAATTTGATACAATCTCAAAAGGATGCTCGTGTCGATCGGTGCACACAAATGCTCAAGAAATACAATGGTAGGGTCTCAAAAAACATACACAAGATTATAACAGGTGACAAGTCATGGGTCTATGCATACGAACCGGAACGTAAACATCAGTCGACTGTATGGGTGTTTCAAGGTGAACCGAAACCAACAAAAATTGTTCACACCCAAAGCACACTGAAACAAATGGACATCTGTATTTTTTTTTTCAGAAAAAAAAACTCCGCCTATTTGGCAATAGAGTCTTTAGAGGAGCGTAAAAGAATTCTGAATGGTACACAATCATTTGTTTGCCGGAAGTCTTCAGTGAAATGAGGAAAACAAACAAGAGCCGTCGGATCATTCTTCAAGACAATTCGATCGCTCACACATCTCGTCTAACAACCACTATTTGAACGTTATAAAAATAAAATTGATCATCCGCCGTGAAGCCCTGATTTCGCAAACAATGAGTTATTTTTGTTCCTGAACATGAAGCATAAAATGTGGGGACAACGATTTTCGTCGGTAGGAGAAGCTGTTGATGCGTTCAAAAACCATGTTTAGGAGGTGTCTCAAGCAGATTGGCAAAAAAAGAATGCTACGACAAATGGCTTGAACGCATGCAAATGTGTATTGATCATAAAGGTAAATATTTCGAGAAACAATAAAACAGTTTTCAATGATAAATTGCTGTTTTTATTATTAGCTCAAAATATAAATTGTGCTCCTCGTAACAACAATTTAAGCTAAAATCTCGAATATAATTTTAAAAATCCGAAATGTTCCGCTCACATAACTTTCCCTAATCTCTACAACAAATTATTGTTAAAAAGCTTATTCTTTTATTTACTTTCTGCAAATCGAGATAAACATTAGCAGATTACTTGCTTCTTTGTAAGTAGAAGGGAAATATGGGGATACCTAGGCAAAAGTGATAGTCAACTTTTTAAAACTGGTTGCCACGTGTTTGAAATACGTTTCTCTGCATTGCAAGGAGTTTAAAATTCCCATATGAGAAAAGTTAAACGTATTTTGAAACTGAAACCAATAACAGGAATAAACTCGGAAATGGTCAACTTCTCGAGAAAAAAAAAATGTATACATAAATTGTGTTTTAACGGGATCTACATTTTTGTGTAGGTAACAAGTTTCTGTCTGTCCCTCAACTTTACCAGTTATGCAAAATTCGGCATATAAAGGATAGTTTGTGCTCAGAGGGGGGGGTTCTTCAAAACCTTCGTATCGCATTCTCAGAAGATACTAAACTTGTTCTGTTCTAGGATTTTGAGTATGTTACGGTTCTTCTCTGCTATAGAGTTATGTTTATTGTTGTTCTGCAATATGGCTAATGCTTCTTTGCTATCTGTATATATGACTGAAGTTTGCTCTTCATTCATCGCGTCAGTCATGGTCTGTAGCTCTTGTAGTACTTCAGTACAGCTAGTTGTTCTACCTGGTTGTTTGAACACTTTCCATCCAGCTTGAATTTCAGTTGTCGTTTTCAAAAAGGACTGCTGCAGCCCCTACTTGAAGATTCTGAATGCATATGCTGTATCATCCTCAGCTTCTTTAATGAAAGGGCTTTATATCGGATGGTTCCAGACTCTTCGTAGCAGGGTGCATTATAGTCTCTTTCTCCATGTACAGAGGGTTGTAAAATTTTATTTTCTCCTGTACTGTTATATCTATAGGTGAGATGCCGGCGATACCACTAGAAGTGTATATGATACTGTCCTATATGCTTTTGCTATTTTTATGTTGAACAATCTTTAGATTCCCTGGTCTTATTTTCTTCTGCGATTGTAGTGCAAATGCCCCACACAGGCGTTCCATATGTCAATATAAGTTCAATTACGCCTATGTAAATGGTTTCAAGTGCTTTGTTTCCCAGTCCCCAGGTGAGTTTTGCAGACTTAGATTGGGCATGTAGAAGGCGTACCGCTTTGTTATGTACTTTATCTATGTGGTGATGAAATCTGAACTTTTTATCGATGTAAATACCAAGACATTTGAGTATATCTACTTATTTCAGAGATTTTTGGTTCAGATAGATGTTGATTGTCTCATTATTATTATTATTATTATTATTACTGTTGTTGTTGTTGTTCCTCTTCTTCTTTTCTACCACTAAAACTTTTGATTTAGAATCATTAAATCTAGTTTTGTTTTCATTTGCTCAGAGTTCAATTTTTTTTTTTTTTTTCAAATTCTGATTTTTAAAACTTTCTGCATCTAGTACATTTTTCCTATTGTTATGATAAATCATTGGCAAATTCTATTACTTCTGTCCGCTGTGTGAAATTAAAGTGCTTGTAGTTCTGTACACATACGATATCAGGGTGTATATTTGCTGCATTTAAACCACAATGGGGCGTAAAGGACTGAAAACTACGATCGAAGAAAGAAAAATCATCGTTTACCTTTATACGCAAGGAAAAACGTTTGCAGAATTAGGTCTTGCTGTTAAAAGAAGCCGTAAAACAGTTTTCAATGTCTTAAAAATATAAAAAAGGTAAACAGTCATCAGCAGTGCAAGACAAGGGTATCCTAGTAAGTTTAGCCCTAGGGATAGAAAGACAATTACCAGAATGGTGCAGAGAGATCTGAATTTTAGCATCCGAAATCACAGCCTATTTAAAGGAAAACTAAGGAACAACGGTCCATATCCGAACTGTCACCAGAATGCTGAATTGTGCTGGTTGCAATGCCAATACCCTGCGAAAACCCTACGTTAGTAAAGCAAATCAGAAAGGGCACAAGGGATTTTAGGAAAAGATGAAGAGTTCTAGGACAGTATACTGTGGTCGGAGAAAGTAAATTCAGCTGTACCACAGTGATGGCCGAGTGAAAGTATGACAGCAGAAGAATAAAGAGTGGGATTAAGAACATACAAGCCACAGTCAAACATGGGGGAGTCAGTGTTTTGGTTTGGGGATGCTGGTTTCATCAGGTGCGGGGAAGCATGATGGGATCATGGACAAGCCTGTCTATTTGAACATGTTGAAAAAAAAATCTGATGTGTTCCATTCGCAAAAACTTGTTTTAGCTGTTCAATATACAAACTATTCTTATAAAAGAATATTCTTTTATCTACGTTGTTACTCGAAGTAAATATAACAGAAATGGACTTATTACTTGCTTCCTTGTAAGTAGAGGGGAAATAAAGTAATACATTAGGCTAAAGCGATAGTAAAATATTTTAAATGGTTGCTATGTGAACAAATTGAGGATCGGTTCGCTTGGCATGGTCCGGTTTGAGAAAAGTTAGGTAGTTTGAAATTGAAAACGATAACAAGGAATATCTCGAAAACGGTTAACTCTACAAGAAAAAAGTATATGACATAAATTGTGTGTTTTAACGAAATGTACATTTTTGTAGGAAGTGTTTGTCTGTCCCTTACGAATTAACCGTTTTGCAAAATTCTGCAAAACTCATCCAGAATAAAGAGGCTTCAGAGGCTATTGCCAGAAACGTTCATAATATAAATTTTATTGAGATGTATTTTGTCATAGGCAAAAGATTTAATTTCAATTAGCATGTAAAATAATTACAGACAAACGTAGAAAAATTATGCGCTCACTTTCACAATCAGCTAAATTAAACTAGAGTCTATGACAAGGTTCTAAAAACAATCTACAAGGGAGCAATTCTTCCCCTTCTCTCGTACGAGTTCCGATATGGAAAACGGTAATCAATAGAAAGCATAATCAAAACCCCTTAAAAAGTATACTGAGCTGATAAACATTAAGATTGCCAAAGCATCCGAAAGACATCTTGCGAAGCCTTGTGCATTATAACAGGTCTTACACCTATAATCATAAAGGAGGAAGAAATAACCGCACTGTATACTACAGTAAAACATTCGATCGAAGAGAGAAGTAGAGAACAGGTTGTGAAAATTGAAAACTGGAGTCATCCTGGATCTTTAAAAAAAAATAAAGGAACCAAAATGAATAAAATTTATGACTTTGAGGTCTACACTGATGATAGCAAGAGCGAACTAGGTGTCAGCTCAGATTAGCTATATTTGTCAACCAAACCTGCTTATATAAACTTGTATAATTTGGACCCCAATTGTTCATATAATCAGACACAACTATCCATCATAAAATCATTACAAAAGTTAAAGAAAGTGAAGGTCTGCCAGAATAAATAAAAAATACCGCAATATACACAGCTAAATTGCCATATATTCAACCAAAAACAGCACAAACCATAAAACACTAATAGAGCAGATTAGAGAAAAGATACGATTATTATAAACGAAAACAGGTCCATCGACTTTGCGTGGATTGAAGCACATACGGGCCACCATGGGAACGAACTTGCGGACAGATTGGCGAAATAAGCTGCCCAAGACATCAATCTTCATTCAGCAAAATTCCCAAAAGTTAAATTAGAAAAGAACTGAGAGAGGTTAACACCAATAAACGAGAGAGGGAATGGGAGAACGGCACAAACGGACAACTAAGAAAATAATTTTTCCCATGGTTAAAGAAAGAATTACAATTAAAATAAATCGTATTAAGAACATAACAAGACATGGAAACCTGCGAACATATTACCACCGATTTAAGATAGCAGACAGTAATAATGGATATCAAACAGTAGACCATATTCTCTATGAGCGTATCAAGTTGAAAAGTGGAAGAGAAACATTTTCGAAAAAAAATTAACTCTTAAAGCTTGAAAGTGGGCAATACAAAATGGATTAAAATTTTAGAAAGGACTTTTATAAATGTGTAAATTCTATAAACTTTGAATTACTGTATACCATAGGTATGTAAATTGTAAACATCTTATAGTTAAAAAAATGTTAATACTAACTTACAGAAATTTTGCCAATTATGTATCGGATTCAGTCAAGCATGTAGTATTACTATATCTTTAATGGAGCATGCCATAATAAATGATTATTAAAAAGTAATACCCTTCACACACCAACTGGAAAATACCAACCACAACTGGAGTAACGTGATATTCTCAGACAAGGTGACATTTTCTTCCACGCGTAAGAGAAAGGTGATCTGTCTATCGCCCAAAGTGGTCCCGATACGATGCAAACACATGGCTTCACAATTCATCATGGTCGCGTATCTGTATTGTGTTGGGGCTGCATATCTATTGACGGTTTAGGTTGCTGTGGCAGCTTGACGTTACACTGAACAGTGTGCAGTACACGTTAATACTGGATAATATTTTGTTCCCTCTGTGAGGGTGAAATATCCTGATGAAATTGTTGAATTTGTACACTTCTGCCATTCATCTCAAAAGGTTTCAGAGAGGCAGGATATTAGAGAGGTAAACTGGCCTCCCCATCAGATTTGAACCCTGTTGAGAAAATGTCGGATGAGGTAAAATGGGAGCTGCGCACCAATTTACCCGTAGATGAGCGAAGGATAAAAGATGGCTTCTGGGCATGCATTCAAGGAGCCTGTAATCTTGAAGCTTCTCGTCCACATTACTGCAGCCATTTAATTTTGTCTATGCCCCGAAGATTGAGGGCAGTTATACGGGTTAAGGTTTCATACACCCGATATTAATCATGTTAATTTTGTTCTTTAGTTTTAGTAGAATTATGTTTTTATGTGCAAAGATAAGCCCATAGCCTTACTTGCCAAAGTTATCAATGTAATATTATGTTCTGCAGATCCAATCATTAAATTAATAAACATTAAAAAAAAAATGATAGGCAACGCGAGATTTGAACCTAGGAGCTTAAGAGTGGACACAATAACTTCTTAGCCTCTCGGTCACTGTAACATTGTGTTGATTTCGGTTTTCAGTACTAATAAGTTTACCATTGCGCTGTCAGTCGCAAATCATTATACAGCTCTTTCGTGTGCATTGTGAATACAGCTTTTACGAAGATACACGAAGCTTTTCGATGGACACATGGAATCTAGGGATGACTCACTTTTTATGCCCCGGCTGTACATACGGGCTAGAGAAAGAAAAAACGAGAAAATAAGTCCTGAGGTAGGATAGAGTTTCTACTTTCAGCAAAATAATGATCCCAAGCTCACGGCACATATAGTCAAGCTTTGGACTGTAAATAATGTCCCTCATATTCTGAATACCCAACCTCAGTCCCCAGACGTTAAGTTCTATTGAAAATATCTGGAATGGATTACAGAACAGGTTGAACAACCAGTTAATCACAAACAAAGAACAGCTGAAACAGATTATTTTAGAAGAATGTAACCAATTAAGTTCTGACACTAGCGGTAAACATGTACATTCCATGCCTAAAAGATTAAGGGCCAACATACAAAGAAAGGGGAAGATGACTATTTTTTTTTTAAGTTGTGTGTCTGAATGAATACTTTTGTCACAAAGGATAATGGATTTATTACTTTCTCTACATAGTGCATCGTACGTAGGTACGCACTCCCTCCAAAAAATTCGATACCGAGATTTCATCTGAAATACGTTTTGAGGTTCCCTGTATCCAAAAAATTCATCTTTGGAAAAAGATCCGCATATGTGTCTGTGTCCGTGTGTCTGTGAACATGATAACTCAAAAACGAAAAGTCGGTAAAATGACAAGCTTGGTATTTAAGTTTAATATCTTTCAAGGATACGACACGAAGATTTTGAGAAAATTCCCCACACCCCAAAATTCAAAACTTCTTATTTTCTCAAAAATGCTCTAACGATTTTGGTTAAAGTGGCGTATATTGAATATATTTACATGGTAAATGAAATGTATATCTCGAATTTTCTGAAAATAACTCTAAAACCTCTTTATTCTGGATGGGTTTTGCTGAGTTTTTTATAACTGATAAACAAGAGATAGACAAACACTTATTACAGAAAAAAAAAATGTAGATCTTGTTAAAACACACAATTTATCTCATATACGTTTTTTCGTGGAGTTGACCATTTTTAGATATTCCTTTTAATTGATGTAAGTTTTAAAATTTAAATTTTATTCCTACGAGAACTTGTCAACTCTTTGTAATGTATAAAAACGAATTTGAACCACATGGCAACCAGCTTTTAAAATATTTGATATCGCTTTAGCCTAGTGTATATCCTTATTTCCCTGCTATTTAAAAGGAGACAAGTAATCAGACCATTTCCAAGACTACTTCCGTGATCGAGTGGTCAGCTCGTTAACTTCGCACCCTGAGGTCCCGGGTTCGGTTCCTGACTGGGGCGGGAATTTTTCTTTAACCAGAAGTATTCCCTGTCCCCCACAGAGTCTGGAAGTATGTGTGTGTTTGAGGAAAATAAAACGATTTAAACCCAACGTAAAGAGCTTACAGACAACGAGTTGTTTCTAATGCAAAGTCCCCGATATGACCTTAGATGTTAAAGGGTGCTATATAAATTAAACAATAAAAAATACCATTTCTGCTAATGTTTCTCTCGATTAGCATAAGTAGAGAGAAGATTAAGCTTTTTAACAATAGTTTGTTACCGAAATGTAGAGAAAGTCGTGCAAATAGAACACAACAGATATTACTTTTATTAATTTTCATAATGTATTCAAATTCATGTAATATGTATACAATTGTGCTGCTAACTTTATTTGCCCAAGATCGCGTGTTCAAACCCGGCGACGGATGATGGATTTTTTTTCGGGCGTAAAAATCCTTAGTTTGACTATCTTCAGAAGGGAAGTAAAGTCCCATGTCGTTGATTTACGACAAGCCTGATAAAAGAGGCATCTGAGCAAAATTAAGCAGTCTTTCACGCCCTATATAGAACAGGACGCTGGGAACCACAGCAGTTAAAGAGCGTCCATAAATAAAACTCCATTTACTTTTTTCCTCAATAAGATATAATTGTATTAAATAAATGAATTATCAAGCTTTTGATATAACCGGAAAAGAAATAAATATTTAGTTGAATATTGGTGTCTGAATAGTTATGTCTGTATTCTTTTTTATTTTCTCTACACATTCTATGTACATAGTGTACAGAGAAGGTATTGTAATGCACCCAAAAAGTCGATACCGAGATTTCACCTGAAATACATATTTTGAGTCCTCCTGAATCCAAAAAAAAGTATTTCTGGAAAAAGGTCCGTGTGTGTGTGCGCACGCGTACGTGTGTGTGTGTATGTGTGTGTCTGTGGACAGCATAGCTCAAAAATGAAAAGACCGTTAAATACCAAACTTGTTATTTAAGTTTGGTATCTTGGAAGGATGCGACACGAAGATTTTCAAGAAAATCCCCCACCCCAAACTACCCTTTACACGTAACTTTTTTCGAAAAGTTTGATTTTCTCAAAAATGGCTCTAACGATTTTAGTAAAATATGTATATTAAAGATATTTACCTGACAAATAAAATGTATATCCGAAATTTTCTGGAAATAGCCTCTGAAGACTACTTTATTCTGGATGAATTTTACGGAATTTTACATAACTCCTAGCCGTAATAGATAGACAAAAACTTACCACTTACCACTTACTTATATATATATATTTGTGGAGGTGACCGTTCTTTTTAGATATTCCTTATTTTTGGTTTCAGCTTTAAAAAAACATATTTTCTCATACAGGAATTACTCAACTCATGTCCATACAAACAAAGGAACTTCAGTCGTATAGCAACCAGCTCTTGACTATCACTTTAACCTATGTTACTCCCTTATTTCGTTTCTACTTACAAGGAAGCAAGTAATAAGAATATTTCTGCTAATTTTTACTCGATTAGAATGAAATAAATGGAAGCATTAGCTTTTTAACAATAATTTGTTGCAGAGATGAAGAGAAAGTCATGTAAATGGAACACATCAGATTTTTTCTCATACATATTTGGACTTTATATTAGCCTAATTGACCATCAGGGGAGAGAAAATTACTTACATAGAACAGAAACATAACAACACTTAATATCCATTTCCATAGCCGGATCCGATTGGCGGCAGAACGTCAGCGCCAAACATGCCAACGACCACGACACGTGCGGCCGACCTATAGCTGTATTATTTTCGTAACTTTTTCCTGTGTACCTTCTTTATATATACAAATATATATGTATATAAAGAACTGCAACAGGAAAATACTTCGAAAATAAACCGGTTTTTAGAACCAGCTCCTCACGTGAACGTAGATTTGGTTTTAGCCAATCAGTGAGTCAAGGCTAAGAATGGTAAACAATCCAATCAATGCACCAGAAATCTTCAGTAGTACAGTTGCCTTCAGTCTGGAGCGTTGAACGGAAGGCGTGCAGCAAAACAGAACCCAGGATACCTACAGTCGTAAGGTACGTTAGCACACGTGTAAAATGTTTTCATCAGTAACTTCAGTAAAAAGTTGCTAGTGTCAAAATCAAGAACTCTACAAAAAATAATTTTAATATATCAACTGGGCATAAGAACATGATAAAATACATCATAGAAAATTTGGTTAATGTGTCTTACATAGAGAAATGTCTCATGTTACATTCACATGACGTTCTCTCACTATTCTCCAACAAACTATTCTTACTTAAATATTTTCTTTTATCTCCTCCATGCTAATCAAGATAAATATTATCAGGAAATGGTTTTTCTTATAGGTTCAAGGGAAATAGCTGAATATACTACACGCTAAAGCGATAATTTATTCTTAAGAGCTGGTCCTTAAATTCCGTTCTATTTGCTGATCCAGGATGATAAAAGCATGAATGAGGGCTTCCCAATTGAGAAACGTTTAAGTACATTTAAATTTAAACCAAAAGTATGGAATGTCTTGGAAAATGTTGACTGCAAAAAATGTGTTTACATAAATTATATGTTTTAACGAAATCTTCATTTTTTGTGTAGTCATATTTTGTCTCTCTTTTGCCGTTTACCATTTATGTAAAAGTCATCCAGGGTGAGGAGGGCTTCAGAGGCTGTTCCCAGAAAGTTTAAGATAAACGTACATTTTATTTGTCATACGAATATCTTTAATATGACACTTTAATTAAAACAGTCAGCCATTTTTCAGAAAATCAATGTTTCGTAAAATTTTCTTGTAAAGTGCTACTTATGGCGGAGATTTTCCTGAAAATCTTGGTGCAACATCCTTGGAAGATGCTCAGCTTAAATACCAAGTTTGGTGTTTAACCGGCTTTTAGTTTTGGAGTTACACTGTTCACAAACACAGACACAAATAACGTGATAAAAGTGTTTTTTTGGATTCATGGGGCTTCAAGATATTTACCTTCGGTGAAATCTCAATTTAGAATTTTTGGGTGAAATGAAATATCTTCTACGCCAATTCTGACCATTGTGCTTGGTAAAGAAAGTCAGAAAGTATTACATTTATTGACATTCATTTTTAATTTTATCAAAATATTGGTTTTGGAAAATCATTACATATTTTTAACTCAAGATTTATGTGCAATTTAGCGTTTTTCTAACTACATAAATAATTTTCATTTTGGAATTTTAAGAAATTCTCTGTGTATAAATAGCATAAAATACCAAGTTTTCTTTCTTTGTCTCTAAAATTCAGTGGCAAAAAATAAATAAATAAATAATAATAAGTACAATAAGAAGTAGTAGTAGAAGAAGAAGAACAAGAGGAGGAGGAGGAGGAGGAGGTATATAAAACGTCCTAGTCAATCTTTTTAATTTACCATTAATTTCAGTACAAAATATTCACATAAGAAATTGCAAAAGGTCTATATTACTAATTGCTGGGGAAAATATTGTCTGTTTCATTCACAAGGACTTCTCTACCTATTCTGCAACAAACTATTTTTACAAAAGGATATTCTTCCAATCTTTTTCATGTTGATCAGAACAAAGTTAGCAGAGAAGACCTTATTTAATTGCTTGTAATTAGAAGGAAAATAAAGGAATACTTTAGGTTGAAGTGACAGTCAAATCTTTTATGTCTGTCTCTGCGGTTGAGAGTAAGGTGTGGCTTCTCAGATCAGAGGTCCCATGTTCGATACCCGGTTGGGGCGGGAATATTTTCTTTAACAAGAATTATTCCCCCACATAGTCTGGAAGCATACATTTGGGAGGTGTGTGTGTGTGTGTGTTTTTTTTAATAGTTTAAAACTGAAAAATTTACCAAATTTAAGAAATCCTATAGTTCAGCGAGAGAGAGAGAGAGAGAGAGAGAGAGAGAGAGAGAGAAAAGACTCTCTCTACACTTCTGAATAAATTATTGTTAAAAAGCTTATTCTTCTATCTTCTTATGCTAATCGAGATAAACATTAGCAGAAATGGACTTATTAGGTACTTGTTTTCTTGTACGTAGAAGGGAAATAAGGCAATACATTAGGCTAAAGCGATAGTCAAAACTCTTAAAAAGCTGGTTGCTAAGTGATTGAAATTCGCTTTCTTTGCATGGCCAGCAGTTGACAAATTCCCGTATGAACAAAGTTTGTGTTTCAAACTTGAAAGCCATAACAAGGAATATTTTGGGAATGATTAACTCTACGAAAAACATGTATATGATAAATATTGGGTGTTTTAACGGGATCTGCATTTTTTTTTTTTTTTTTTTGCACTAAGGGTTAACCAGTTATCTAAAAGTAATCTAGAATGAAGAAATTTTCGGGGGCTATTCCAAGAAAATTTAAGATATACGCTTTATTTGTTATGTAAATTAATTTAATATACAATATGTTAATCAAAATCGTTAGAGCCACTTTTGAGAAAAGCAAAGCTTTTGAAATGTTTTCCAAATCAATAACAGAAATATCTCAAAAACCATCACCTCTATAAGAAAAACTTATGAGACATAAATTATGTGTTTTAACGAGGTCTACATTTTTGTGTATTAAGTTTTTTGATTGTATATTAAGTTTCTGTTACAGTTTAACCGTTATGTAGAATGCTGTAAAACTCGTCCAGAATAAACAAATCTTAGATGCTATTCCCAGAAAATTCATAATATACATTTTATTTGTGATGTAAATATCTTTAATATATGGTATTTCAATAAAATGCTTTAGAGCCATTTCTGAGAGAAACAAAATTTTTAAATGTTTGTGGTGGGGGGATCTTTTTTGAAAATGTTCGTTTGGCATCCTTGGAAGATACTAAACATAAATACCAAGCTTGATTTTCTGCGGTCTTTATATTTTTGAGTTATGCAGTCCACACACACACACACAAACACACACACACACACACACACACACACACACAAACACACGCACTAACTTTTGCTAAAAATGCTTTTTTTGGACTCAGGGGAATTCAATCATAAATTTTCAATGAACTCTCGACATTGAATTTTTGGGTGGAATACAATAGCTTCTCTGGTTACTATTATGCACTGGTGTGTGTATATACGTGCTAGAGAAAATAAAAATGTTTTTTTTTTAACTAAGGAGGTCTCAAAATAAGTACTTCCGGTGAAATCTCGGTATCAAATTTTCGGATGGAATACAATATCTTCTCTGAACGGTATGTACAGAGTATGTGTAGAGAAAGTAAAAATATATGACATTTTACTCAAAATCCTTGTATCCATTTTGAGAAATTCGAAAATTTGGAAAAATGTTTCATGTAAAGCATGGATCGGAGTGGATATTTTTCTAAAAACTTCGCGTCGCATCCTTGGAAGATGCTGAACTTAAATATCAAATTTGGTATTTACATACTCTTGGTGTTTGTCTTTGTTCGCAGACAAATTGAAATTGAGTTTTATTTATGGACGTTTTTACTGCTTTAATACTCGGCATCCTATTCTATATTAGGCGTGAAAGACCGCTTACATTTTCTTAGAGGCCTCTTTACAGGTTTGATGTTCTTTTACGTGTCGTAAATCAATGACTATATCGAGATTCAAAGCCTTCAAAATCTGTCAGTGAAATTCCGATGGCTTTATTTGGTCAGGAAAAACATACAAAATATTATATGTTCCATTCACATGACTTTCTCTATCTGTTCTGCAAACAAACTATTCTTACAAAATATGATTCTTTTATCTATATAATGCTAATCAATATAAACATTACTAGAAATGGTCTTATTACTTAGCTGTTTATATGTAGAAGGGAATACAGTAGGCTAAGGCGACAGTCAAATATTTTAAAAGCTGTATGTGGCATAAATTGTGTTTTAATGAGATTTTCTTTGTTGTGTAATAAGCTTTTGTCTTCTCTTACGGTTTAACAGTTATGAAAAGGTCGTTCAGCATGAAAAGGACTTCAGGGGTTATTCCCCAAAAATTCAGGATATATTTTATTTGTCATGTAAACATCTTTAATATATGTCATTTTAGTCAAAATCGTTAATCTTTTAAAATATAGTACATTTCGAAAAATGTTCCATGTAATACGTATTTGGTGCGGGTACTTTTTTGAAAATATTCGAGTCGCATCTATACAGAATAATTAAACTTAAATACCAAATTTGCATTTAACCAATTTTCGTTTTTGAATTATGCTGCCCACAGGCATACACCGACCTTTATCTAAAACTGTTTTTAATCAGGGATCCTCAATGCATCTAATTCCGGTAAAATCTTGGTATATATTTTATGAATGGAATACAATACCTTCTCTGCCTACTACGTGCATTGTACATACGTGCTAGAGAAAGTAAAATAATGAGGGAGAGCGACTTCTCATTTGAGAAAAGTTTAAGAACTGCACAACTAAAATATCTTGGAAATGGTTAACACATACATAGAAAAGGAAGAAGAAAAAGCCAGGTGGCTCAGGAGTTTCTTCTTGGACTGACATTCGGGAGATCGTGGGTTCGATTCTCCCGGTTGATCTTTCTGACCCATGGGTTATTTCGGGAGTATTGCCGGGCCACCAGGCGTTTTCTGGGAATGTTTCTTCAATGCTTGTCCCTTCATCTCAGTTTCATTCAAGCCGGTGACTTTCAGGGTTGCAAGTGTCGGCGAGACTTCGGTGGTGACGTCCTTCTATGGTGGTGGGTGAGCTTTGAAAATACAGCTCTTGGCGGTAGAATGGCGTTGTAATCGCAGTAGGACTTGGGGGGGGTGTCAGTGAGACCCAGGGCGTGGGCTCCTAGTGTTTG
Source organism: Hymenopus coronatus (assembly GCA_030762935.1). NCBI lineage: Eukaryota > Metazoa > Arthropoda > Insecta > Mantodea > Hymenopodidae > Hymenopus > Hymenopus coronatus. Next base: position 60,476,398 of record CM060894.1, read on the forward strand.
AGATGAATTTATTTTTTACGTTAGTGAGCCACCACGGCGGCTCTTTCCCCACGGTTGGTTTCGGCTACCCATCTTGTATTCCTTGTCATTGGTCTTAATTTTAATGCCCGTATTCTTCTGAAACAGCTGGTCGTTCGTAATTCTTTTATTTTACTCCTGGGCATACAAACAAGCGAATTTCAATGACAAATGCTTTCGACAGCTTTTAAGACATTTGACTATCTCTTTTGTAAGAAGTTTATTTGTAGAACAACTAGAGAAATTTATATGAATGGAACACATCAGAACTTTCTTTTTGTGGGGGGGCGGTTAACCATGTCCAAGATGTTCCTTGTTATTGGTTTAACTTTTTCAACACTTATATTTTTTCAAATGGGAAGTCGTCATTAGTTTTTATTGTTTTTCTACTCCTGACCATGCAAAAAAATGGCGTCACTTAGTGACCAGCTTTTAAAAGATTAGGCTATCACTTTAGCGTAATGAATTTCTATTTCCGTTGTATCTATACACAATACGCAATACATTGCTTCCGTTCGTCTCGATTAATAGATAAAAGAATGAAGTGGATAGAAGAAAAAAGTTTTGAGGAATAGTTTGTTACAGAAAAGCTAGTGAAGATTATGTGGATTCAGGAGAATTCAAAACATATTTCCAGCGAAAACTTGAGATGGAAATTCTGGATAGAATATAATACTTCCCCACGTTACTTACTATACGTAGCAGAGAAAGTAAACGTTTGTAAGAATAGTCTACAGAAGACAAATAAATGTGAATTTATTAGAACAAATGTGAATGAGACCACAAATATTTTATTTTTTATTTTTATAACGTAAGTCATTTCACTTTCTCTACACTAAACGTACTATGTACATAGGATATAGAGATGATATTGTATTCCACTCAACAATTCGATACCACATTTCACCGGAAATGCATGTTTTGATACCTCTGGAATCCAAAAATAGCATTTTTAGAAAAATATCCCAGCATGTGTATGTGTCCGACGGCAGCATAACTCAAAAAAGAAAAGTCCGCAAGTACTAATTTTGGTATTTAAGTACAGTATCTTCCAAGAATGCGACACGAAGATTTTCAAGAAAATCCCCCGCCCCCATCTACCCTTTATCTGTAAAAATTTTGAAAATATTGACTGTCTTAAAATGGCTTTATGTATATCTTGAATTTACTGGGAATCGCCCCGAGAGCCTCTTCACTCAGGATGACTATATCATTACTGTAACGTAGGAAAAAATCTAGACAAAAAATGTAGATCTCGAAAAACACAATTTGTTATATACATTTTTTCGTGGAGTTGAACGTTTCCGAGATATTCCTTGTTATTAGTTTCAATTTTAAAATACTTAAACTTTTCTTGTAAGGGATCTTTTCAACTCCTGGTTACACAAAGAAACGGAGTTCAATCCCATAGTAACCAGATTTTAAAACATTTGACTGTCCTTTAGCCTAACGTGTTCCCGTATTTCTTTTCTACTTACAAGGAAGCAAGCAATAAGGCTATTTCTACTAATGTTTATCTCTATTAGCATGAAATAGAATAAAAAGCTTTCTAACTTAAATTTGTTATAGAGGTGCAGAGAAAGCCATGTGAATGAAACACATACGATTTTTAAAATATCTGTTGTTAAACATTTTGAAACTCAAACTGTCGATCGACATACATAATGGATCTTACGAGATTCTTCTTTCTCCTCCCTTCAGTGGCACATTATAAACAAAATCTGTTTTTTTTATACGCGATACATAGTTCGTTTTATTTTTCGTTTCGTTTATGCAGGCATTTAGTATTTTGTATCATTTTAAATTTTGCTAGACAAAAATGCATCGTGAATAGATAAATCAATTAATTTGGATACCCATACTCCATATAAGGCAAGTTTTGTGTATTCCTTATAAACTAGTACTTGTAGATAATACTGTACGTAAACTAGTGCTTTAAAGTATTCCTTAAGCTGAATTTTGGACTAAAGTTTTATTAAATTGGAAGAGGGGCCTTTGTTTTAGATTAGATAACGGGGGCGGGGGTTATCTGAAAGCTAAAATACTTGTACAACCCTATTGAGATTGTCCTAGTTTTAAATTCGAAACTCTTGTGCCGTTGACAGCTCCAGAAGCTTGGCTCCAATACTAGAATCGAACCCTAAACTTTAAAATACTCTAAAAAGGGTGTATTTTCCACTCTCTAAAGACGGGCAATCAAAGAGAATATGTGAAGCTGAATTCCTCAGCTTGCTTACAGAGTCGCCAAGGGGAATCTCCATGATATATCCCCACTGTACATAAGTGCTTCCTAAAATGGCCATGTCCAGTAAGTAATGTAACCACTGATTTAAGCTTTCGTCTATCTAGTCGTAAGACAGCCCTAGATAAGGGTCGTTAGGGGTCGTTCTGGTCTCCTAGCTAGTTTTTGTCCTGAGTAAGTGAACCACTAGCTAAGTGGTTCACTTTTACCCGTGTTTTAACTGTGGTTGCGACAGTACTATTAGGGCGCGCCGTGGTCGAGTGGTCAGCCCACTCGCCTCTCACTTAGGTGGCCCGGGTTCAATTCAAAGTGACTGCATGTGGGATTTGTGGTGGACAAAGCGGCATCGGGCGTGTTTTCTCGGGTTCACCTGTTTCCTCCGCCATCGCATTCCACCGGTGTTCCATTTTCATGCCGTGCATCAACGGTGTCATCGCCTGCGGTGTCAAATGTAGTAAAAGCGGGTGTTAAACACTATAAAAAAGAAAACTATTCTCGCTAGGTGTATCATGCTAATCGAGAATAGCATTAGCAGAAATAGTCTTATTACCTGCTCCTTATAAGCAGGAGGGAAATAAGGAGATACGCTAGGCCAAAGCGATAGTCAAATCTTTTAAAAGCTGGTCGCTATGAGAACAATTGAAGTTCGGTTCGCTTTGTACGGCCAACAATAAAACAAGAGGTGAAACGAAAGGTTACTTCCCGTTTAGGAACAGTTTCATTGTTTAAAGTTGAAACCAATAACAAGAAATATCTCGGAAACGATCACTCTGCAACAAAAATGTATATGACATAAATTGTGTGTATTAACGAGATCAACATTTTTGTGTAGTTCTCATGGTTTACCAGTTATGCAAAATTCTTCCAAAATGAACAGGTCTTCAGAAGCTATTCCCAGAAAATTTAAGATATACATTTTATTTGTGATATAAATAGTTTTAAAATATGGTATTTTAATCAAAATCATTAATAGACATTTTTTAGCAAAACAACATTTTCAAAAAAGTGTCCATGTAAAAGGTAGTACCAAGTTTGAGCTATACACAATCACATACAGATATTTTTCTAAAAACATTTTTGATCCAGGGGACCTCAAAACATATTTCCGGTGAAATCTCGGTATCCAATTTTTGGGTGGAATACGATACTTGCTATACACTATGTACATAGTACGTGTAGAGAAAGTAATAAAATAATGTTGTCTTCATTGCTTAGGCAAGGAGAGCAGGGAAAGGAGATATGCGCACACTTTGCTTGGGCGCTAGATTTACGAGGAAATGAGAGCTGGGGTAAGAAATGAAAGTCGCTCGCTTGCCTTTCGTCTGGGACTGCATTCCTGCAGCCAACTTCTCTGACCCATGGGCGAACAACAGTCTTGTTAATTCCAGGTGTTATTATTATTTATTAATCATTTATTGTTTTGTTACAGAGAAATGTGGTTTCTTCACAGTGCTCGCTGTAGTAACAATGCTCGCCTGGACAACAAGACAGTCATTATCACAGGCGCTAATTCGGGCATAGGAAAGGCTTTAGCCCTGGACTTTGTTCGTAGAGGTTAGTGCAGCTACTATAACCTCTAACACATACTATTTATCAACTTGGCGTGTATTCTAGCCCTACTTAGAAATATTGATAGCCGTATGAAATATACATACACGATGGTCGTGTTTCATTCTCATTGATTGTAAGACCTCGCATCTTATATAGGCCAAACATGTGCCAAAACATAAATACATCTGCCAATTCGAGCCCTTATTCATTCAACATATTCTAAAATCATAAATTTTATCAGCATCATCCTGATGTTTACAAGTATTATCAGTCCGGAGATTTCCTTGGCAGGATTACGAAACTAAACACTGAGAAGGTTCTACCGGGTAACCATTTCCCTCCACATGCGATGTAACAAGGGGAGTTAACAAAATCTTTGAAGATGTGCGAGAACTCTCGCTGCTTTAAAAAAATAAAAGTTATTTGTTCGTTAAAGACGCTGTTAATTACCAGGATGATATCGATGCCACCCACTGGTGTGCCAGAATGTTGTCCTGCAGAGTTATTTTACATGCCAGCCAGTAAATCTACTGAGGTGGGGCTGTCGCTTTAACCGCACCTAAAGCAATCGATCTGGGCCGAGTTTGAACCCGCGATCTTGGAATCAGAAGGCCAACGCCTAACCAACTGAGTCACCCCGACCGACGAATTTGGTAACCAACACGCCTATAGTCTACTCTGTACTTGTGGTTGACTAAATCAATTTAACCACTCTTTCTAAGTGTAGGATTCGAATGAGAGAGAGAGAGAGAGAGAGAGAGAGAGATATGCAGTGAGCTTAAAATCGTCGTCAAATATCGATTGGCAGTAGATTTTAAACAACGATGGAATAAGTGCACAAGCATGTACTTATATATGTCCTTCTTACAAAACTTGAATATTTCAATGCGAAAAACATTACAGCAAATAGGTATAATCAATTCAAGTAAAATTCTGTAGTAAACGTATGAATAATTTCAAAGAATTTGACTGCACCTTTCGTAATAAAGGTAATTACGGCTATGAACGTCAGTTATTTATGGATATTTTATCTGATAAAAAGCTTTTGTGTTAGTGGTTTTTCCAAGATATTGGTCAATATACAGCGAAGACCATATTGTCTCATTAATAATTATCTGTGCCATTCAATAACAAATGTCATTTTGTTTCAGGAGCACGTGTGTTGATGTTATGCAGAGATATGGCGAAGGCTGAACGGGTAGTTGCAGAAATTCGGTATCAGACCTGGAAACTGCCAGATGCTGGAACAGCAGTTCTCATACCTCTGGATCTAGCTTCCTTTGCTTCGGTCCGTAAATGTGCAAAGCGTATACTGGACACTGAGGATCATATTCACTTACTCATCAACAATGCTGGTATGATAATGAAAACCTACAAAAAATATATATGCTTTAGGATTTTAGTGATTTTATAGTAGAGGGTGGTAAGCTTTATACCAAAGCTTGGTGAACATACATATTAAATAAAGATGTGCTTGTAATACAGAAAAGGGCACATTGCTAATCTCCGAAGAGCACAGAGATTAAACCTTTACTCAAATTGAGAAGGTGTCTAAGGCTTTAATAATATAAATAATGTTTAAATAACAAATAATGAATCTGGGTAATAGTTTGTATGGCATTTCACGCTAAAAATTTTCCTAATCACAATTAAGGACCGCTCGCTGACTGGATCACTCTAAACTGATAATCTATATGCGGGGGGGGGGGGGTGAGGGGGTGGCGATAAACAATATGAGGTGTGAGTCGTTGTTCACTGACGTCTGAGTCTGGCCTCGCTGGCGACTTTGATAAAAGAATCCAGTGAGAAGCGAGGAGCAGGTGAAGTAAGGAAAAAGGGGAAGTTGAAAACGAAGGATTATACTCCTATCTCAGACAAGAATGATCCTGTTGTAAGCAAGAAGAGCGGACTCAACCTGTCACGTGTTTCACTCTACACATGTGCAGTTAAATTTAGCAACATAGATATCTGTAACAATTGGGTTTCATTCTTAGACATCGGGAAACAATGCAATCATTACTACTTAAGATTTGCCTCCGTTGTCTTACTTGGGCAGAGTGACAGACGTGCGCCATAAAGATAAGCTGACAGCTTTTAAATTGTATACAAGTGTTTTGGGATTGTAAGGTAAGCGAAATAAGGTGTGTTAAACAACGGAAGCGACTCTGCGCAATAAACAGTAGCATCTCAATCGACATTCGCCTCTTGCCCCTTCTTAAGGATTGCTTCGGTTGGGGTTTGCTTCGGCAGATTGACAAGATTGCTCCATGACGATAAACTAACTGCTTTTAAATTACATACAAGTATTCAGGGCTTTTGAGGTATGCGAGATAATGGAAAATACAGACTTAAATATAAAAAGCTGCTCTGAATTATAAACAACTTTGAATCAGATATTCCTCGGGACCAACTTTGTTCCAATAATATTCATTATAATAAGTAGTTAGGTTGCATATTATTTAACATTAATAACTGCGCCTGTCTTCAATTCAAATTATATCTCTATGCTTATGAATACGTCAGATGTATCTGTTTTCGCTTCAGAATTTATGAGCCTAGAACACATCTGTGCTGTATGTCAAGTACAGAGAAATGTATCTGAACATTTGAATTCTTTTCTATCCCCGAAACTACCTCATGGTGAGCAGTGATTAGAAAATTACTTACACTGTTATACTTCTAGAGGGTTATTGTTCGATAACAAATAACCGAAAACACCCATGAACTTTGAAACGGCACATTACACAGAGAATCAAATAATCATAATTAATATGTTCTTGTAATGATTAAATTTTAGTTTCAAAGCCCGTATACGAAGGCGGTTCAACAAGATGGAGTTCATAAGGCAAGTTGGTGTTGGCATCATTGTGTGCCATTTGTTACACCTCTCCAAAACAAATTTAGTACTGAATATTCTGATTTATAGGTTCTGGATTTGGCAGATATTTCAGTTAGCTATTCAACATATTTTCACTACAATGGAAAAAGTGCAGTATGTTCAGTAATTAGCTTTTTTTTTACTTCTGAATGGGAAAACTTGCGAGGAGATAAAAGTGAATTGCATGCTGTTTATGGGGACCTCTAGCCTTCTATGACAACAGTTGGTTCAACAACTTTAAACGTGGTTGAACATGCGTTTTTGAAGAGGAGTTCCCAGCACGCCTGGCAAATTGTCGAGCGAACGTTCGAAAGTGGTAGAGGACATAGTTGTGGAACGGGAATTTCAATTCAGTTTTGCATAAAAATTTGGAAATGGAGTTTTATTAAGGACGCTCTTTAACTGCTGTGATTCTCAGCGTCCCATTTTATACTGGGCGTGAAAGATGGCTTAATTTTGCACAGACTTGAGGCTCTTTTAGGTGCCGTAAATCTACGACACGGGACCAACGGCTTTACTTCCCTTCCGAGGAAGCCATACTAAAAATGTTTACGCCCGAAAAAATTCATCGTCTTCCACCGGGTTTGAATCCATGACCTTGGTTATATGAGGTTAATATGGTAACCATTACACCACGGAGGGCGCTAAATACTTGGAAATAACAAAGTTCTCGGCCCGATGGATGCCGCGATTGCTCAACTTTGAAGCTGTGTCAGGAGCTATTTAAGTTAAATGAGAAGGACTTTATGCGTCAGGTTGTCACCGTCGATGAGACGTGAATTCATCGTTATAGCCGGAAACCCAATAGCAATCAAAACAATCGGTTGCTTCCGGCGAATCTGCTTCAAATAAGGCAAAGACGGTGTTATCGACTGTTAAAGTGATCGCAACTATTCGTTTGGGATGCGAATAGTGTCATTGCCTTCCTAGAAAAAGGGAAGACGATTGCTGGACAGCACTACAATGAGTATTGGTCCGATTTAGTATGAAGCTGAAGGAGAGGCAGCACCATTTGACAAAGAAGGAAGTAATGTTTCAACATGATAAGACAATAGTATATTCATTCGGAATTGTCGCAGTAATTGCTGACGAACCCCCAATATTCGCAGAAATGGCTCGCAGAAACAAAATTTAGATCAAAATAGGAGGACGAGACAGAATCGTATTTTGCAAATCTTGACCATTCCTATTTTTGGAGGAGTTAAAAATGTCAGGAACTTTGGGAAAAGAGTATAGTCCTAAAATGAGACTATACTGAGAAATAAATAACTTGTGTTTAAAAAAAGGCCTCTTCTTTCTTAACATGGGTACTTATTGAACCACCAGTCTCGAAGAATTAGTAGACACAGAACAGACCTAGAAATGCAATGGGCCAGGTTTAAGATGGGAGTCAGCAAATATCTGAAAAAAAATATTTTTGAGTAAATGTAGACGTCTCCAGGACAATAGAACTTAGGGTTTTAGTATAAAGATAATATTTTGGTGAAAATTATTTTATCACGAAAACGCATCAGTTCCATGGGAGTGTGTATAATTCAAACTTATTAGAAAACCAAATGTGTTAATTTTGCGTAAAATTAATCAATAATAAGAAAATTTTCGCGATCTGTTCGTGTGATCACAACAAAAATGCTGCGGGAGTGAAGCCATCCAGAATAACAACTAAACTGCGTGTGAGTAAATGTATTTACGCTTAACAGCGTTTTTTATTAGGCATCGGAGCAACACGACATGAGATAAGAAGTCCATCATTTCACACGCACCATCTCTCTTCCCTTTACCTTCCCGCCGCGGAGAAGGAATCTGCCTCACAATTGGGTTCAAGTGGGGCCAACTTCCGATGTGGATACAGCGGAGTGCCAGGAATCACAACGAGCAGAGGAGAAATGCTTCGAGTATCGAACTCCAGATCGTCAACTGTGTAAAAGGACAGCAAATACCAGGAAGAATCCGATGATCATAGGAATTTCCTTAGTACTCAGGGATCATACATTATCATGACAAAGTAAAGTATACATATGACTTTTTAAATGTCAATAAGTGTTCCTAAGTAAAAATGGTTTGAAAGAAATTGAAAACTTTAAGGAGATGGGGGAGTATGCAGGTAAAACGGATAGAAAGGAGGTCAGTAAAGTATAATATAGTGGGAAAAAAAAAAATCAGGAACTGTTCAAGGAATCTGTAGCAGTTGGTCACATTAGCAATTGAGCACAAGGCAAAAAAGTAGCAATTGGACACATGGCTCAAGTAACTAACAAAACCGGTTTCAGGCATTAGAGGTTTATTAATTGCTAATTGCTCATGTTTATTATTGTATCAAAAATGTTCTTAAGAGATTCTTAGCCAGCTGTTGATGATCTCTTATCGCGCCCCTAAAATTTATATTTTTATTATTGTTGCTGTGATGTTATTTTCGTTCTGTTAGAATTTGTCAATTGGTTTTGTTTTTTCTGTTAATAATTACACTTTCATTTATTTACAAGCTCATTCAGCAAGAATTCGCCATATTCTTTATATTTTAAGTTCATTCCTATGAAATGGAATTTGTCGTTAACTTAATTTAGCACACAGGCAAGAATTTGTAGACAGTTTTTTTTTTTTTTTATCTCTAGTCTCCTCAAGATCTTTCAATCTATTAGCAGTCCTCTTGCCAAATGCAACTAGACTTTCTTCACTTTTCCACTCCAAGTTGAGTTCTAATTTGTCGAAAAGGAATCTTTGGTGTTCTGCATCCTCCTTCAAGTCCTTAGCTAGCGCGAGAATGTTAGGATGTAGTCTTTGCCCGATTTTGTTGAATCGGTGGTTCCAACCTTCGACAGCATTGTTGGCTCTGTGACATTTTCCGTGGCAGTTCCGTGACAGACCTCGCGGGAGTTATACAAGCCATGGGTGAAGACGCACCTGTTCGAGCAGTCACACCCACTGGAACAAAATCAAGATGCATAATTAGTAACATCGGCCTCAAATCCATCAAATAACCAAAATTAAACTCGATAGAGGCTATGTCGGTCCTCTAACATGGCCATGAAAGATGTCTTGAACTCTGTTACTGAAAACGGAGTTTACCATTCTTTAAATACTTATAGGTGTACAAAATACCCAAGCACTCTAAGAGATAGGAAGAAGAGAGTGGAATGAATATGATAATAAAATTGGGGAAATTGTAGAAGCACGTAAAGTTGCCGTTAAAATTTACGACGCTATTATTGATACAGGGGGTTATAGTCTGTGTGCAATCAAGAATTATATGAGTTTATAGAAACCACAAACACTGCCGAGAAAAGCTTATTTTGTGTAATGGCGATAGGCATAAGCAATCAAAGGGCTAAACAGAATTTAATTATACTAGTATCATTTAGAATTTAAGGGGTGTAAATAGAATTCGTTTTGTTCGTTGATCCAACATTTACTTTTCTCCCTCTACATCTTGGCAGTACTTTCATTTAATATTTCTAGGCCAATACTAAGCGATTTTTAGTTCCTCGCTGTAGTACTCAAATGCCTTCTGCTCTTTTTTACGCCCTTACTACACCTCTATCTTCGTGTTAAAATCCTTCATAATGTATTAATTTATTAATCATTTTAATATGACATATTACTGTTATTTTTTTAACAAACTGCTTTTAAACCTGCTCATGCACCAAAGATAAAGTATAATGTTTCGATATCTTTATGATTTTTTGATATTTTAATAAATGTTTATTTTTTGGTTGAGGGGGTTTGGTTATGATTACCGCAGTTCTTATTTGTTTTCATTCTATGAGAAAGTATAATTTCTAATCGATCAAAAGTAGTGATAATACAAATATTAAAACTACAAAAATAAATCAATTAAGTGTTACATCGGATTTTATATATTATTCTAGTAAATGTGATATCGTCTTCTTGAAAGAAATTACTATTGGCATATTTGGAAGTTGCTGGCTGATGCAAATCCTCTATAATTTATGTAATTGCCTGCCTGGGTAGTGTGGTGGTAGCGTGTCTGCCTCACATTCAACAGGTCGTGAGTTCGAATCTCGTTTAGGGTAAGTTACCCGGGTAAGGCTTTTTTCGGGGTTTTCCCTTATCCTGAGAAGACGAATGTCGAGTAACTTTAAGCTCCATGGACTCCGAGCTATTGAACATATGAAACAAGTGCACCGCACTCAAACCTTTCTCTCAGGTTTGTAGCGTGGGACATTTGAAGAAGGTTGTTCAAAAACTATTGTTGCGATCGCTTTTTAAAATTTGTGCGGGTCAGACACTGCGTGTTTAATAGAGACGTGGCTGAAAACTGGCTTTCAGCAAACAAGGGGGAAAAGGTGAGGTGGCCAGACGGGCTTTCTATTGCATTCAGCTCTCAGCTTCATTCTTGTGTGTTGAAATTAAACTTTGATATGGAGGGGATCATTGGCCTATAATTAAAGGCGGGGGAATTACATACTTTTTTTTTTTTTTTTTGGTAGCTTAACGTGCTTTAATCTGGTTGGTCATATCGGACGATGAATGAAATTGGTGAAATGATGCTCAAATGATCTCGGGGTCTATGGAGCTTAAAGTTACTCAAAATTCGTCTTCTCAGGATAAGGGAAAACCCCGAAAAAAACCTTACCGGGGTAACTTACCCTAAGCGAGATTCGAACTCACGACCTGTTGAATGTGAGGCAGACACGGTACCACCACACTACCCAGGCAGGCAATTACATAAATTATAGAGGATTTGCATCAGCCAGCAACTTCCAATATGCCAATACTAATTTCTTTCACGAAGACGATATCACATTTACTAGAATAATATATAAAATCCGATATAACGCTTAATTGAATTATTGTTTTTAGTTTTAATATTTGTATTATCACTAATTTTTCACTAATTTTGGTCGATTAGAAATTATACTTTCTTATAAAATGAAAACAAATAAGAACTGCGGTAATCATAACCAACCGCCCTCAACCAAAAAATAAATATTTATTAAAAATGTCAACAAATCATAAAGATATCGAAACATTATATTTTATCTTTGGTGCATGAGCAGGTATAAAAGCAGTTTGTTAAAAAAAATAGCATTAATATGTCATATTAAAATGATTAATAAATTAATACATTATGGGGGATTTTAACACGAAGATAGGGGTGTAGCAAATTTCACTGTAAGGGAGTAAAAAGGAGTAGAAGGCATTTGAGTACTACAGCGAGGAACTAAAAATCGCGTAGTATTGGCCTAGAAATATTAAATGAAAGTACTGTCAAGATGTAGAGGGTGAGTTAACATTTATAAACACGAATAGAGGAAGTATTATTGACTACTTGTTAGCTAGTCAATAATTGGTTAGAAAAATTAATGTGAATTGCATCACTCCCCAATTAATCTAGGATTAAATTTTGAAAAAATGCATAAAGAGGGATGGTGGGGAACAGAGAAGGATTTTGCCTGCGGTGCCAAATCGGGCGTTAAACACTAATTTAAAAAAAAAATTAAAGAAAGGGAAGACTTTAAGGCCGATAAGGTGAAAATCGAGCATGCAATATCGTTTCAAACATTGAACAAATCTTAAAAGGAAATTTAGATAATATAGAATCGAATCTGACACTAAATTGGCAAGGGCCGTACCCAAGATGAAAATAACCGATTGCAAACCCGGAGAAATACCGTGTTACTGACATGTATGACTAATAGTGTAAGGAGGCGAAAAAGACTGGAGAAAATGTACTCATTCCCCCAGCCCAAACTACCGTTTACATGGAAAACTTTTTAAAAATTCTCCTTTTCTCAAAATTGGTTCCAACGATTTTGATTGAAATGCCTATTTACATCACAAATAAAATGTATATCTTGAATTTTCTGTGAATAGCTTCTGAAGACCTGTTTATTCTGCTTGAATTTTTCTGAATGTAGTATAACTGGTATGAGATACACAAAAACTTTCTACACACAAAATGTAGATCTCGTTAATTATTTATCGTATACATTTTTGTTGCATAATTAACCATTTACGTGATATTCCTTGTTATTGTTTCAATTTTAAACTATGCATCTTCTCATGCGGAGTCACTTGGCGTTTCATCTCTCTTTTATTTTTCTGGAAACACAAAGCGAACCGGACATCAATTGTTCATATTTCGATCTGCTTTTAAAAGATTTAAGTATCGCTTTAGCTTGGTATATTCTCTTATTTCCCTTCTGCTTTTAAGGAACTAAGTAGTAAGATTAATTGCGTTAATGTTTATCTCGTTTAGTATGATGTAGATAGAAAAATAATCTTTTGTAAGAATAACTTGTTTGCAGAACAGGTAAGGAAAGTCATGTGAATTGCAACATATCAGATTTTTGTTTCTATGCAATGCAATCTGTTGCAGGTGTTTGTTTAGCTCCGGAGCTTTATACAGAGGAAGGCTTTGAACTGCATATGGGAGTGAACCACTTTGGACATTTTCTTTTGACGTGCCTTCTGCTTCCTCGCATTATCCGCTCAGCTCCTGCCAGGATTATCAACGTGTCCTCCAAGATTAGCTTTTTTGGTAAGTTAACACTCTGAATGTGCATTAAAACATACCACGTAATTAATTCAGCCCCCCTCCATGTTCCTCTAAACCCAGAAAATAGCTTTCTCTGCAATCCCTCATCAGCGAGTATAGAGAAAGTGTGTTTCTATTACTTTCTCTAGCCCGCATGTACAATGTACATGATGAATAGAGAAGGTATTATATTCCATCCAAAACTTCGATGCCCAGATTTCATCGGAAATATATTTTTTGGGGTCCCCTGAGTTCGAAAATAACATTTTTACTAACCATACACATACTATGTACATTGTGTATAGAGGAGGTATTGTATTGCACTGCACCCAAAAATTCGATACCGAAATTTTACCGGAAATATATTTTTGGGGTCCCCTGAGTCCGAAGAGAGCATTTTTACTTACCCTACACATACTATGTACATTGTGTATAGAGGAGGTATTGTATTGCACAGCACCCAAAAATTCGATACCGAGATTTCACCGGAAATATATGTTTTGAGACTCCCTGAATAAAAAAAAAAACATTTTTAGAGAATTGTCCGTGTGTCTGCCTGCCTGCCTATCTGCCTATCTGCCTGTCTGTGTGTCTGTATGTCTGTCTGTCTGTCTGCCTGCCTGCCTGTCTGCCTGCCTGTGTGTATGTATGTGTCTGTGGGCAGCATAGCTCAAAAATGAAAAGTCCGTTAAATACCAAACTTGGTATTCAAGTTCAGTATCCTCTAAGAATCCGACACAAAGATTTTCAAAAAAATCCCCTCACCCCCAACTATACTTCACATGAAGCATTTTTAAAAAAAAATTGATGTTCTCAAAAATGGCTCTAACAATTTTGATTAAAATATTGTATATTGAATATATTTATATGACAAGTAAAATATATATTTTGAATTTTCTCCGAATAGCCTTTGAAGAGATCTTTATTCTGGATAAATTTTGCGGAATTTTGCATAACTGGTAAACCATAAGAGATAGACAAAAACTTACTTAATAGAAAATGTAGATCTCGTTAAAACACACAATTTATGTTGCATACATTTTTTTCGTAGAGCTGAATATTTTTTTATACATTTCTTCTATTATTTTCAGTTTTAAAATACGTATGCTTTTCTCATACGGGAATTTGTCAACCCTTGTCCATACAAACAAAGGAACTTCAAGTACATAGCAAGCAGCTTTTGACTATTGCTTTAGCCTATGATACTCCCTTATTTCTCTCCTACTTAAATGGAAACAAGTAATAAGACGATTTATGCTATTCTTTTTCGATTAGCATGAAGTAAATAGAAGAATAAGTTTTTTAACAGCAATTTGTAGCAGAGATGTAGAGAAAGTCATGTGAATGGAACACATGAGATTTTTAGAAAAAGATTCATGCGTACGTATGTGTGTATGTCTGTCTGTCTGTCTGTCTGTCTGTATGTGTGGATATGTGTCTATGGACAGTATAGCTCAAAACGAAAAGGTCGTTAAATACCAAACTTCATATATAAGTTTAATATCTTCCAAGGATGCGACACAAAGATGTTGAGGAAAATCTCCCCACTCCAACCCTTTACATGAAAATTTTCCAACATTTTCTCAAAAATAGCTCTAACGATTTTATTAAAATACGATATATTAAAGATATTTACACGGCAAATATAATGTATATCTTGGATTTTCTGGGAATAGCCTCTGAAGATCTCTTTATTCTGGATGACTTTTGCTGGATTTTGCATAACTAATAAACCGTAAGAGATATACAAAAACTTACTACTAAAAATATATAGATCTCATTTAAACACACAATTTGTGTCATACATATTTTTTCGTAGAGTTGACCATTTTTATTCGTTTTATTGGTTTCAATTTTAAAATACTTAAAACTTTTCACATATGTGAATTTGTCAACTCCTGGCAATGCAAAGAAATTGGTTTTATACACATGCAACCAGCTTTTAAAGATTTGACTATCGCTTAAGCCTAGTGCATCCCATTATTTCCCTTACAAGAGAGCATTTCTGCTAATGTTTATCTAGATTTGCATGAAGTAGATAGAAGAATAAGCTTTCTAACAATAATTTGTTTCAGAAGTGTAGAGAAAGTTATATGAATGGAACAATCAGATGTTTCTTTCTTTCTTTTCTTTTCTTTTCTTTCTCTATTCCAGTTTTTTGCTTTAATTATTGGAACTAGTATGTGAATTAATTTAAGAGCTATTTTCTGATGTAAAATGATACAAAAGCAGTTCTCATTTTAGAAATATTCGTATTTGTGGCATTTCGCAATTCATCCGAATCTTATGTAATACTAACAAAGAAAGGGTGTGGTAGACTGCTTTAATATCATAATTTCTATATATTGTAGTCATGCCTAATAATGTAGTTTACGTTTCCTTTGAGAAGTAAAGTTTGATCTAATAAACATCTCAATGAATTATATTTCAGCGGATAGCAGTTTAGTAGATTGTCTTCATGGGAAGAAAAAGATTTACAGCTCATGGTATGCCTATGCAGAATCTAAGCTTGCCAATATCTTGTTTACCAACGCATTGGCAAGACGTCTGAAAGGTACGTGATCATTATTCCTAAAACTGCATGAAGGCATTGTGAGTACAAAAGCTCTAGTTCGTATAAGTTTCAAAGTAAGCTTTATAATGAATCTAAATAATTGCGTTTATTGCAACGCGATTTTTATTTTTCTCCGCCAAAAGATAGAAGATATGTTGTACATTAATTAGATTCTGTTTTCATCTTTTATGTCGCACCAAGTATAAAAAATGTTTTTAATTTTGAGTAACAAATTTACATAAACTTATTTCTTAAAATGTTCAACAGTATGATAATATCAAATCAAAATCATATTTGTTAAAATATAAAATATTTTAAAAGTGAGTGTGATATTTAAATGAAGAAATGATTTGCTGAGTTTTAAGATTACTCACTCATTTATTATGTAGTGTTCTCCAAAGCCGAATTTTGGACCTCAGTAGGTCCATCTTCAGGAAGGTTTTAAGGCACAATGGGGCTGTTGATTTTCCAAATTCTTTGAGGCTAACATTGTTTTTTCCCAAATCTCTAAACCCCCCGGGCTTTGTAATGGTTTGAGAAGTTTAATAGGTCGTCCAATTTCGTGTTTCTCACCTCAAAAATGATCAGTTACAGCTGAACGTTTTGTTTAGTATTTCTTATATGCTCTCTTAGACGTTTTTTCATATTCTTTTTGTTTACCTATGCTTTTACAATTAATCTCATATATACCGGATTGTTTATCTATTGTTTGGTCCAAAGATTTATTCAGCAATGTTTTCAAATTATATTTATTATAAGGAGTCAGTTTATTTGCTTGTTTGAAGCGCCTTTCAAATTTCCTACATGCCCATGGGTGGAAGGAAAATTTGTTGTATTTTATTTTAGAATGATGTTGTTTAAAAGTACTAATACCCTGACAGTTTTTATTTATTGTTTTATCTTGAGTATTTTGTATTGTGCCTGAAAACCTAGCTGGAGATGGACCTACTGAGGTCTGAAATCCGGATCCGACTTTGGAGAACACTACGCAACAAATCAGTGAGTAACCTTAATACTTGGCACAATCATTTCTTTATATAAATATCAAAATCAGCTACTTTTAGGTTTTATTTAAGACATTATCATTATTTATGTGTGCGGGGATCGTTATCATAATGTAGTTTTCTGCATCAATAAGCTCTGATAAGGTAACATGATGGCATGTTCGGATCAGTATCCTGCTAAACCAGCTCAGAACCTAACCTAGTCCGTCTGAGTGCACCGAGAGCTTACTGCAAACCCGACTTGTATAGCAAGGCACTTATAATAGTAATGTCACGCTTGACATAGGTAGTTTATTCAAAAGTACAATTAACTTGTTAAATTCAATAACCGATTTATTTTAAATATAACTGCAACGGAGAAATTAAATGTAAGTACAGTTAGGTATTTTGTCGTTATTTATTATTGTTTCATTTATGTAGCTTCCATTAATATCTAAGGTCATTTCGGAGACTTTGCATTAGAAACAACTCGTTGTCAGTAGGTTGTTTACGTTGGATTTAAATCGTTTTATTTTCTTCAAACACACACACACACACACACACACACACACACACACACACACACACACACACACACACACACACACACACACACACACCTAAGTAACCTTTACATGGAAAAAATTTCGAAAATTTTGATTTTCTCAAAAATGGCTCTCACGATTTTGATTAAAATTTCTTATATCTAAGACATTTACATAACAAATAAAATGTATATCTTCAATTTTCTGGGATTAGCCTCTGAAGACATGGATGAATTCTGCGGAATTTTGCTTAACTGATAAACCTAAGAGATAGACAAAAATTTACTACACAAAAAATGTAGAGCTCATCAAAACACACAATTTATGTTGGATACATTTTTCCGTGGCGTTATCCAGTTTTGAGCTATTCCTTGTTATTAGTTTCGGCTTTAAAATATGTATTCTTTTCTCATACTGGACCATGTTAACTGCTGGCCATGCAAATAAAGTTACTTCAGTCACATAGCAACCAGCTTTTTAAAGATTTGTCTGTCGTTTTAGCCTATGGCACTCCCTTATTTCCCCTCTACTTACATGGAGGCAAGTAGTAAGACTCTTTCTGCTAATTTTTTCTCGATTAGCATGAAGTAAATAGAAGAATAAATTTTTTAGCAATTATTTACTGCAGAGATGTAGAGAAAGTCATGTGAGTGTAACACATCAGGTGTTTATATAATTACTTTTATGCTGAGTAGTCAATTTTTAAGGACATTGTTTTGTCTCTCCTAATGTTTCCCAAGTTCATTTGTTCTTGTTGAAAACTGCAGAGATAGAAAAATTTTAGCATTGACTTTGGGATATCGTTTACATCTCTTTTAATATTATCTCTGAACCAAAAATCCACAATATTGAATTCACTATAGATAAGTCAATTCATTAGTGAGGGAAGGGGTGTGGATTGCAGAATGTTGGAGAGGGGCTTCATTCGGAACTCTCTTTGTTTCAGGTACTGGAGTTACAACCTATTCCGTACATCCTGGCGCTGTAGTAACAGATGCAGCCCGTTGGTTTTCTCCTCTATTCAAGTGGTTTTATGACCTGGTTTTAGTACGAATCTGGAAGACTCCTGAACAAGGTGCACAGACCATAATACACTGTGCGATAGATGAAGAAGCCGGCAAACAAAATGGACTTTATTACGAGTAAGATATTTTTCATTAATAATCACTAGCTCTTTCTCTTTTTTTCTTTCATGCTTTCTTCCTTCCTATTTTCTTTCTTTCTTTCTTTCTTTCTTCAAAAGGTCAAGTTGAGATCCCTGTCAACTCACAAGAGATCATAGTTATAACACTGCGGATTTCGGAAAATAATGAAAGCCATAAATAAGATACTGCCCGAGGCTTTATAATGTGAAATTGCACTTTCAATTTATAACATATTTTCCTGGTTTACCTAGCGAGATGGCTTCACGATAATACTTTGCATTCCAGAGGTTCGTTTTTCGATTCGCACCGAATGGGCCACTCTCACTAGGTTTCCTTGTGGTGGTAGGTGAATGTTAGAATGGTTTACGTAATATCAAGAATTTTCCTGTCCCCTATTTCCCGTAATTTCATGTTTCACTGGGATGATCAGGCGAACGTGGTGAAAAATGTGACGGTGGACTTTGTTTTCAGTAACTTTAAGCTATTAGGAGTGCAACGAAATCCCAGTGAAACATCTCCTTGGGGAGAAATTAAATTCCGTTTTATTATGGAAATTCTTTAACTGTTATGGTACTCAGCGTCCCAGAGGCCTATTTGTTATGCCGTAAATCAACGACACGGGACCACCGGCTCTACTTCCCATGCTAAGAATCCACCCAGAGGGAGGCTTGTACGGATAATCCCGCCGGTGTTGAGATCACACACCTGAAGACGTTAGAGACCCCGCCTGCGTCCCAACTTGGTCGCCCTCTGACTGCTTCAGTTCAGACATTGCTCCCGGAGGTTTAGGAGATATGATAGGTTGTGCTGAAATTCTTCTCCGTGCTTAATTTACACTGCTCTAAAACCCTAATCTAGCTGCTGGAGCCAGTGACTTCACTGCAGTCACTACATCATTTACATTTTCTTGTTCTCTATTTCCTTGTCCATGCACAATCAACTGTTGCATAGTATTTTGCTGTCGCTCTATTATGTATCTTATGTTTTTGTTTGTTTGTTTGTTTTTTATTTATTTTATAACGACTGTTGCAGTAAGAAATGCATAGAAAAAGTGAAGCTTTTAGCTTTGCTATAAAACATCAATAAAATTGAACGGGAAGCACACCTACTCTGAATTATTTGTAGACTCCGGAATGCACCACTATTTCTCTCTAACATAAGAACATTTCTTTTAAACAATAGGATTTTCTAAAATACACACATCCCTTCAAGGGCGATGTGAAGCATAAACAATTAGCATTTAAAACTCGTTCAGAACCTGAACTCTGTGTGAGTGTGTGTGTGTGTAATGTCGGAGGGATTCCACATTTCAGCCATTGAGATCCCGCGCCTCAGATCTTTCCAAACTCCCTGAATCAATAGACGACTTCCAACGCCATCCCGCCGCCGAGAACTGCATTTCCAGAGCGCAGTCACCTCCACGGAAGAGCACCACAATCGCAGTCCTCCACTTAAAACCCTGAAAGAGATCAGTTGGATGAGATGAGATGAAAAGACAGGAGGTACGGGGAAATAGCCTCCCCAGCATTCGCCTAATGACCCGGGAAACCCCCGAAAAAACCTAAGAGGTCGGCTGCGAGGAACCGATCTCACGCCTCCCGAATGCCACTGACTCGGTCAGAACCTGAAGTAGCTAGCCGACAAACAGGTAAATGAATTGTTGGCAATTAATTATGTTTGATTCTGTTGAGCCTCCGTATATCAGCCTCCAAAATGACATGGAATTAACCAAATGAAACGAACAAAAAACATTTATTCCAGGTGTGGGTATTCTTTGTAAAACACAAAGTAATTTAAAATGTGATATATCTAAATGGATCTCTCCATCTACTATTTTTATATATATTAATGAAGATTCTTACAATGGGATAGGATGGGATAGGATACAAACGGAGGGAACTTGGCACTGAACCTTGGTGGTTACTGTGCCTACGCCCCACGAGGAGCGGCCCCCCCCCCCCGAGGAGCGAGATATGAGGTGAAAGGATACAACAGGCGGATGGAACCAAGAGAGCCCACATAGCAACGGCAGGTTCCCTACAGTTTGTAAATTGAAGCACCCCGACAGTCGAACAGGCAAATCAAGGTATCCACTCAACGTCTCTGCCAGGAGCGGTCCTCGTAGGGCGAAGTCGGGAGGGGGGCGGAGAGTCACTTTGAACTCCTTTTCTCTGCCACGCCGCACCGGGCACCTCCAACACTGAAAGAAACAAACGGGATGAAGGATGAAAGAAATTACAACGGAAACGATATGAGGGACAGAAAATTCGGGGGTGAATAAAACCTACCCAGCATTCGCCTGGCGACACGGGGAAGCCCCGAAAAAAACATGGCCGGGCACAGTGGGGTAAGCAGAGAAGGTATTGCATTTCACCCAAAAATACGATACTGCGATTTCATTGGAAATATACCTAAAAAGGCATCTTTAGAAAAAGGTCCATGTGTATATCTGTGAACTCCATAACTCAAAAACGAAAAGTTGGTTGAATAAAAATTTGAAATTTAAGTTCAACATTTTCCAAAAAATGCGACATGAACATTTTCAATAAAATATTCCACCCCAAACTACCCTTTTTGTGAAAAAAAATTTGGAAAATTTGATTTTCTCAAAAATGGCTCTCACGACTTTTATTAAAATACTGCATATTAAAGATACTTGCATTGATGAATAAAATTTATATCTTGAATTATATGGGAAAAGCCTATGAAGTTCTCTTGATTCTGGATGACTTCTGCATAAATATAAATTGTAAGAGATAGATAAAAACTTACTACATAAAAAATGTAGATCTCGTCAAATACACAATTTAAGTTCCTATTCGTTTTTTCTAGTGGTACTATCCATTTCCGAGATATTCCTTGTTATTGGTTTCAATTTTAAAGTACTTATTTTCTCAAACAGAAGTAGTAATCCTTGTTTCTTTTGTTTTACTCCTGGCCATGGAAAGAGAACTGAATTTGAGTGTCAATTTCATAGAGACAGACATATTTGACTATCCTATAGCGTGGTGTATTCCGTTATTTCCCTTCTACTTACAAGGAACTAACCACTAATACCATGTCTGCTAACGTTTATCTCGATTAGCATGAAGTAGATAAAACTAATATTTTGTAAGAATAGTTTGTTTGAAGAACGGATAGAGAAAGTCGTGTGAATGTAACGCATCGTAGGTATAAAAGTCTGACGTATTGGACTCTCATGCCTTTCTCTACTCATTCTTGATCGCACATCTATCCTTAAAAGGGTCTATTTTTCTGTGTACTTCACTTAATAGAGATAAGCATTGGCAGATATTGTCTTATTGTATATTTCCTTGTGGGTACAAAGGGATAGGGAATACAATAGGATTTAAGGATAGTGAAATTTTTTAAGAGCTAGCGGCTCAGATGACTTTGAAATTTTAGTCTCTTTGCATAGCCAAGAGAAAAAACAAATAACAACTCCACATTTTGAATTTTAACTAATAACAACTATTTAGAAAAAAGGTTAACTACAGAAGAAGTGCATTTGACATGAATTACGTGCTCTAACGAGAACTATAGTTTTTTGAAGTAAGATTTTTGTCCATCACTCACAGTTTACCGTTTATGTAAAAGTCATAAGTATTGAACAATTTATTAAAAGTATTAATAATTGATATTTCGGCATTGGCGAATGCCACAATAAAATTATTTGAAAAAATTGCAGGTTTTAAACAAATCTACATTGTTTGTATAGTACATTTTCGTCTCTTGCTTAAGTTTACCAGTTACGTGTTCCGCACTGCTACTCATATGGTCTGATCATCTTTGGTTAAATTTTCGTCTGAATAAAAAGGATTTTACAATCTATTCCCAAAAAATTCAAGAAATTTATTTGATTGTATCTTAATCAAAATTGTTAGAGCCACTTTTTTTTCAAAAAATAAAATTTTCAAAAAAATCCAATGCAAAGGGAGTACCTAGGAAACGGCAAAGGAGTGTTTTAACCCTTCTTGTCACAATTTTGGAAGATCCTGAATTTAAAAACTAAGTTTCGTGTTTATCCGTCATTTATTTTGGTGCTGTATACACACACACACACACACACACACACACACACACACACACACACACAGACGACACACTTGCATGCAAGGATCTTATTCCAAAATTATTTATTTGGATTCAGAAGGTCTCAAAACATATTTTTCGGTGAAATCTCATATCGCATTTTAGGTGGAATGCAATGCCTTCTCTACCACACTTGCTTTTCTAATCCTATTTTTATTCAGGGTACCTCAAAAAGTGTACTGAAGCATCGCAAAAACCTATTATGAAAGTGGTGGATGAAATAATAAGCTTTTGTAAGAATATTTTCTAAACAAGATAAAAATAAACGCCAATTAGGAGGGGAAGTCATGTGAATGTAGCGCATAATCTATTCCAGCTCTTTTCAGACAGCAGATGGGGGAAAGGGAGAGAAGTTTATTTAGCACGTGGCACCCCTCCTTCAAGGCCTAGGCAAAAAGAATACAAATGGACTGTGGCTTTTGCTATATGCATAACAAATCGCGTGCAAACAGTTGGCCTTGGCTTCCACGCCCATCATGTTTTTAGTTCAAGTTAAATAACTAGGGCGTAAACCGCATGACTTATAGGCACATGATTTTTAGTATATGCAGGAACCCTCCCTCCCGTGTTTATATCTTTGTCTAGTTAGTCTACAAAGGTGTGTGGTTGGTGCTCGCTAAGAATGTTTCTTATCTGATATATAACGTTAACAAAATAACATTTATATCTTAAACTTAATATTTTATAGAGAGAAAATAAGTATTAGTGCAGTTGCAAATACAAAAGATAAACGTTTTTATTTTTAAACCCGAAAATATGTCTTATATAGCTTCAAACATCCTACTGGAGCACTTTTACACCTTTAAGTATATAAAAGGTTTCTTCTGAAGGGTTGTAATTTATCTGGGACCTAAATGTTTGTATAGCGATGGTAAACGTTAATTAATGCTGACCTGGTACAAACTATCTCTTCTACCCGTGTAGGACAGTATAGGAAACACGCCCAAGACAAAAGGAAAATCATCAATAGCACTAGATTTCATTTCAGTGTACCCAGAAAAAGAAGCCATATATCAGTAGGAAACATCAAAAATGCCGGTTAGCGTTTTCATAGCAAAATTTGCATTCTGGGAGACATGACTTTCTGTACCTATTCTGTAGCAAGCAATTCTTATCAAAGCTTATTCTTCTATTTACTTCATGCCAACCATGATAAACGTTAGCAGTAATGGTCTTATTACTTAGTTCCTTATGCCTAAGTAAGAGGGAAATAAAGGAATACACTAGGCTAAAGCAACAGACAAATCTTTTAAAAGCTGGCCGCTATGTGATTGAAATTTCGGTTCTCTTTGCATGCCCAGAAGTAAATCAGTGGTAACAGGAATGACAAATTCCCGTATGAGAAAAATTGAAGTATTTTAAAATTGAAACCAATAAAAAAGAAATATCTCGGAAATTGTTATACAAAAATGTATATGATCTAAATGCGTGTTATAAATAAAGATTTAGAAGTAAATTTGTTTTAACAAAGTCACCTTGTAAATCAATGAAAGAATCCAATCACTTTCCAACTTTTTAATATACTCGGTAAAATAATTGTCCAAATGCGTCTTAGCTTCAACATCATCAGCATTTCTTTAGGTTTGGGAACAAGATGGTTTGATGGGAGCAAAATGATGAATATGGAAGCATGCATGTCACAGCAACAAACCCAAACGTGTGTAAAAGCGCATCATTGTGATTAAAGAGGACTTTTCTCTCTTCGCAAAATGTGAAGTTGTAACCTAAATAGCATCCCTCAATTTATCCAGTAGTGGAGCGTATTATTCCCAGTAATTGTTTTAGAGGAGAGAGTCTAAGAACCACACGATGAAAAAAAAATTGTGTGTTATTTATGGATGCTCTTTAACTACTGTGGTTCTCAGCGTTCCATTCTAAATTGGGCGAGAAAGACCGCTTAATTTTGCTCAGAGACCCCTCTATCAGGCTTGAGGCTCTTTTACTTACCGTAAATCTACCACACGGGACCAACGGCTTTACTTCCCTTCCTAAGGAAACCATGCTAAGGATTTTTACACACTAAAAAATCCATCGTCCTCCCCCGAATTTGAACCCACACGATGAGAATCTTAGATACTTTGGTCCAGTTTCACCTGCTTCCATCGATGTTTGGACTGTGCCTGGCGTGAGGTGGTGAATACACATTTCCTTTACCACTGAATTTGCGTTTAAATAATTATTTATTACTCTTGAGAAATGCCTATTCGAAATTTCCTTTTGGTCAGTGGTTAACAAACGCGATTGCATATGCTGGACACATGTTGTACGGAGTAATACAAAAATGAGTTTCTTAGAATGGATCCAGTACAGCAATTTCGCCCGAAAACTGCACTCTTTCGTCAAAGAGGTAGTGCAGTATCTTTATTTCTGTATCATTAACAAATCGGAACCTTTTGATCTTAGTAGTTCTACCATGTACATTAAAGAGCAAAAGAAAATGAAATAGATATCAATTTTTCTTAGAATGTATTTCGGAACAATGTGAAACAATGGTGGCGGCAGGATAGTGCAGTGATTTCGTTCACGGTTCTTATGCTGAGGGTCCGTGATTCGATTTCCGGCTCTGGGGTAGATATTTAAGTCGGCCCTAGCCTCTGATTAGCACATATAGAGTATTCCCAAGGCCCGACGTTGTTCGGAGCCCACGGTGAAAATTGTAAGTCTTCTCATTTCCACCATTCTCCTCGTCACCGGAGGTAACAGAAACCGCCCTCTAGGTGCCTTCTCTTTATAAATGGATCCTTCATCGTTTGGTGGTAACACCCGAATGTGGATCAGCCCAAATGCAGAGCGTTGATACTAAATTATCAATATCGGTTGAGTATTTTTTTTTTTTTTTAAATTATCCTATACAACATGCAGCTACTGTTCAGCGGAAATAGAGATGTAGCGGAACTTGCTATAGGAGATTTGTTGCCTAAATCTTAAATAAACACTGTATGTTACATTGTGTTTGTTTGTTTTCCCCCACGATAGTGCGTAGTTACAACTTTTTATTTTTACGCTTGTGTGTTATAAAACTTCAATTTTACACACTATTGTCAGTACGTAAAGTGAACAGTTTATGCGCATGTCGATACATGTAACAATATGAAATTGATATAAAAAGACGACTTCGTTATTTGATTTTCTATTAGTAAAATAAATAATACAGTGATATGCTTACATACAGCAAGATAATGTCGATCGGAGTAGTATCCAGATTAGTTAATAAGCACCATTGACCAAACCTAATTAAAAACTATGTAATGTGGATGCATTTTTTTCCAGTAGAGTTTAAAAATAGAAAAAAAAAATAAAAAAGGTACACCTGTCAGGTCAAGAGTAGTGAGCCGCTTCCTCAAAAAGAATATAACTAAAAATTAAAAGGCGGCTGAAGAGGGAAAAACTCTTAAAAAAAACACAACCTTGGGTAGCACCCTAAATCCCGGTATCCATCCATCCAAATAGTTATATTTATTCCTAATTCATCTTTCGTTTTCTTTTTAGGGAATGCAAAGCAACTACCGGACCGGCATTGGGAAGAGACTCAGAATTAGCTCAGAAACTGTGGGAAGAAAGTATCCGGCTAGTAAAATTTGGAGACTGTGATCTTGTTACGACTTCAGATGAAGTATTGGAGAAGAAGAGTGATAGCATCGATAAGGAGATAGCCCCAGTAGGTGGGTTATCTTCTTTTATTTCCTACTACCAGCCCTATACTTTGTGCTGCGCTGTTCGCAGAAGATCCCTAAACTAATTTTCAAGCAACGTCATTATTGAATCATCTGTCATGCAACTGTGTTTTGACAATGACAATGCTTCTGCTCTAATTTTCACCAGTTTTAAGCAGCCTTTACTTCAGCATGTTTTTAAGAGGTCACCTACAAAGTTTAGAGTGTTTCATAAGCTTTATTTTGAATAATACTTCCTAAGCTTCAAGGACAAAAACGTAGGTCACGATGGGATAATGGCAGTACCCACCGGCCATACCCCACATGTAGTTAAATGTTTGATTTGAATTAAAATTAAAACACTTTTTTTATTTTAATTACCCGCATTGGCTATATTACAGATGACAACAATATGGGAAAGAACTACTAATCTTGGAAGCTGGTATGAAGAAATCCTTAAAAACGCAATGAAAAATTTTGTGAGGGTAATTACATTAGTGCAGTCACAGAATGTTCACTACTCTATTTTATCACGCTACAAGAACGGAGGAAAAAAGATAAATAAAACAACTCATCATCTGGAACGTGGTCCTACGTTTAATAAAGAACAAGAGGAAGCACTTGTCCACAGAATAACGCTGTTCTTAGACATTTTTACGGCCTACCTGCACAGTGTGAGGAATAGCCTTCAAATTTGCTCACAAAAACAACATATAGCACAGGTTTTTCAGAACAAACTATTGCAGGAAATGATTGGTAAATCATTTAAATCTAAACTCCATCCTAAGCATTAGAAGAAAGCCTGAAGCCACGGACGTTAACAGAATTATTGAATTAAATCGTGATGATGAGAAGAAATATTTTGAGAACCTGGAAAAAAGCTTTTTTTTTATGAAAACGAATACAAACCAGATCGTATTCACAATCCAGATGAAACTTTGTGTTACAACGGTACAAGAACCTGGAACGACATTTGCCGCTAAAGATAGATAAAGGTAAGATTCAGTGACGAGCTGGAAGAAAGGAAAATAGTAAGAGCAACGTGCTCTATGAGTGCGGCAGAAAAATGTATTCCTCTAATATTTATTTACTCCCGAAAAAGAATAGGGTCCTTGTTTAAAAAAAAACAACAACAACAACAACAAAACTTGTACTTTATATGAATGCTCACTGAAAGGTTGGACTAGCGAAGAGATGTTTGTCACTTGCTTGTAACACTTTATCGGCCACTCAAAAGCAAGTCTTACAAATTCTGTACTGTTGATATTGGACAATCACAACTGTCACAACGATGCAGTCCTATATGTTATGCAAGTGTCTCATCGGTCTCCTTACCACCCCACTACTCACACAAATTACAACCTTTGGATCTAAGCTTCTGTTTCACATTGAAAGGAGCTTTTAAAACACAACGTGATAAATATATGCACTAGATAAATTATATACATTAAGATGCATAGGCTCATAAGGATCATTCCTTATGATTTGGCTTATCAGGCTTAAAGACAGAGGAATAGATCCAATTCAATCCAAATGTCTTTGCTGACGATGACTTCTGTGCTGCTGACGTATTAGTAAATGTACAAAATATGTCTATTCTAGACATTCCACTTATTCAAAATAATCACGCAGGGGTTGAACCCTCGGATACATCCTTCATCACGTTCCAATGAAGAACTAAGCCAAGAAGCTGGAGGAGCAAATGAACCTCAAGATTCCAACAATTCAGTGACCTTTGAAGACCTAATAGCACTTCCAGCTACCAGTGGGACTCAGATATTCTTTAGGAAACAAAGAGGGAAGCAGAAGTTGGAGATTCTGACATCCACGCATAAAAAAGTTGAACTACAACTGGCAGCTGTAGAAAATAGTATGCGACTTCATAAAAGAAAATGCGTTGTTGAAAGCTAATGCAAAGAAACTGTTTAAAGACTCGCATAAGGCTGACCTAAAAAATGTGGACAAAGGTGGGATTTAAAAAATAAATCATCATCATGCTGGAGGTTAAAAAGGAAATATCTTCGGACTCTGATGAAGATGACTCCGATCATGAAACTCAGTTATGTGGCAATGAGATAGATGATTTGCCATGCTTGGATAATCAAACTGTATGTTTCATCTGTGGAGAGTTTAGTCGGGGTGGCAAGGAATGGTGCCGTTGCATCAACTATGGAATTCTGATTCTTTCTCTGTAGTGCATCCAACTCTGTTGAAGGATTTCAACGTGACAAGTGTCCTACATATTGACTTTCACGAATGTGTTTATTCCTTTTTCTATTTTTATGATATAGTGTATGTTAATTAAATGAGTTCTATTACACTTATTCAACTAGTTATACAGGCTGTTTAGACAGAAGAATTTTCATTGTTACTACATACATAACTCATTTTAGAATTGTCATTGTGTTATTTAATTACTAATTTGTAAATAAAACTGTTATTTATAAAAAAGATCTTTTGTTTTTCAATCGTCATTATTTTAATTGATTGTGTGTTTCCACAGATTATATAATAAAATTTCATCCATTTAAAGTGTATAGAGGGAAACCTACCGGCATTACCCCAATGGGCTGAGGAGTACCGTTAGAAATAGTTGGTTTAATTTTTGTAACATCAATTGACAAACACCAATTCTGGCAGAATTCGCATTGCTTTTAGTGATTGTTGGTGTGAGCGACACAGGGGTGCGCCACTTCCGGGTTACCCTCCTGAATTTTCCGCACCATGGCCGAGTGGTTAGACCACTCGCCTGTTACCTAGACGGCCCGGGTTCGATTCCAAGTGACCGCATGTGAGATTTGTGCTGGACAAAGCGGTACTGGGCGGGTTTTCTCTGGGTTCTCCGGTTTCCCCCGCCATCGCATTCCACCGGTGCTCCATCTTCATGTATCACCAGTGTCATCGCCTGCGATGCCACAAGTAGTAAAAGCGGGCGTTTAACACTACCAAATAAATAAACTCTCCTACATTGGTATGTAGATCTGGGAGGCTGAGAGGTCCCGTTTGCTCAAGACACAAGATAAGTTGAGCGGAACAGTACAGTGATGTCTGTAGCATCATGGCTTACACTAGCAACACGCTTGTGCAACACAAAGCATCAATCGCCAGTAACGGCATATTAGACGTAATGTACATTTAAGTGAATTATATAAATAATAAATATGTTATAGTCAGTATTGTTTTAGTAATTTAATGTAGTAATCCAATGAACTGCACATTGGTTCCTATGCACCAAGTATTCAGAGAAGCTAGTTCGATCGCAGTCGAAATATCGGTCATCATGGGCCGGATGTCATTTCATAAATTAAATTACTTGATCCTCCGGGATAAAAAGTGAAGCGTTTGTGAACTATTGCAAGTAATAAAATCGCAATGGTGCTACAAGACGACTAAATCATCAACAACTTGACTACAAGGCGGCACATCAGCAAGAGAGCCTACTCTTCACATCATATCTTCAGGTTAGTCATTCCTAAATTTTCCTTCTTTTCTTTATTTACATGGAGTCTGTAAGCGAAATAGGCTTGTTAAATAGCGAAATATACTTAAGGGTCACTTGCATGTATATGGAATTGTGTTGAGCAATTTACGACAGGTTCAGACCTCAACACTTTACGCACTCGATTGAGGCAACTACCTAAAATATGGGACAAACTAGAATTAGATGACTATGAATGTAGTGAAGGTCATATGCAAGTTAATATGAGGACAGCTTTTTGCTTTAGAAGCGAAAATGAACACATTACTAGTAGTCGTCAATTCCAACAATAATATTGACACTGCATTCCAACGTGTGTGCAGTGCTGCTCATTCATCGTGGCCCCTTCGAGGAGCTAATTCTTAACAATGACAGACTTTCTAGCATCCAACGGTTCTATATTTATTCTCTTCACGTGAGGGAGAGCCTTATCACTTTATCCAAAATCTGCCAATTTTTAGCGATAATTTTTCAGTAGAATGGTAGACTCTATGGGAGACTATATCCAATAAACACAACAATAGAAAACCCATTGTAACACATATAAAGGCCTTCTTACTTTGCCCACTTGCAGTAAAGCTAATGGTTTAGAACTCAGCTAAACAATCTGCTAATGATCAACCTGAATGCATTGCAAGGTCTAAGTTTGGACTCGCCACTGCATGAAGTGTTTTTGCCTCAAGTAAAATTAGATAAATTATATACTGCCACACGTAAAGAATTTAAAATGCAGGCTCCTAGTAAATTTCTAGAAGATAAAGCTTAGGTGCTTGAGTTGATGGCTAGATGTAAAGAATAAAAGGAATATCTACAAGCGGTCAACAAAGGTGCAGCAACAAGCCTGTCCAACTCAATTCTTATGTAGCAACTAACCGTAAATGTGGTTTTTGCAATTCAAATCATTAAATATACAGATGTGATGCTTTCATAAGAGCAGACACTAGGGAATGGTATGTGTTTGTGAAGAAAAAGGGTTTATGACGGTTCTCTCCCCTATCTCGTCAATCTTCGACCCTCTTGGACCCGTTATTAGGCTGACAAAAGTTTTCATTCAAACAACCGTGGAAAAGCAAGCACTTTGGGGATGACACTCTGACTTCCGAGTTGCTGGACACTTGGAGGAAAATCTACATGGAGCTTCCTGTGCTCAACCAGATACATGTGGATAGATTGATCTCAGACGTGGGTAATGTTATTCATGTTCAAATCTATGGATTTTCTGATGCCTTTGAAAAGATGTATGTAGCAAGCGTCTATTTACGTGGTGAAAGTTTGCTGCAAATAGTTTGTTCCACATCAAGAGTGGCACCTCTAAAACAGCAATCACTTCTTTGATTAGAACTTTGTGGGGCGCTCCTGTTAGCTCAGTTAGTTACGAGTACTATAAAGCACTAAAAATTAACTATCAAAGCCTGAATATTAACAATGTTTTCTTATGGGCGGATTCAACAAAAGTACTTGTTTGGCTGGAAGAAGAAACTGAAAAATGGAAAACATTTGTTACAAACCGAATTTCTGAAATCCCTCAACTAACAGAGAATGTCAAATGGAGGCATGACTGAATATTCTGTCAAGGGCAGAATTAGCACTCGCTGTTCAGAGTAACCTGCGCTGGTAGCATGGATTCTTGTAATTGAAAAGGAAGTAGGCAACCAATATCTCCACTAGCGAGAACGAGGAAGTGTTAGAGCAGTGAAGTAAGGCACATTGTCTTAAGACCACAATAACTGTAGATATAATACTAAATTCTCATGCCAGCACAGATTAATAAGAGTGGTGGTATATTGCAACATGTTTCTGTTCAACGCAAAGAAGGGCAACGTAAGACGATAAGGGCCGCTGTTCAGAATGGAATTAATATTGGCCTGGAAATTGTACACATATAAAACCCGCACCACGCATCGCTTTTGCTGTAGAGATTCCGGCTCTTGAATCGAATTCAGCAATATCAGCCAAGAGTCTAATGATGAGTTCTAAGACTAGGAGAAAGACTCACAGCTCTTAGAAACCATTTGCCAGATTATGCCTCCCCCAAAGCATCGCGTTACAAACTTGATTGTGACTGCAGAGCATATTCCTTTACCTCACACTGGAGCTGCATCACTCCGGTGCAAATGCTGGATCGCAAATATAAGACGATTGATACGGAAGGTAATACACTGGTTTGAGGTGCTTCCGCCATAAGCCAGCGATGGCAACGCAGCTTGGGCCAGCTGTCCCCTCAGAGGATGATACCTTCTCGTTGTTTCACCAACATAGGGGTCCTCTCTACATGAAACGGGAAAACTCTACGTAGCTCTATTCATGAGCGTCTTTACCAGGGCCACACACCTACCTGTAAGTGCGTGATTTAACTTCGCAAGCCCTTATTACAGCCTTGTGCCCTTTCATAGCAAATAGAGTAAAATGCATGAACATACATAGTGACAACGCCACCAATTTTGTGGGAGCTGGGAACGAACTTGAAGAATTGAGTAGAATGTTCAGATTCGGAATTGCTAAATCCGAAACTGGGACTATGCAGCTAAGGAAGGCTTTATATGGCAATTTATCCCTCCAGATACACCTCACTTTTGTGGTTGCTCCACCCATATTTTACACCCAAAGAACCTTTTCAATACACAAGAACCGAAACTAAAATTATGTAATTACTACATTTCATCTTGTATGAGCACATGATTTCAACTTGATCAGGAAGCAACACGAATAAAGAAAATTAAACAACCAACAGAGTTTAACAATAATAAATATATTCCGCAATAAACTGTACATTTGAAATAGTAACTGGCAATGTAAAACCTCAATGTGAGCAATCTTCAATAAATAATTTAACATGTACAAATTATCTTCCACTATGGTTTTCTGGCAATTCACAAGAATGAATATTAAATGCAATATACACACACGGATATACACACAGAGCATTATGGCTCTAAATAAAATACTTCAATCATCATGCCAGTAGTGGAGCTTAGAATTCTGAGAAGGATCAAAATTAAAATGGTGGCTTCACTCAAACACTCAAGCATTTAGTTACTATCAATTGCACGGAAAACTGTCCATCAGTTACTTCAAAAGGGGAAAATAAATGCAATAACACACAAAACACACTGCCGCCTGGCGTATTATCGTCCAATCAGGACAAGCATAAAACCCACGGCGGCCATGTTCTAAACTCGTGACAAATTTCACCTTGATAATTTTTACTTTCTCTACAGATACTATGCACATAGGGTATAGAGAAGGCATTGTAATGCACCCAAAAATTCGATACTGAGAAATACATGTTTTGAGTTTCATTAAAATCCCGTATATTAAAGGATATACGGGATTTTAATCAAACTCAAAACATGTATATTCGGTGTAATCTCGGTATGGAATTTTATATATATATATATATATATATATATATATATATATATATATATATATATATATATTGAATATTCTAGGAATAGCTTCCGAAGACACCTCTTTATTCTGTATGAATTTTGCCAATTTTGTTTAACTGCTAAACCGTAAGAGATAGACAAAAACTTAGGTAATAGAAAGTGTAGATCTTGTCAAAACACATAATATTTGTCATTTACATTTTTGTTGTGGAGGTAACCGTTTCCGATGTATTCCTTATTATTGATTTCAATACTTTTCTCAGATAGGAAGTGTTCGTTTTTCTTTTGTTCTAGTCCTGGCCAAGCAAAGGAGCAATAAAACATTTGTCCTATCACTTTAGCCTAGTGCATTCCCTTAGCTCCCTTCTACTTATAAGGAACTAAGTAATAAGAACATTCTGCTAATGTTTATCTCGATTAGCATAGTGTAGAAAGAAGAATAATCGTTTGTAAGACGTTTGTTTGTAGATCAACTAGAGAAAGTCATGTAAGTGTTATAAATAAGATTTTTACAAACATTTCCCCACATATGCATATAAACGGATACTACTCTCTGAGAGAATATGTTTGGTATGAAAATAATTTTGAATGGTCCAAAAAGCAATTGGAAAATTTAATATAATATTCAAGAAAGAAACTAATATATTGCCAGCCATGACTTGGAAACATCTCACCCGAATAAAACACTTTCTTCCGTATCGCATGATAATCCTGGCAATCCTTAAAGAAACTCGGAAGACAGCTCCCACATAATTTGCTGGAATTCACACATAGATGAGCTAAAGAGAAGTGGCTTCTTCTGTGGACGTAATTCCAGGGTTGGACGATGCTTCCTCGAAAAGCAGCATAACTTTCCTATGACCGACTGGCCATATCCAGTAGCTTACGTTTTATCACAGGGCTACAGTAAACGCACATGGAAAGTGGCAAGTTTACCAACCCAAACTCTATCATGTTTTATGTCATTAATATGTTTATTTAATATTGATAGTTGGTTGTTGAAGAAGCTTAAGTTATGTATCTGATGATGATTATTGATCATATGAATTAGTAATATTAATATTTGGAATTTGTGAAAACTTGTTGCTGCCGTTGCACAGCCGTATCATGGCTGGTGTATACAAGGCGCTTTTCCGTGAGGGACTTAGATGAATTTGGGTTCCAGACTCATTTTTTTTGGCGATGGTTTACACTGTACATAGTACATATAGAGAAAGTAAAAATCATGTGTTCTATTCAATGTATACATTTCATTTGAGATGTAAATAGATACCTTAAAACATTGGTATTAAGTCAAAATCATTAAAGTAATTTTTTGGAAATAAAACAAATCGAAAAAATTGTGGAGGAATTTTCTTGAAAACCTTCGTGTCGCATCCCAGGAAGTTGCTGAACTTAATATCAAGTTTGATATTTACCGGATTTTTCATTTTAGTTATAGTGTTTACACACACACGCGCGCGCGCGAGCCTTTTTCTAGAAATATTACTTTTGGATTCAGAAAAAGTAAAATATGCGTGTATCAAGTGGTTAGTTGTTATTGTGGACTTGCAAAGAACACGACATTTCAAATCTATTATTGATATCTAACGTATTGTCCTTACAGCAAACCGCTGACTTTTTAGGGTATTTTCAAACTAAATTAAAAAGAAACGTTTTAATTTTACTAATGATGTTCACAGAACATTCCCTCTAGGCCCTATAGGTGGTGAGGGGTAAGTGTGAAATAAAATAACAGTACATAATATGTATTATGTCTCAATGCAAAAGTATAATATGGGTAATAGAATTTTTACTTTTGGATTGTGATTTTTTTTTCTCCTGACAATAAACAACCTCAAAAGAAAGAAGAAAAGGAAAAAACAAGAAAGACATTTTTGATTTATTCCATTTAAATGACTTTCTCTAGCTGTTACATAAACAACTTTCCTTACAAAAGATTATTTTTTATCTACGATATGCCAATCAAGATAAACATGGGCAAAAATTGTCTTATTAATTGCTACCTTGTAAGTAGACGGGACATAAGAGAATACAGTAGGCTAAATCGATAGTCAAACCTTTTAAAAGCAGGTCCTGGAAAAAGTTTGGAACTGAAAAAGGAATAAATAAAAGAAGTTGCCATGCCTGCAATAAGAGGTTCAATTTCTCTTCTTCGAAATAATTTATATAATAACAATTTTTAGCATTTTCACGGTCTATATTCCTTCGCTATAAATTATTTTATTTCAATTTTATATTGTTTCATAGTCGTTTTGCACCTTTTGGTTTCCTTTTCGTCTGCCATACGAATTCAAACTGTTGATACTACATCATCTTTATAGAGGATTTCTATTTTATTATTGCTTTTTTTCTTTTAGATAGTTCATTTATAATTTGTCCGGTTTACTTTGTCCTTGTTGGCAGCCCGTATATAATAATTCAAAATTGAAATCAATAACAAGGAATATCTCAGAAATGGTCAGCTCTATATAAAAAAACGTATACTATATGCGTTATGTGTTTCAACAAGATCTAAAATTCTTAGTTTTTGTCTATTTCTTACAGTTTACCAGTTATGCAAAATTCTGCAAAACTCATCCAGAATAAAGAGTTATTCAGAGATTATTCCCAGAAAATTCAAAATATACAGTTTATTTGAGATGTAATGTATCTTTAATTTACGTATTTTAATCAAAGTTATTTGTGATGTAAATTATCTTTAATTTACGTATTTTAATCAAAATAAAAAATGTAAATGGTAGTTTGAGGTGAGGTGATTTTCTATAAAATCTTCGTGTTGCATCCGTGGAAGATACTAAACTTAAATACCAAGTTTGGTTCTTAAAGGTCTTTTCGTCTTTGAGCTATGGTATCCATAGACAGACACTCATATGGACCATTTTCTAAAACTGCATTTTTTAGGTCTCAGGGGACCCAAAACATATATTTCCGGTGAAATCTGGACATCGAATTTTAGGGTAGAATACAATACCTTCTCTATTCGCCATGTAATTGCACATACAGACTAGAGAAAGTAAAAAAAAACTGAAATTATATGCTCCTTGATAGCTACTTGTCAAAGAGAAATAAGATGCGTGATTAGAGAAATGTATATGAATGCCTCACATATAGAGAGAGATTAGATTGGAAATGCCCTATCCTTATACGTTGTAGTTGATGAAGTACGATTTTCGAGCGCCGCCATAATTGGTCAGCATGCTTTTGAGATGAACACGCCTTGCATGGATTACATAGTACATACATTTAGACTATAAGTTTTAAACCAGTATAATGATCAATACGTGTAGAGTTTGGTTGTAGTATCTTGAGTAGCAGAAGGAAAGGAAAATGTGTTTCATTACGTAGGTTAGCATACTTATTTAAGTGATTTTGTTGGTTAAATGTTCAATTAAACAGTAAATTTGGAGTGTAAGTTTTAAACCAGTATAATGGTCAACACGTGTGTGGTGTTTGCTTGTAGTTGCTCTAATAGCAGAAACAAAAATAACGAAAGGAAAATGTGATTCAATACTAGGTTACTGTACTTATTGATTTGTAAATGATTTTTCGATGGTATACCTAGTGAAATATGTTATACATTATCAACAGAACTATTCGAAATGGTTTGTTAGATTTCAGATGTCCAATTCGGAAAGACCGTTGAAAAGCTTGGTTACAGGCAATTCAGACAAAATAGGAAACTACTCCGGTTTATAAGAAATCTTTTGGTAATTCGCCCATTCAGCAGCTATCGCGAGAAATAATTACTATCAAATTATTAGCTTATGATACCAGAACTATAAGAATAGGGGCATGTTCCTCGACCCCGGAATGCAATGGTAATCATTGCAATATTCCTCGATCAAAATTCATGATTAATATCACACATTCTACTAAAGCTATAAACCAATGCTGTAATATATGGTACGCCTTTTGTTTCATTAACAGTAGTTTTAGACCGAAAAATAGAACAAAATTAAGTTATTACCTGCCGCGATGTTTACTGTAATAATACCACTTTATCAATAATAAGTTCCTATAGGCTAAAAAAATGTTATTGTATTAAATATTCCTTCAACTAGGGATCTCTCGCTTTCCATTGCCCTTTGTTTTTTACTTCAAACATTTGAAAAAATAATAATTTAACAGATGCTGCGTATGGTGTATATGGTAATGTGTAGTACCACAAGAGGGCGGCACTTTTTCAGCATTTCCGTCCTGTGACCAGACATTCAATTTTCTTCCTTTTATAACAGCTAGTTAACTACCATAGTTCTATTGTAGGGCATTCGGGAAAGGCAGATAAATAAATAAATATCAGGCGCTGTATAGCACAAGGCATAGAAACCAAAATGTTTACTGTATTCCACATTTTACGTCGAACCGGCACCAACCTGAATAAGCCAACAAGCGGCAACAGTGTACACAGTGTGCGTTTACAGTTTCCAAGAATTCCAAGCTCAGCTTCGGAAGGAAGGTCAAGGTATTGTATTAGGAAATTTAAGAATAAATATTTTCTGCCGAAAGAGAGGAATGATTTTTCTGTTAATTTTTTACTGTATTAATGCAATGAACGTAAAGGTTCTTTTTATGTAATTTAAGTTTTCATTTGTGAATCCGCCCAAATACTTTCAAAGTTTTGTAAACAGAAAGCATGTGTAGCAAAAAGGTACAGTGGTAACTGAAAATGCTTAGTCTTGGATAGAAATTGTCTATTAATATTGAAAAGATAGCATAATTTGTTATAGTAATTTATTAAGAGTTGCTTAAATAGAATATAATGGTGGAAAAAAATTGAGATTTCGTAGCTTCCACGCGGTATGTCATGTTTTTATTCCCGCTACAATTTGCGTCGACCTCGTGTGTGCGAAAATTCGTACAGTAATTTTGAATTTTCTTTGAATGCAGTACAAAAATGTTGATACCGAATTATTTCAATTATGAGTAATATCTGGGAACTTCTTCCAAACTGAACAAAGCTGAAAAGGCTACTTATTACACGCGATCAAAGAACTATGGCGTCCAAGCGCAATGCCCAACGACTACTTCACTAGTATTAAGGGCTACTGCGAGAGAATTCTCTGTAATTATTAGATTGAGGATTAAATGAAAGTTCATATATTTAAAGTTCAGGAGGGGTAAGTAAAACAGCAATATTTGCATTTTGAATGTATGCAAAATACAATGGTATATAATTTCTGTAATGTTTTGGAAAGAAATCTTACATTGCCCAGCCAAACTTCTTTTAAAGTTTCAGCAGAAGCTCCTTTGCTGTTGTAGTTTAGAAACTTCCAAGAAATGTGATATAAATGCATGTATTATGTTTGTAAATGGTTCAGAAGTAGCTCTTAACACTTGGAAAGCCTTTAACCCACCTGCCCACCCATATTTGTCCACAATTAAAGTAGCACTGTCAACCAAAAAGAGAAATCCACTAGATGGGCAAGGTCCTTTGGTACCCTTGCCGCAAGTGATACAATCTGGTCCTTATAAAACACATCCCTTGGCTTTGCTGCTCAGGGCCACATATATTAGCACTTCCTCTGCACTGAGGCATTTGTTATCACATGTTGGCAGCTCTGCTTCAGTAGCAGGCATAAACACCAAACTGGAAATATGCTGCCAGATGTCGTGGACAAGTACAGGAGAATGACCCTTAAATATTTTGAGGTGCAGGGTGGAAGTTCTGGATATTCTTTAATATCAATTGTTCCAAGCTGCCTTCACAGTTTGCTGATAATTTTTTTTGGAGTTGGTGCTTCATAGCTGTCACCAGTTGATATTCACAGCTACACTTTGCTTATATAAGTTTCATTTCTCTCATTATAACAAGCAAGTTTACATTAATTTGTTCTATATTGTTGAAATTATAACATAATTTATTCTGCATATGTTGCAATATATTATTCATGTGTTATTTTAAATTAACGCAGCCGGGCGGTAGGCGAAGGTTCCCCGTGAGCTATCGTGCCATGGAGTAAAAAATATTAATAAATTAATTATTCATTAGCAATCACTACTGTATACACCCTTTATATCAGTGGTGGCCCGTGCCTTAAATAGTAGGTAAAGGCTGCAGACTTTAACACATTGAAGCCCAAGCCTGAGTATAGCTCAGGCCATGCGAAATGTTCATGAGGCCCACGCCCGAGCATAGCATGGGCAGGTATTTCTTTAACGCTTTTAATTCAACTATGACCATAACTTGGTCTTGGGCTATGTGGCAAAGAACATGCATCGGTTATCATTTACTCATCAGATTTGTGCTACCATCTGTCCTCGCTTTAGTCAATTTAGGAGGGTTAGTAATATTGGCTGCTCTCGGGTAGTCGCGCAATTTTCCTTGAAGATGGTGATCTGTTTGTTATGTGTTGTGTTCTTAAATGATAAAAGGCTGCAATTTCCTTGATTTCTGTGAACTGAAGCTGAAATTCAAGATACAAATGAAGCTCTGGAAAATTCTAATTTTGAGGGAGAGCTTTTCGAGCTTCCAATAAATGGAGTGTAAGCTGCTTTACGCAGATT
The DNA here is from genome assembly GCA_030762935.1 of Hymenopus coronatus. Taxonomy (NCBI): domain Eukaryota; kingdom Metazoa; phylum Arthropoda; class Insecta; order Mantodea; family Hymenopodidae; genus Hymenopus; species Hymenopus coronatus. The sequence continues at coordinate 60,515,935 of CM060894.1, forward strand.
TTTTGAAATTCATATTTTATACATGTTGTAAATTTAAAATAAAATATTAATGACTATTAACTGACCTGTTGAGAAATCCTTGAATACCATACTTGAAGATTGTACCAATACTTTTTGGCAGATTTGATTGATATACAGTAAATAACTCAAAGTAGGCGCGTGAAAACCCTGGGTTTCTTGGCCCTCGAACTAAAGAAACACCTGGGCTTCAATATGTTAATAAACAATGATAGACAATTTAAATATAATAATTTAGCTAAATAATAATTACCATGCAAGACTCTTATTTTGTTTCTTGCATATTAAGTAAATCCTCCTTTCTTTAAATGCAGCAAACTTATCCGTGATGTCATAAAATGACCCAGTCCTTATAAGCAGTCGCAAAAGCTCCATCTGGATAGAGATGTTTGCCGATGATGTCAATTTTTTTTTTTTTTTGCTGTGTTTAATGCCCGCTTTAACTACTTATGGCACCTCAGGCGGTGTGTTTTTTTCTTTTTTGTTGTGATACACTGTTTCTAGCAACAGATTTAACTCTTTTCAAATACGAAAAATTTACATTGATGCAATTGTGAATTTAATTGTTAAAACTTTAATAATATGCTGACATGGCATTAAATTCAATTGACTACAATGTTTCCCAGTAAGCTGCAAGGTGAAAATTTGAGTCAGTTGAATTTAATACCATGTCTGCATGTTCCCATGGTGGCTCAGTGGTTAGGGCAACTAGCTAGCATTCGGGAGTGGTTCAAGTCACTGCTATGGCATTGAATTTGTCAGTCTGACTTCATTTGAAAATCTTTGTGGTGTTCTTGGAAAATTTTGAAGTGAAATAAAGGTTTAATATTTAACCAATTTTACATTTTTTTAATGATGCTATTAACAGGCTCATTTAAACATGTGTTTACAGTGAAATCTCATTATCTTTCTGGGTAGGATAAAATGTTCCTGCACCCACTGTAAAATAAAACTCAGAAGATTATTATTAACAGTATGCCATTTCCAAAATGTGTAATTTGGTTGTCTAGTAGTGGGAAACCTTCATAGTCACCAGTTTCTCCTTATTTCACCTAATGTTAAGGTTTCTGTATTATATGAAAACTATATAACCTTTATTATTTAAAAGAAGAGAAGTTATCAAGGTTCCAGAACATTGAAGATGATAATCAGATTATTTTGTTTTGTTATAACACTGGCAACTGCAAATGGAACTCTTGCTTTTAAGCACATTTAAAAAACATTGCTCTTGCCTGGTTTTGAACCTGCAACCTTGGGATTGGAGGGCCATCGCCTAACCAGCTGAGTCACCCAGATGCTAGAACATTGAAGACAATGCTTGCATGCATTGAGGAAGGGGTTAGAAAAAGCAGAATTGCAGCTTATGCCAATATTTCAGTGAATATCTGGAGATTTTTCATCTTGTAAGGAATATTACAAGGCTTTAAAAGATTATATAATTATGTGAGCTAAAGAGTATAATTTGCCATTAACCTCTTCTAGAACATGGTAAAATAATTTTATAAAGAGTATGGGGATGGCAGATTAAAACATCAGTTGATCAGAAATAAAACACCATGTGCACACAGTCGGATCATTGAATAATGCAAATTTCATATTTTGTTTGTTTTGCCTTTTCACAAAATGTTTTCACTTATGATCTAACTCCAGTAATATAGCTTTGTTTGCCACTGGATAACATACAGTCTATCCAAACTCGTAACAAACTTATTTCCAAGAAGTAAGAGTTTTGCTTACCCATTCCACTCCACTCCTCTGGTGCAAAGCCATTGGCGAGTATAATAGAGGCACACATTTTGCAGGTTTCTGAGATAGGATTGCAGTATTGCAAAATATTCTAGTTGTACATTAGTTCTGTATTCCTAGTAGGTAAGCAAAATCTTACATTTTTGGAAATAAAGTGTGTAAAGAGTTGGACAGACAGTATTCAATGTAAAGACTGTTCTACAGTGTTGGACTACTTTTACTTCCGAGGATGTACAGTATGTGTGATTGATGACTGTGTTTCTGGTGCATGTAATTTTACATATCATGACTAGACTCACACTCATCCATCACGAAAAAATATCACCACTATAAGGAAGCATTGGAATCCAAGAATGAAATACACTGGTTTTTGGGGAGAAATCAAAAGCACCAGGTAAGTGATATCACTAGTATCAAAGACTGACAATACAATATACGAGGTACGTCCAGAAAGTAAGTTCCGTTTGCTAATAAAATTAAATTGTGTACAGATACAGAATAATTATTTATTGCACAAAATTCTACAACTCTTAAACTACTTTTCCACATAACTGCCAAAATTTTGCAGGCATTTGTCATGGCGTGGCACAAGTTTTTGTATACCTTCTTCATAGAAGTTTGCCGCCTGTGTCTTCAAAAAGTTGGAAACATTTTCTTTCAGCTCTTTGTCATTGTTGAAGTGTTGACCGCCAAGGAAAGACTTGAGATGTAAGAACAGATGAAAGTCGCTAGGAGCGAGGTCAGGGCTGTGCGGAGGATGGTCAAACACGTCCCAGCCAAATCCCTGTAGGAGGTTTTTCGTCACATTTGCAGTGTGTGGTTGTGCGTTGTCGTGAAGAAAAACGACACCTTTTGACAGCTATCCTTGGCGCTTATTCTGTAATGCGCGGCACAATTTCCTAAGTGTCTCGCAATAAACATCTGCTTTGATTGCTTGACCACGCGGTAAGAAATCAATGAGTAAGATGTCTTTCCAGTCCCAGAACACTGTGCACATCATTTTTCGAGGTGTCAAGATTTGTTTCGGCTTAACCTTTGCTGGGGATGAAGTGTGCCTCCATTCCATTGATTGCCGCTTACTTTCAGGGGTGTCGTAAGAAACCCAAGTCTCATCTCCTGTGACTATCTGTGTCAGAAATTCTTCGCCGTATTCATCATAACGGGTTAAAAACTGAAGTGCACTACCCATCCGTTTTGTTTTGTGTTGCTCAGTAAGAATCTTTGGTACCCAACGTGAGCAAAGTTTACGAAATTTCAGTTTTTCGGTAACAATTTCATGAATTAGTGATCGTGAGCTTTGGGGAAATTCCATAGCGAGAGTACTAATTGTAAACTTGCGGTTTTCCTGGATCTTGTCATCGCGTGAACCAGTTCTTCTGTAACCAAAGATGGACGCCCACTTCGTTCTTCATCGTGCACTTCACTACGTCCTTCATTGAACTGTCGGACCCATCTCCTCACCATTGAATCACTCATCGCATTTTGTCCGTAAACTTCGCAAATTTGCCGATAAATTTCAATTGGTTTCACTTTCCTAGCATTCAGAAAAGAATCACAGATCTGATTTCACAAGCGGCGGGATTTTCAATCAACACCGACATTGTAAACAAGCACAACAAAGCGTATGTGGCTGACAGCGATCTGAAAATAGCGCACGTTCTTCTCCTTGATACAGAGCGTCTACCGCGCATGTGCGGAACTGCGATCGCAGCGCTGCAGCGGAGATAAATTGAAACGGAACTTACTTTCTGGACATACCTCGTACATATTTGTGACAAAGTACAGAGCTATGTTATATAGTCAGAATACAGAACAGATGGAAGACTCAGTTTGCTTGTTCTGTTATGGAAATCAACAGGTATCAGTTAATATTTTGACTTATGTTAAAATGCATTTTGTGGAGATGGTTGTTAAAAACATTCAAAGCTAAACAAAAAAGAAACAAAATGGATATGAGATATTATGTACAATATGTCTAGTGATATGTCTTTGGTTTGACTTTATTATGTTCTTTCAGATTTTGGGTATAACTTGCAAGAGAAGTAAATCCTTAGTTTAATGAGCAAGCTGATAAACTTATTTATATATCAAGATACTCTTAACTTCACATCCTTTCAATTGTAAACAGAGCCTTTCCAATCTGCAATAGATTGACCTTCATTAATGATAATATTTTTAAGGATAAATTCTAATTTGTTTCTTAACACTAAATACAGCGCTAGAATAAAATATCTGAAAAAAAATAGGTTTCATTTATGCATTTAAGAGTATTAAAGGTAACAAATATTTTTTAATTTCTCTGTTTCCCTATAGTCTGTACCGAATAAAGTATGCTGCATGTATAATTGCTTGATTCTCATCAGCCTAAGCTAAACCATATATCTATGCAGAACAACAAATTACATTTCTAATTCCAGAGATAAATTATGGTTATAGACCTCCCAATTTGTTGGAGATAATTAGATATAGCTCAGTCTGGGGTCATGAAATTGCCAGATTCAGGTTCAGTGCACACAGATATAACTGACATGATGGAGTAGGTGTGGTCTCTACAGCCTGTTTCAAAATGTGTCGCACTATGCCTAGCCTCGTTCAGTTCCTACTTTTTTTGTCCCTGCGTTTCTGTTGTTTTTTTTTTGTTTTTTTTTTTTTTTTTGTTTCCTTTTTCTACATACAAATACACAGAGACATACACATTTACAAATGCCCATACCCAAGGCGGGACTCGAACCTGTGATCCCCTGTCATACGAAGTACCAAAGCTAGGCACTTGAGCAAGTGGGCCCTGGGGACCAGCAACTAGTAGATAAACCGGTGAACACTGAAAGAGTGCAGATTGAAAAAATGTGAAAACTACGAACAGGTAGGCCTTGGAAACTGAAAAACTTGTGGATGATACAAACATATTTTGAGTGACAGAGGAGGTCTTTTCTTTTGATATAATAAAATATATCTTGTAATTCACTGCTGTGAATAGTTTGGATGATTTACGTTTATTACCTTTTCAAAGCTGCACATACTGAATTTTTTGTGTCAAGCTTTATATTTCATTTGTAAAAGTACAAGGCAATTTTATTTACTAATATGAAATAATTGCTTTATTGTGTTACTTTATGAATTAAAATAATGCCTATGATGTCAATACACGTAATGAGCTATTTTTGGAACATATACATGTTTATGCTACAGACCCCTTCCCATTATCCTCTCTTTATACTACTGACTGCTCTGTGTATGCCTTGATACCCAAAAATCGAGCTCAAATGATAATATTGTCTTGAGTTTCGTTTCAGATAATAATCTTCCTCTCCTTATGTTCTATATAAGCAATGGTTGTCATATCAAATGTACAATTTTAGCTTGTAAACCCATATCCAGAAGCACTGGATACATTTTAAAGCAATGAGAAAGTGCTAGATGCTCTTGAAAATAGCTAATTTTATCATAGAGCTCCCCTTGCTTCATTAGATGCTGTATATAGCATCTGGATCAAACTTATTTTGGCTCACACCAATTGTTTATTTTGGAATTATACCCTTGTGAATTTTGATAGCAAGAATTTAGTAGCACATGGAGGAGGTCACATGTTTGATAGTCACTGATGAGATGGTGCAGGTTTATAACTAGCTGATGTTGAGCATCTATCTTAAACCGTAAGTAATGTACTAATATTTAATTATGTAATGCAATTGTAATTTGCACAGTTGTATAAAAACAAGCACACATTTGGGTGGTAAAATAATAGTGAAGGCTTGAAAAGGAAAATTTCAACAGACTGTTAGTTATTACCTCTTTCCAAACATTCCATTTATGCAACTGGGGCAAAACTAAATGGTCAAATAAAACTATTTCTAAGATTGTGTAGTTTCTTTGTTTGTTTTTAAATTGTTTTATTTGTATAGCCCCCCCCCCCTCCCCCTTTAACTTCTATGGTCATTGGGGGCTTTGACTTGAGAAACAACTGCTGGTGTTTTCTCGCCCAACTGTAGCATTTGTTGTTTTTTTTTTTTTTCCCTTCAGTTTCTATACTGTTAAATGGTTCTAGTTAAAGAAAAATTCCCCCACCCCAGTCATGAATCGAACCCAGGGCCCTTGGATGAGGAGCCAGAATGCTGATCACTCAACTTATATAGTTTTGTGCTGGGGCATTATTGATATATGCCTATAAGTAAAAGTTGTATCAATGATAATTGTTTTACACTTGTAATGAAGGATAAGGTTTGAAAGCTTGACTCAATAGGGGAATTTAATATTGTGTGGGTATATTGCCATGTAATTGGGGATGCAGAATATGAGTGGTTTTTAAAGAGCAAATTTTTCCTCCATTATGAGATTAGTCATTAGAATCTGGTGATATTCTGGTTGGGGTTTTCCATTCGTAGCCAGAAACTCTCCCACAAAATATGCCTTCAACACATATCTGTTAGGCTGGCACAGTGGTTTATTATTTGCAGGTGTTCAAACTTTGCATTCCAACTATTTAGTTATCAAATGACACACTGGTTATAATATTAATTATATATTATTATTTTACTTCATAATAATTGGGTTTATTATACAAACATTTTTACTTGATCATTATTATTGGGTATTTATATTAGGCCTTCCTTTGCAGTCAAGTAGGGATTTGAATTATTTTTAAAAGTTTTTATGTAAGCATTATTTGTTTATGTGGGGTTTTATTTTTAAATAAGGAAGATTTCATAGAAGGAAGAAAAAATCCCTGAAATTGGATTGTTTGATTTAGATAATCTAATTAAAACACGACTATTAAGGGCCTAATGAGTTTTAGAATTTCTGAAGTTTTTATTCAATTTAGATACAATTTTGCAGGTTAGGTATCTAAGTTAAAACTTATATAATTGCAGAATTTGAGACCATTTGGTTAATTAGTTTCATATTATAAAAATTATATAATTTATATGTTGCAAATCAATAATAATTGGCATTGCTTATAATAATTAACACATTATTACAAAATCAAATAATTTGTCCATATAACTTGTATTTCATTTTCTGTGTTTGTTATACTCGTGAGTTTAATCACAATGTTTTCCTTTGTTGTGCCATAAATTTAAAAAAAATGTTATGCCAACTGATCCAAAGCTGTTGTGCAAGAAGCATTTCGAATGTTTAAAAATGTATTGAGAAAAAAAGCTGATTTTACACAAAGCATAAATTCAGACCGTGATACCTGTTTCAAAACTTCCCGGCACCATGCATTTCTCCTTCCTTGGTCCTTTTTCTCTCATTTGCAGTAGTTTTAAAAACTTCATCCTTTCTTGCAATTTTTTTCTCTTCCATGTTTATTATAACACAATCATTCTGGTTACTTATCCTGTAGGTGCTCTCACATATTTTTCTTCCAGAAGTTTCCATTTTCATTTTATGGGAAGTCGGTGCACCCATATTGAAATAACCCACAGCATTTGCAACTGTTATTTTCACTTTTGGTTTAGAAACAAATGTTTGTTTAGGACATTTATGTCAAATAACAGAGTGTAAGCTCTCATTTGGGTTTTGTCTGACCTGTTGCATCATTGCAAATGTTTCATCGTTTGATAACCTTTGATACAGAGACATTAACTTGACAACTAGTTGTTGGTTAGATTTACATGCATTTTCTGATGACTGTGGTGTTTCACCCCTTGCTTTGGCTTTAATGTAAAAAAAAAAAAAAAAAAAGCATGAGTCGACATCTGTTGGACATCTATTTGCTCTGGGGTTTTGTCAATGGACCTAAATTTTCTGTTTTATCTTTACATCAGAGGGATATTTGCTGAAATAGCAGTCCTGTAATATAAAGTTAAAGCTGTAATTGTACTTTCTTTCAAAGTTGCAGCTCCACAACCACCAATTTTTACTTCCTTTAGCTTGCCATTCTTTTATTAAATTTCTAACTCCTGTGTCCATCCCTTCAGATATATGACTGATACACTCCTCTTTCTCAATGATAGTACTGCTATAAACATTTACACTGTTGAGATGTTGAATGGTCTTTACATCACCATTTGAGAGCATTGTGGTGTTATCACATTTTGGCTTCAGACACAGAATGCTTCCAAATTACTTCTGCTACTCCTACTTCCATTGCTCCTGATGTACCATCAAAATTAACGGCACATTCACCACACTTGTTATGTCCTTGTTGTCAGCCTGAAAGTTCTGGAGTATAATGAAGTTCCCATACCTTTCATTCCCACTGTAGCTCAAAATTTGTAAAATTGCTGCAAGGTTTCTTCCAATGCTGATAAATCCTCCTGTTTATGTCAAATGCACTTCTCTGAGTGCAACCGGTGGAGTTTGTCATGGGTCTCACATTTCACTATGGACTACTAAAGCTTGGTTGTCCCTAGTAGATACACACTATAGAGATGTGTAAATAAATTTTGCAATGCACCATAGTGGATTACCATGTACTCATCACTAAATAAAGCATTCTCAATGTGTGCTTCACTAAAATATTTTAATTTCTGGCAGTTGTACTAACACAACTATTATTGAAGTAGTTAAATTATCTTTACTACCAGAAGGTGTAGCAGTTTCACTTACATCTGAAGTTTCCATGTTGTTCATATCACATAGGTTAGACCTCTCTTCCCTTTTTTCTTTCTCATTTAAAACAGCAGCACTCTTTCTCTTAGTCATTCCTAATGTTGGCTTTTGTCAACAACTACTTACTGAATGCATTACTTAACAATTTTAAGAAAATAAACCCTACATTTACACAAAAAATAGATAACCTGCAAGCACACACTTTTCACCACTTGAAATATGAAAGTAAACAAAGCAATGTGAGTTGTTGTTATGCAGCAAAATAGAACTACAGAGACTGTCTGCATTCCAAAACTAAAACAAATAATGCACCCACAAAATATAGATGCATTTCATTTATATGATTCCTGTGAGCACAAGATTTTAAAATGTTGGATCAGATGGCAGCATACACCATGAAGTATCAATTCCAAGCGAAATTTGAAAATGCAGAAGTTGAAAACTGCAAATCTGGAAGGATTTTCTCCTCTAAATTTATTAAGGTACATGCATGCACCATTTAAAATCCTCTCAGGATGTTTAAAATTGGCCACATGGTTAAAATAAACATATGTACTTGTGCCTCATACATTCTAGTGAAAGAAACTCATTTTCGGTTTTTTGGAACATTTTTGAGGCTCTCCCCTTAAGTTGTTCTTCATACTATTACGGAATAGTAATTTGCAACATTTAATAATATACATATTTATATAAATTGAATTATGCTGAAAGCATGGTTAAATACCTAATTTATTATTTTAAGATCCATCCAGGTTATTGGTTATAGGTGAACAATAATTAGGTAGGGAAGGAGTGTTGGCCAAACTCTGTATTTTTTCAATTTTTATGATACAAGGAACTAAAACATGATATAACAAAGGCTTATACTAGCTGAAGACTGAAATAGTGCCTCTTTTGTAATTATGTTGATGTGATTTCTAGTGACTTAGAATGTTTACTGCGATAACATGCAACATAAACCATTGTTGCTTTTTAGAAATCTCTTGTATGCTGCATCCCCTATAACTCAGCTGCTGGAGCAATGACACAGAAAGCCAAAGATCCATTACTTTTATTTTAGCTGTGATATTGAATTTTTAGTCTGATTCTACTTTCTAAAGTTTTTATATGACACTGCTCATCACTAATATAGTGACTAATGGGTACAGAAAAGAATACAGAATGATACATCCTATGTTCACATATATATTATACTATCTTTCACAAAAGTAAATAGCCAACTTCTGTTTGACCTCACAAAGGGTCGCTTAATTTTCAGGTATTTTCTTATAGGTGCCATGAGAATTAAATTTATCATATGGTTCCCTTGTGTTGAGCACAGCGCAGCCATCCACTCACCTCATAGTTTTGGAAAGCAATATTTCAGCAATTATTGTAAACTAACAGACAAATATTGCAAATTCAACTTCAATACACTAGTAGAAAATGTGGTGTTAATGTGTTTTAAATAAGCAGTGAACTAGAAGTAAAAACAAGGTCAGTGTTGGGTGCTTTCTCACAAACATAAGTTTAATCAGTGACTGATTTTGGTTAAGATAGGTGAACTCATTAAAGCATGCCACTGCTGAACAGCAGAGGTGTGAGAATATGAATTGAATCACCAACAATGTTATTATTTTTTGGGGAAACCTTGTTATTTATATAACCTGTGCCAAATATGAAATTTAACCTCTTTCTGATGGAACTACTCCTTTAGAGCAGCAAATTACATGGCTAGTTTTATTTTGCATAGCATTCTAATGTTTCATGCCATTGTGAATGCAGCAATACTATTGAAATGCTACAACTGAATGCTTTATAAAATACTAATTGCAAATACTGCAAATATAACAGGTAAATAGCCTACCTCAACTATCAGTCATTCCTCCCAAAAGTAATAAAATAATGTTTTCCTTTAAAACCTCGCATTTAAAGGCATCTCTATAAATCTCAAGCACTATTACCAAGTTAAGAATTTAACTTCAGCATGCAGTTAACATTTACATTAGCTTACAAGTGTTATAAGGAGGCATTATATCTTTATGTTAGAAGGTTTTGCTTGACAGGAAGGAAATTAAAATGTTCCAGGCACAACATTTTAGAAATGTTGAATGGATTCCACATAATTTCATTCTTTTATAGTTAATTATACAAAGCTATGTGAGAATATGAATCAAAGTATCAAATGCAAATGAATTTAATAATTTTTACATATATTGGAGAGCATTTAATGGTACAAAAGAGAATATTATGATCACAAAAATTCATTGTTAAAGTACTGGATGCCCATGAATAAAATAATTAATAGTTTATTAAACAGAGCACAACTCAGTTGTAGATTATTTGAACCTGGAGAAAAGTTTGCACCTAGCAGCATTGTCATTTTGTTTACTTCCAAGCAGCACTATACAATGTTGCCATGTTCCCATTAACTGAATGTCTAGAAGAGTACATATTTTATCCTTATTTTCCACTCCTGAATAATAATCTCAGTAAATTAAAAACATTTGTTTAAAGCTCTATCTCAGAAAATAAGCATGCAGGAGTCTAGGCTCGAAACACTCAGAGCTCACACTTTTGATTTCTACAGGTAATTTATGCTTTATTTATATATTAAGTTTAATTCTATTGCTAACTTGTCATCAAATTTCATTGCAGGGCAGAAAGTTTGTAGCACCCTGAGAAATGAAGTAAATGTTTTTCTTTTGTTTCTAGATATTCATTTTCATTTATTTAGAGAATGAAAAGAGAAGATTACATAAAACAGACATGAGTATCACAGTGTTTAGTGTGGGGTTTAAGTTCCTTTAGTTGCTTTTATTAATGACTGACAAATGAAGAGGAAATGCTTAAAATGGTATAATAGTTGTTTCTGTTGATAGGCATTTGAATATGTTGTTCTTCCAATTCATGTTCATACATGATGGTAAAAATGAAATGGCCTTTTATTTATGGATGCTCTTTAACTGCTGTGGTTCTCAGCATCCCATTCTATACTGGGCGTGAAATATCGCTTAATTTTGCTCAGAGGCCTCTCTTATCAGGCTTGAGGTTCTTTTACGTGCCGTAAATGTACGACACGGGACCCACAGCTTTACTTCCCTTCCAAAGGAAGCCATGCTAAGGATTTTTATGCCCGAAAAAATCCATCGTCCTCCGCCGGGTTTGAACCCGCGACCTTGGGTATATGAAGTCAGCATGGTAACCATTACACCACGGAGGGCGACATATACATGATGGTGAATTGAATACTGAATGCATAGTGATTTACAGTTACCACTGTCGTATTATACTTAAAATGTGATATTCTTAATAGGCATTAAAATTTAATAACATCTTCATAATAAAACTCTCCACCTTAATGTTGTAGCAGAGCAGTGCTTTGCAAACTGGAAGTTGTAATGGAATCTTATTTACAATGAATCGACAACTGTATTTTTTGGGTTTCCATTATGCTTTAATTTATTTATTTCAATCACTCATAAAAATCATTCCTTTTGTCAGACAGTTATATATAAAAAAAAAAAAAAAAACTAGAATCATTGGTATTATCCTACTCAATAAGGTAAGGGAAAGCAGAGCAACATATGTTAGTTTCGAAACCGTGTTTTGCAAATGAGAATATGCTTTAAAAATGCTGATGTGTTCCATCCACATGATTTTCTCTACCTATTCTGCAAACGATCTATTTGTACAAAAGATTATTCCTTTTTCTACACCATGTTAATCGAGATAACACAGCAGGAATTCTCTTGTTACTTGCTTCCTTATAAGCAGAAGGGAAATAAGCTAAAGCAATAGCCAAATCTATTAAAAATCGGTCAATATGTGAACAATTGAAGTCAGCTTAGCATTTCCAGAAAAACAAGAAAGATGAAATGAAAGGTGATCCATTTTAAGAAGGTATGTTATTTAAAATTGAAATCAATATTCAGAAAGATCCTGGAAAGTTCAACTCGACAACAAAAATGTATATAAGTTGTGTGTTTTAAAGAGATCTACAGTTTTTGCATAGTAAGTTTTTATCTATCTCTTATGGTTTATTAGTTATGAAAAATTCATTCAGAATGAATAGGTCTCCAGAAACCACTACCAGAAAATTCAAGATATACATTTTATTTGTGATGTAAATAGCTTTTATATATGGTATTTTAATCAAAATCATTAAGAGCTATTTTTAAGAAAAACAAAATCTTCAAAGAATTTTTGGTGTAAAGGGTAGTTTGAGGTGGGGGATTGTCATGGAAAATCTTTGTGTCATATCCTTGGAAGACACCAAACTTAAGTAGCAAGTTTGGTATTTAACAGTTTTTTAGTTTTTGGGCAATGCTGTCCACATCTGCACACATTTTTCTATTTTTTTTATTTCATCATATATTAATGTTGAAATCTTAACCATAAACTTTTGGTTGGCATACAATACCTTCTCTGTACACCCTGTACATAGTACATGTAAAGAAAGTAAAAATTTAATTGAAAAAGTAGAATAATTAAAAAAGGCTATATTCTAGTATAAATGTAAAGTAAATTAAATCAAAGCCATTTTGGTACTTCTTGTTTACAAGACGACCAAAAACTGATGAACATTAAAAGCACCTTTAAGCACTAGAAATATAATTAAAAACATTCTTGAACACAGAGGATACTGGAGGTAGACAATATAATTGAATCACTGTTACTTTTTGTTTCCAATGTGTAAAATTTTAAGAGAAATGGAGAATTTACATTTGGCTGAAAATGAGGCCATGTTAGAATAACTGCAAAAATGAACAATTAAAAATGCAAGGACTATTTACAATACTCTTCAGCACTTGAATAAGAAAAATATAACTGTATGAATTAAAATTAAGACCCACAATGCATAGGGAAGCAAGGCAAGTTAATATCTAGTGTAATCACCACCATTGTCAATTATGCCTTGCAGTCTTTCTTGCATGTTTGATGCAATTCTTGAACACTGACAAGGGTTACACACATAACGTTCCCACATTTCTAAGACATGGACTTCTAGAACCTCCTGCATTCCATCTTCTCAGTGCATCTACCACTCCTTAACCATGCATGCTCACATGTGCTCAATTGAGTTCAAATTAGGAGATTTTTGTGTCTGATTAACCAGTTTTTGGTGAGATTATACACTTGTCTTGCATAAACAAATATTCTTCCTTTTATGGGAAATTGGCCCTTATATATGACAACAGTGTTCTGAAGGAAATCAATGTAAATATCACTGGTCATTCTCTCCAGCACCGTAATCAGTTGTTCTGGTCCAGGTGCTGTCATATAAGCTCAGAAGTAAGCTGATGTGCATCCATAGAGATTTCCACATGTCTCTTAATCTTGTGCCACATGGCCTATAGACACTACCTTACTGGTCAGTAAGGAACGATGCGCTGTCCGTTCACACATTAGATAGTTGGCCTGCAGTAGTTAGATGTTTCTTTGGGCGCATTCCAATCTTCTGGCTTTGTGGGTCTCAATGCAGGTTGTCTTGGTGGCAGGAGAATGAAATTCCAAGCCAACTTCCTTTAGTCTCGGCCATATAAGCAGTTTCATGAGAACATCCATATTCCACAGCCTTATCCAGCAAAACAGATCTGTGTGTAATAGGATGTTCTCTCACCTCTGCTGCCAGTGCCACATTCTGAGCATTAATTGCTCGTCTTCATGATCTTGGTTGCAATTTGGCCCATTCAACCCCTTCTGCTTGACGTCTGTTTAGGCTATTTTACAGTTAAGTAAAAGTTCTTTAGAGATCTGGGAACTTCTGGCCCTGTGAGAAACGTCCCATATCTCACCCTTCTTTGCTGCTGTCACTCTTGGCAACCACATGGACAAGGCATGTTACATCATTTTGCAAAGAATGTGTAAGAATGATGTCTGTTTTAGACAATCTTCTCTTTTCATACCCTAAATAAATGTAAACAAACATCTAGAAACAAAACCAAAATATTTACTTCATTTCTCAGGGTTCCACAAACTTTCTGCCTTGCAATGAAATTTGATGAGAAATTTGTGATAGAATAAAACTTAATTTCATATGAATAAACCATAAATTACCTAACTGAGGAATAAACCACCACATTGTGTTGCTATTTGTAGAAATATAAAATGTCAGCTGCCGGTAGTTTGATCCTAGCCTTATGCATGGTTATTTTCTGAATTAAAACTGAACAAACATCTTTAATTCATCAAGATCATCTATTATCATCACGAGCAGAGAATCAGGATAAAAGCCCTCTTCTATATTCTGTTAATGGCAACCTAATAGATACAAAAGCTGCTTCATGTTCAAACAACTGTATTGTGCTCTGGTTTTAATACACAGGCATCTTTATTCACTGGCATCTGGACTTTTAACAATAAATTTTTTTTCCTTAATACCGCCGTTTCTTACATCATTAAACACTTTCCTATGAAAGGTACAGTTATTATATTATTTTGTTTTCAATATTTGAAGTACTATTTCCACTTAGCGTTATATTTATGTCTCATTACTGCATAATTAACTATAAAAGAATGTAATCATGCAGAGTTCATTCAATATTTCTAAAATAATTATTTTCATTACTTATGTCTGAATCTTTATTTGTTTTTGTTGAGTGAGACTTTATAACATGAAGATATAATGCATATAACAATTATAAGTTAATGTAAATGTTAACAGTAAATTGCAGTTAGTAACAGTGTTCAAGATTTATAGAGATGCTTTTAAATGCGGATATTTAAAGAAAACCATTATTAATTTTGGGAGGAAATTTTTGGGGTTCCGATGCCATTCTCCACTTACATATGGCATATTTCTGTTTTTCACTGTTTTATTTAAAAATCTTGAGGAACAATAATGGGAAAATAATGGTTTTATTATCAAAGGATAGCAAAAGTTTGCCATAGTCATAGTCAAAATATAGTGTTGACATCTTTAGACAAAATTTACACGTTAAAAATGTTATATAATAGAGGTGTTTTAAAAAGTATCTGTAAATACATTTAAAATAGATGTAAGTTTAGCATAGTTCCTATATGGAAACTATTGGCTGAAATACACAAATTACATCAAGATAGACATTTGTTGCTTTATAATAACAAAATAAATGTAACAAGAATAAAAAATTATCACTAAAGAAACAAGGAACGGTAAAATTGTTGAATTCACATAAGCCGGAACCCAATGAATTGAACTAATTTTCGCAAGCAAAAATAAAAAAACTACAAAGAAACTAGGCATTCAGAGACAGAGCCAGGATTCTTCTAGATCTGGGCTAAACACATTTTGAAACATAACCTACCTCACCAGTGAGCAAAATGGAATCAGTAAAGAGGCATTTTACTTTCTAAATTTTCAAATGCCATATCAGTGATCATTGCATTATCCTTTGAATACAAATATTAATTAAAACATTAAGAAATCTTAGTTACTAAACAAACATTCGGTTCTTCTTAAATGTGTTTAGTTTGGTTTTCAGTTTCACTGAAGTTTTTGCTCCTATTGTTTCAGAGTGTAATTATTACTCAGAAGTTATTTACTCACAAATGTAAAAGTATATGTATTTTGGCCTATCTGTTGCATTTTCTTCAGTGAAATATGTTATGTAATACAAAAGATGAGAATAAATTCACTTACTCTCTCTGGTTTAAATAAATAATATATGAATACCAAGCAAAGGTTAAATGCCATATTTATTCTGTAAGTAGGGGAAGGACTACAGCCCCTCTCTGGATTCACTTCCTAACATATATTTCTATACATTTTCACAGTTCACAGATACCTTGGACAGTACTTTCAGAATAAAAGGTATTTAACGTGTAATTATCTGTAGGCTGCGTTTTCCCTGCCTGCAATTTTGTATCCACTGAGGTTGAAATGTTGTTGCTTGGGAAGCAAAACAATCTTTTCCATCAGGCGATTTATTTTTGCAATTTGATGAATGCCATTTTCCTTTAAATTTCTGTGTGTCCTATTACACACACCCACCACAACTGGCTTTTTAGCCCCACAATTGGTATTGCCGCAAGTGGTAGCATGAACAGACCTTAAATCTATTGATATTGCCATTGATGAAGTAATAATGCTGCCATCTAGTGACCTTGATGAAGATTTGCTTTTGCTGTCATCTGCTTGCACTGAAATGAACTATCCACATATTATGTTGATTAAACATGGGCCTGTAAATCTTTAGTTGTGTTACTTTAGAAGAAGGTATAGCAGCATGTAATACAAATTTAAATCTAAACTTATTTATTTAATTAGTATAACTAAGTAATTTAAAAGTTACTATCACTATAGTATGATGTGATTGGTTTTTAAAATTTTCATAGTAAAGTATAAGTATATAATCTATCAGATGAACTGCATCATGATTGAATATTTATAGTGAGACTAGCTCAGCAGAATGAGTAACTTGGCTGCTATTAAACTTTATTGAAAGTGTTGTTAATCAAATGTAATATCGTAGTGAGAAATAACTATCGAATGATATGATTTTTCATTTGGATTTAAAAGTGTTTGCTGTAGTAAATTGCATGAAGTAGAAGCATGGATAGATTACTAAAGTAACCAGTTTTCATTTGAATTTAAAAGTAATAGGCGTAGGGATGATTTACCTCATGGAATTAAAACTTTTCATTCTTTCCACTTTGAATCAATTAAGTCATTTACATAATAATCTTTCCACCATGTGCCTTTTAGAGCAAGGCAAGCTACGTCCGTTAAACTTTGCTTCTGTGTACTTGATGGGCTCTTTTCTTTACAGGATAACTCAATCAGGTAAAGCTTTGTACAGCTTTCATAGAAATGGGGTGCGTCATCTCAAAATAATTTGAGATCACCTGTAGTTTATGGGAAACATCAAGTCAGTTGTGGAATTTAATGCTATGCTGCCATGTTGCCATGTGGTAGAGCCACCAGCTAGAGACCAAGAAATCCATAGTTCAAATCCCGACTATGGCATTGAATTTTTCAATCTGACCCTGCTAATACAATTCCTGTCATACATACGTCTTGTGTGAAAAACAATTAAAATAGAAAAATATATTCAGAAAAAGGCCTGCAGTGTGCTTATGTGTCTGTGAGCAACATAACTCAAAATCAGAAAGGCTGTTAAATACGAAGCTTGATATTTACGTTCAGCATCTTCAGAGGATTTTCAATAAAATCTCCCCACCCCAAGCTATACTTTACATGATGAGTTGTATAAATGTAACAACCGATAGTTTAGCCTCATAATACTCCTGAAATTTATCTATAATAATGTACTTGTCCATATTATGCAATCTTGCAAGGCGATTTTTGCTCACTTGTATTAGTCCGAGTACTTGTGCATACTCAATTACAAACCTCAGCAGGAGGGGGAGCATGATTGACAATACTTCACCGGGCCAAGGGCATCTCACAGGTGCTTGTGTTTCCTGCCACTTCTTCAACCCTAATGATTGTTCCCAATGCTGAGCTGTATTGCATACTTCAGGCTGATCTGTGCGAGTCCTGGGTAATTGCTGCTCTTTGGCATGCACACAGGTTAGAACAGCCTGCTATATGTGGTTATTTTGTCACACAGTTGTTTTTTTTTTTGTTTTTTTTTAAATCTTGCATTGCAAGTATGAGGCCAAGAAAGCTAAAATTTATTTCAGAATCTTGCCCAATGCTGAAGCCAGAAACTGCCAAGTCACATTAGTTTCTGCTGTCATATCCTTGAGACATGTTTTTGTGCTCTACACTTGCCAGACCCATATCATACACAACTTTCTATATTCGAAAAGGAAGATTGTGCTGTATATAGGATGTCAAAAATCCTGTATATCATTCTATATTTAAAGATTATATTTGAAATACTTGCATGTTCATTTGGTGTCACAGGTCACGTTATATAGCCGAGATAGCTGCTTGTGAGCATGGTCATACCACAGGATCACATGGTCCAACATTGTTGCCCGAAGAATGCTAAGAAGTAATGCTTTTATGGTTGTATTTTTTGTTATTAGTTAGTTATTGAAAGAATATGAATGATTCCTCTTCTAATGAAAGGTGCCTGTGCTTCTTTAAAATCTGATGTGTTTCATTTACAAGACTTTCTCTAGCTATTCCGCAAACAACTTATTTTTACAGAAGATCATTCTATATCATGCTAATTAATATAAAATTGGTGTTATTATTTGCTTCTTTGTATGTAGAAGGGAATCCACTAGGCTAAAGCAATAGTCAAATCTTTTAAAAGCCGGTCACTGTATAACAATTGAAATTCAGTTCTTTTTTCTTGCTAAGAGTAGACAAAAAAGAGACGAATACTGTGAAACCAACAACATGAAATATATCAAACTGTTAACTATACAAAATATATATATTTATGTATTTTAATAAATATCATTAGCCATTTTTGAGAAAATCAAAATTTTCGAAAAATGTTCCATAGAAAGGGTAGTTGGGGTGGGGGAATTTTCCTGAAAATCTTTATATCTCTTCCTTGGAAGATACTGCACTTAAATACCAAGTTTGGTTTTTAACCAACTTTTCGTTTTTGAGTTATACTGTCCACAGACACCCACATGTGCACGCACATGCACACACACACACACACACAGACCTTTTTCTAAAAATACATTTTTTTTAATTCAGAGGACCCTAAAATCTTGACATGAAATCTTGAAATAGAATTTTTGGCTGTACATTGTACATATGTGCTAGAGAAATTAAAAATGGTGAAATGAAGAAAAGTATTTATGGTTATTGCCCTCGAAAAATAAACATAGTTTTACAATTGCCATAGTTTTATAATTTTAAACATGCTTTTACAAAGTACCATAAAAATGAAGTTGAGTGTTATTTGAAGTGGAAAATAACAACTTCCTTTGTGAACGAAAATAATAGTGAAGAACAATCAATCACAGCAAGTGAAATCACAGTGTGTTACTACAATTTAAAACACAATCTGTTATAATAGTTTTGATTGTAATGTGTAACTCATTCGTCATGTGTTTGTGGCTATTACAGCAGCATAAGTAAACTACCTGAAGCAGAACTAAAGTAGAAGCTTTACTAGAGAATATATTGGAACCAAAAAGTATTAGGAGATTTATTTTACAAAGAATTTAGTGTATTTCAAAATAGCTTAACATCTTTGACTAGTCTGGCTGTGAAGAAACGTTAACATTTTTAGTGATTGCATTTAATTGGATGTCCCTAATATGAGTGTGTCTATATCATATTTATTGAATGTTTCTGGCTCACGTGAATATATAGAGAGAGTATTTTCAATTATGAACAAAAAGTTAACACTGAAAGGAGTAAATGTTTGAATTTGATAAACTGTGAAATTAAAATCACACTGAATTGTAGTGTAGCCAATTTGTGTACTTTTAGAACCTTATTAATAATAATGCAAAGTTTTAAAACATTCAATACAAAATTGCAAGTATGAGTATGATAGCCTATCAAAATATATAGGTGATTTCTATTGTATATTAGAGACAATTTTCTGTATGGAAATATATAAACATAGTGTAAAAGTGCTATTTTAATGTGTATATTTTGGGGTAAAATTACCCTGGGCATTTCTTTGAAATTGTAACACAGATTACAAATACATCTTTAATTGATGTAAATATAACTGTTTATTGCAGGTTGATGTTCACAGTACAGCCTCTGGTTTTCAAAAGCAGGAGAGGGGGTAGTTTCCCTTATTTCTTTCTGAAAATCTGGGAAGTCTAACTCTGGAAGTTGGCATATGTAGAGTTATTACAGTGGGAGGTCCAGTGATGGTTGATTTGGGTTGGACTATATCCAGGAGAGCAGGGTTATCCTAAGCACTCAAAACCTATATTTTCTGAATGCAAAAATCCAAGTTTTTGAGATAGAAACATTAAGAGTTAGTAGAAGTAAAATATAATAAACATATTTGCAGTTTTACAAAATTAAAAGTAGAACAACAGACTTAGTAATTATCTGCATATAACTGATTTAAACTGACATTCTCCTCTTAAAATGTACCATCCTTTCAAGTTTTTCAGTAGTATCTTATAAGCTGATCTAATGTGAATTTCTGCTCCATGAACAGTTATAATACATTTTCCAGATGCTCTTGCCTCACAATAGGGCTTAGTTTAGTTTTTAGCGTGTGCGTGCGTGCGTGCGTGTGTGAAGCTTACAGAGTTCTATCTCACAGAAAAAAGCCAATAGCTGCAATTGTTAAAATAGTTGTAAGTTGTTCCCCTTTGAAATTCTGAGAGGCAGGAAATGCATCCTTTAGAAGAAAAACCTTGCGTTTTCTTGTTTTCAAATTATTTTGAGCTGCGCTGAGTTCTACTTTTATATCAAAATGTTGGCTGAAATTACATACTGTATTTTTATGGCTTCTACTTGTTTGGTTTCAGATTCAGACAGTAATTTTTCCAATAGCAGAAACCAGATGTGATTCTTGGTTGAATCAATTGTTTAGATTCTCAACCAAGGCATCAAAAACAAAGTATTAAGCAAAATGGTGAAGTTCTTTCTTTTTTTTAATTTTATTTTATGAACATACTGTTTGCTGGTTTCAGGTTATCATTTAAGTGTGCATAAACTTTTCTTTTTCACATGCCTGTTTCAATGTTCATTTTTTCATACAAACTCTCACTTTTCTTGACGTTACTTCAAACTCCTCAATATCATTTCAATAATGTCAAAGCTATATTTTCTACTGCTTCAACTGATTCACAAATATTTAAGTGTGGATTCTGAAGAGTTTCGCTAAGTTTCAGAATAAACTGAAGAATTAGGTGCATGTCATGTAAGCATACTATGAAGTTGAATCCTTTCTTTAGGGATAAAATTTCTCTTCCTTTCATGTGGCTTTTGAGCAATCTGTATCTTCAATGATTTCTTTCATTGCTTTGATGATGTTTTCAAACTGAGCACAATCTCTAACTGATATCCCCTGCCCAATGAGTTTCTAGAACAACTTCAACGTTTTTCAACTTAATATTAATATTTTTACTAGGTCTTCAAAGCTAACATGCTTTAAGGGTTAGCTGTTATGAAATTGTATACTAACAAGATAACACTGAAAACTTGGATATCAAAGGGTTAGACTTATGGTTGGAACATGTGCTAGCCAGAGTCAAGTTTATTGATGTTTGGAGGAATTTAATAACAGTGACAGTCAAATTATATGTGGTATTAATTTGTTGAGTTGGTTTTTTAACACTACATCACTTACATTTTTAATTATGAGGGACTAGTTTCGGAAGCCTATTTTCAACCTCACGGGTCTAACTGTCGATGCTGCTTGTGTTTTCTTCTCTGGTGGTGAAATGATGAACTTCTTGACTAAGCTGTCTACTGGCAGGATTTCAAAGTTTATTAGGTGATCTTTGTTTTTCCATATGAGGATGTTTTGCCAGGTTCTGAGTTCATTGTGGCCTGACATAGTTTTTAGTAATTTTGGATTTGGATCTAGATTATGGTTTTCTTTCCAGAAGTGTAATGCTACTGCTGATTAGTCTCCTTGTTTTAGCCTTAGGTTTCTAAAGTGCTCTTTGGATCTGATTTTTAAGTTTCTTTTGGTTTGTCCTATGTAGAACTTTTCGCAATTTGTGCATTTAATTTGATATATTCCTGATCTATTTTCTGGTGGAATTTCATCTTTTATTTTTTGAATTTAGTAACTTTATGACAGAAAATCTGTTTATTGGAGCCAGGGTGATGTTTTGTTCTTTGAAGATCTTTTTGAATTTTCTAAATGCTCGGGGGTGGTAAGTATATTCTTTGAATGTGTTGATATCGTCTTTGCTGTATCCATTTTGTTCTGCTGTTTGAATTATGGTTTTTAACTCTTTGTTGAATTTGGTTGTGCTCATAGGTACATTTACTAATCTATGTGTGAGGCTGTTTATTACTGCATGTTTGTGTGGTAATGGGAGTTGGTTTTCTGTGGATTCCAAACTTTACTTTTGTGCCATTTCTGATGATTTTTAACTCTAAGAATGGAAGTTCTCCATTGGTTTCTATTTCCCTTGTGAATTTTATTGTTTTTTCTTGTATAATTTTATGGGATCATCTAAAGAATAATACCACAGAGTCAAGTTGTCAAAAGCACATGAATGTGTTTGCTCAGATAGCTCCAATTCCGTCCAAAGCATTGGTATTTCAGCAGTAATTTTAGCAGCTGCATTCTTTAATTTTTTTTAAGGAAACCAATCTCTGCTTAAAGATCCTCTCCTGCAGGAATGATCATGCTACAACAATTTATCCGCAACTTCCACCTTTGTTTCATCAGTAACCAAGCAAACGGTATTCTCTTTTAACTAATTTGTCTTAACATGATTATTTTCATTGTTTATACGATATCATTGTGGATACATTTATTTAATGCATGAGCAAATCTTGGCAACATTTTTTGATAAGCCCTAAAAGTTAATCATACTTTAAAAGTAGACTAGTCTTTTGAAACTGACCTCTTTCTACAGTCACTTCCATTTCATATCCTCAGAGAATATTGCCTCCTTTAGCTATAGTGCAAACAATGCCAATAAGATGACTTGTGTACTTTCAAACATAGGTATCTTGAGGAAAATTTTGACACAATGAAAACTGTGGGTGAGGTCTTCCTCCCTACAGAGGGTAAAAGTGACAAAAAGCCATGCCTGAAAGAAATGCAAAATACTAAATGTATGACCAAAAAAAAAAAATAGTGCTGCTGATGTCCAAGAAGCCAGAAAGAGCAAAGAAACAATGACATTCTGTGGGAGAAAAGCGAAACAAAAGACAGCAAAATCTCAAGCTATACTACAAATCATACAGTAAGAAGTTGTTTCTTGTAGAGATAACAGACAAGAGATAAAAACAGCAGTGACACGTTTTTTTCTTTGCAAATCTGATGAGAGCGTAGAACAGCAGGAAGAAGATTTAAATGTGACAAATGGAGACAGTGCTCCATCGTCAATGCTTCCTTATACTGGCAATGTCCTTGAGTAATCAAAAATTGAATGGCTGACTTGTCCTGATGAAATTTTATACTCAAAATGATGTTTTGCATGTTATCAATTTCCTGAAGCCAGTGGCAAATCAAGGGCTGTTTGAGATAAAAGATATAGAATAAGTAGCCTAAAATGTCTAATACTACGGTGTATCCTTTACTAAGGTGAAAAAAATTGTTCTTGAGACTTTCTGACATACCAAAGGTTCATATAATCTGAAATAACATTTACCAATGTTTATACCACTTCATTTCTAGTGTAGATTTTTGTTGTCATGATAATCATTAAAATTATAATCATAGTAATCATAATTACTCCTATGCATTGTCTGGAAATCTATTTAAAAATTGGTGCATATAGTGCTAAGCTGCTGTAACAACTGAGTTAAGAAATACACACAACTTCATTTACATCAGTAAAACTCATGACTTCCAAGTTATGCTTCAAAGGCAATTTGCTTCATCTTTGGCTGATGGACTGTTGATTCACCTTTTACTTTAGAGGCCATTTCCTTAATTTTATTTATTGGTGGGTATATAAAAGTTTATGAGTATAACTTGATTCTTCGCAATAGATTCTCCCAAATGGTTATCTTTGTAGGTTTTTCGATTGCTTTTAACGCTTTTTATTGTTCCATTTACCCCACCTTTAACTCCATGGACCTATCAGTGGCATTTTCCATTTGGAACTAGCAGTGTTAACTTGTCTACTGATATCATTGGGTTTCTGCCTATATTCACACACTTGCATATTCACACTCACATTCATACTTCCAGACTCTGGGGAGCATAGAAGTAATTTGGGCTAGAAAAAAATCCTTACCCAACAGCTGGGAATTAAACCCAGGACCCTTCACACAGCAGTCAGGTTCTCTAATGACTGAGGTCAGCCATTAATATTTTTTTGCTTCTCCATGAAGTCATGTTTTATTTATTTATTTATTGCTAAAATGAAATCCTACTGCAAACTTATTTGTTTGTATTTAATATGCCTTGAATCTTGTTTATAGGTTCATTTTGGTTTTCCATTACTGTAGTAATGGTTGTTTTCAAATAGATGGAGCTTGGTTTCACCCAGTCAGCCACTCTTGCTTCCCAGTTCTTGCTATTTATTTTATTTTATTTTAAATGGTTTTCTATTACTTAATTACTGTTTGAAAACTGCTGTACTGCTATTTTCAATTTAAAAAATGTGAAGCATATGGGGTTATATATTTTCTGGAAAGTCAGTGATAAAGGACTATTAAGCTATCCCAGTTTTATTTTATAAATTGTCTGTACATTGCATTATATATTCAAATTCCAGTCATCAAGCTCCTCATTTTCTGCGATCTCTGAGCAAAACTCTCCCACATCCAAAAGTTGGACTTTAGCATACAATTTTACTTATAAAATATGAACTGAAGATTTCTTCATGTTGGGATGATCTAGATTCTTTTGGGCCTCAAGCCAATTTGATTTTTTGATAAGATACCAATGTTCCAAAGATATTCATCCTCTTAAGTCTTCAGAATGCAAAATATTGGTTCCTAAACAACTGCTTAGCTAGAAATGTTGGAGAATCTAGAGTCATTTCACTTGTCAGTTATTCCATTGTTTGTTCTTTCAATTCTGAGTGATAATGTTTCTTTCAGATTTTTCCCTTATACTAAAACAGAAAATGTCAGATAACTCTTTGCTTTGTAGACCTAGGCTAATTTGAGTGCTCCCAAATCATCACTTCATTTGTTATCTCTGTAGAACTGAAGAGATGTTAAACGATTAAAATAAGAGCTAAAAAATAATGTGTTCCCTTAGAAATTTGGAAATTGATGTGTACTATAAAGATATTAGAGTACATTGCTCATAAATTTCTGAAAAATAAAAGTTATACAAAGACTTTCAATTACTAAAGTGCATAATAATACCATGTTTGTTGTAACCTTATTTTCCCCTTCTAGAGAAATAGAAAACCTATTTTTATGAATAATAGATAGAGAAACCAACTATAATTCATGTGTTACAAAATGCACATTTGCTTTCATGGAAATTATTTTGATGAGAAAATTCCTGTTTTATTGATAATTCGTGCAATCTCTGCACGTGTCTCAGTGTAGTGGTTGTTTTCTAAAACTAGGATGAGTTACTTCTCATGGATTTCTTTATCCTCTTATCATTTAAAGTGGCTATACAAGCTATTCTTATGCATGAATATTCTTAGATGCATGTACTATACACATAGTGAATAAAATTGTGTTCCATCCAAAAATCTAATACAGAGATGTCACCAGAAATACAAGTTTTGAGACCCCCTGAATACAAAAAGAGAATTTATAGAAACGTATCCATGTGTGTTTTATATACCACACTTGGTATTTAATTTAAGTGTCTTCTAAGGGTGTGTGAAGAAACATCCCCTACCTCAACTACCTTTTACATAGAACATTTTTTTGAAAATTTTTAATCTCTCAAAAATGGCTATAATGATTTTTATTCAAATGTAAGTCATATTCCTTCACGAAGTTCTAAGAAATTTAATTATCAATAAACTCCATGAAGAATTTAAGCTTTTAATTGGAAAGAAAAAAGTTTAATAAAGGATTTACATTCATTTTCCTTTCCATCTTCTCTGTCATTTTATATCACAATTTTATGTGTTTAAGATATTTTTATAACAAACAAAATGTATAGCTTGAATTTTCTGGGAATACCTCTTCATTCTGGGTGACTTTTGTATAACTTTTGTGTAACTGGTAAATCATAAGAGATAGACTACTTACTATACAAAAAAATGCACATGTCATTAAAACACGCAATTTAGGTCATATACAGTATATATTTTTTTTTGTACAAGTAACTTTTTCGAGATATTCCAAGTTATTGGTTTCAGTTTAAGCTTCTTAAACTTTTCTCAAGTGAGAAGTTGATCTTTCTTTTTGTCCCCCACCCCCCTCTCTCTCTCAGCTTAACGTCCTTTAACCTGGTTGGTCATATCGGATGATGAATGAAATTGGTGAAATGATACTCAAACGATCTTGGGGCGCATGGAGCTTAAAGTTATTTGACATTTGTCTTCTCAGGATAAACCTTATCTGGGTAGCTCATCCTAAGCAAGATTCAAACTCGCAACCTGTTGAATATGAGGTAGACATGCTATCACCACACTACTCAGGCAGGCTGCCTCTCTTTTGTTTACTCCTAGCAAGCAGAGGGAACCAAATTTTGATTGTTTTACATAGCGACCGGCTTTTAAAAGATTTGACTATAGCTTCAGCCTGTGCAGTCCGTTATTTCCCTTCAACTTACAAAGAAGCAAGTAATAAGACCAATTCTGGTACTGTTGATCTTGATTAGCATGATATAGATATCAGATTTTTTTTTCTATTTCATTTTAATTGAGGTAAATCTTTGCAGAAATAACCACATCACACACAAGGGAATAGGGATAATCAAATGTTTAAGAACAGATGCTATATGGTGGCCTTAAAATTCCATACTCTTTCCATGCCAATGTGAGAAACAATAAAATGTCAAAAGAATTACAAATAACTGGAGAGTTCAAACTATTAATAATGGAATCTCAGAAATGGCTTATGCCACAAAAAAGGTACATATTTTAAATAAATTGTATGTTCTAAAGAGATCTCTATTTTTTGTGTACTGCATTTTCATCTAATATTTAACATCTAGCAATTATACAAGATTATAAAAAAAAAATATTCCAAATGAAGTAGACTTCACAGGATAGTGGTACAGAAAGTAAAAATTAATTTATTGGATTCAGAGGCCCTCAAAACATGCATCTCAGTATCAAATTTATGGAACGAATGTAATACCTTCTCTACCTACTATGTATATGGTAGAAAAAGTAAAATCTAATGTGTTGCTTCACAAGACTTTCCCTACTCACTCTTCACAAACACACTGTTTATCCTGCTGTCTACTTTGTAATCACCATAAATATTCATTACATATTTACACATTACATTGAAGGCATAAGAAGAATAAAATTAAATCAATTGATACTTCTGTTTTGAAGGGCTCAATAGCTCTTTAAGGAATCTTCATTTTATGTTTATTTTGCTCATTATTATTGACATTCTTTTTTAATGAGTATCTCATGTCTTCCACTGCTTCTCTTGTAAATTTATAACTGAAATTTTGATACTGTATATTGTATATTGCTCTATTTCTTATTGCTGTATTCATTCATTTATATGCGTTCTTGTTAATTTGTATTTGTTAAGCTTTTTCCATGAGGCAACCTTACAATAAAGGAAGCTATGAAATAAAAAGATGTAGATTTTTATTAAGTGTTTGTTTATGGTTTCAAAATGTCTTATTCTTTGCATGATCATAAGAAAAAATGTTTACCAATCAAAAAAGTAAAAGGTATTGTTAATTCAAACCAATAACAAAGAATATCTTGGAAATGGTTAATTCCAGCTAGATCTAAACTTTATATTTAGAAAGATTTTATCTATATATTACAGTTGACCAATTATACTAGTTATTCAGAATGAAGAGGACTTAAGCTATGCCTGGATTCAAGATGGTAAGTAATTTGTCATGCAAATATCATAAACATAGTTTTTTATAGTAAATATCATTAGAGCCATTTTTGAGAAAATAAAAAACCTTTTCCAGAAAAAGGGTAGTTTGGAATGAGGAATTTTCTTGAAAATGTTTCAGTTGCATCCTTGGAATACACTAATCATAAATACCAAGTTCACTTACTGACCTAATAGTTGCTTAAGCTATGAAGTCCAGGACTTAAAGTTGGGTTATGTCATCTCAAAATAATTTGAGATCTCCTTATCGTGTACTGGGAAATGTGTAGGTTATTTGGGAATTTTAATGCTGTTTTGGCTTGTTGCCATGGTAGCTCAGTGGTAAAAGCAACTGCACGGAGATCGGGAGATCTGTTGCTCATATCCCAGCTAAGGCATTGAATTTTGCAGTCTGACTCGTTCTAATCAAGTTTGTAGTTAAACCATAACATTTTTTCTATATATTTATTTGATTGTTTATTTAGAGAGACTCTGAATGTGTATTTCAATGGAATGCCAATATCCAAATTTAGGTTTTTGGTACTTAGTAGTAGTAGTAGTAAAGTAAAAAATATATAGGTATGCTTAAAAATAATTAAAATTGTGTAAAAAGAGATTATTGAGCCTTAGCAGATGATTGTAGCACCTACATTCAAGAGCTGTGTTGTGTCAACATAATTTTTCCTCTTTTTTTTTTTTTTTTCTCCGGTTTTTGAAGATTAAAAAAGCAAACCACCATCCAAAATATTTAAAAGCAATGATTTTACTTCATTTTTAGGTACTATTTTATGGGGGAGGGAGGGGATATCAGAATATGAGTTATTTAGTATGTACTATGTCAGTCCTAACCCCTCTATGATTTGACATAATTATTCCATCTGAGTCTGGAAAAAGAAAATGTATGTATTCTTCAAAGTGATTTGTAACATTATGTGAAATAGGAAAGACAATCGCAAGGATGTAGCTAACAATAATCAATAACTGAGAGAGGGAAATTTATTGGGGGGGGGGGTTTAGGATTTACAACTCGGGAGAAATTGTTTCTAAACTCACAAAAAGCCCGCCGTTCATATGCTTTAACTTTAACCGTTAGGATTTGAAGTTGTGTGTGTTGCGATTACTGCCAATTTTATTTAATACCATTACAATAAATCCTCCCTGAACGATGCAGTGGTTAGAATTCCCGCATGTTATAGCAGTTTGATTTGTCATTATTCGAGGTGATATATGGTAAAAAGAAGCATGCGATGAATACAGAAAGTAAACGTATAAACTGCACAGATATCGATTTCAAACAAAGCTTTTTCAATATGAATAAGCTAATATTAACGGAAATTTTGTCAATGCTAAATATCAAAACAACGTAGGAAAATAACAGTTTGGCGAATTTCCTTAGCATAACTATGAAAACATCATCTTTGAATCCACTTAATGGATTCCAAAAGAACAGTATTCGTTATAGTGTGTTGTATAATTGCCCGGGTATGTTCACGTAAAAATAATTAAGTTTTAAAATTGCAACGTTAGTCAATATTTAGCAGTCATTGAAATGTAAGCTTATTAAAATAATACAATAGTAAGAATATTCTCGTGCTATTTGGAAAGACAAAGAACAGATAGAAAATGAAGGTCGGTAAAAACAGCCGGTGGTCGATAAGAGAGCACCGTGTGTTTTCAAGTCAAAGGAAATCTCAGGACGTCTAGCGTCAATAGCGTC
Source organism: Hymenopus coronatus (assembly GCA_030762935.1). Classification (NCBI taxonomy): domain Eukaryota; kingdom Metazoa; phylum Arthropoda; class Insecta; order Mantodea; family Hymenopodidae; genus Hymenopus; species Hymenopus coronatus. Next base: position 60,545,427 of record CM060894.1, read on the forward strand.
GGCGCATTTGCTTCTGCTTGTTGGCAGAGTCGATGTTACAAATGTACATCGTAGTAAAACGAACTGTGTTTATGAAGAATAGTTTGACAGTCTATTTTATCAGTCCAAATATCGTAACACTTGTTGTGGAATAATGTAATACGTGCAGAAGGTGGTTAACATTTAAAATACATGCTAAATTATTATACCTAACGCAAGGACTAGAATACATTTCCGGTTAATTGAGAAAGCATTTGGGGTACCTATACGCTGAACGTTATTCTACAAAACAGTGAATGAATTATAAACTGGTATCTTTAATGGTACCATTCGTATCTAATTTAACACAGCCAATGCACAACAATGTTGTGATTATTGCTCAGAGATTTTGGGTTATTACCGTCGTTATAATGCCTAAAAGTATAATACTGAATAATCTGGTATGTATTGTATAAAATATAGAAAAAAACATTAATTCACGTCCTTTGTGCACAAATGGCATTGCCTTTCCCAGATGAAGTGGAGTATTTTCTCCTGAATTGTAGGTGCAAGACAGTGGGCTAGTTGCTGCTGACCACTAGTTATAGGAAACAGTGGTAGGTTTTAGGTAGAAGCCTTAGCTTGATCCAAGTCATTGAAGGTCATATTCAATGCTTTTAGTCCTTATTTCTTGCTAAGCCTTAAGCAGGCTAAACAGCCTCTCTTTGAGTGACAATCCTCCAGTGCACTGCTTTGCTGTTGAATGGAGGCAGCTCCTCCCAAGTATTGTTGATTAGCTTGCCTGCCTTAGATCATGCATTTATACACTGAATTTTATATTTTTATTGAAAAAAATGTTCAGGGTATAAATATTGTTACAATTTAGAACTCATGTTTTGTGAAACATGCATAAGCCTCACTTTGCCTCTTGTCATGTTTATGCACTTTGTTTTTAACTTGGCATATTTAATCACATGGAGTTAAGTAGGTGTACATGTTTTAACCTTTACTAGGACATTCTCCAGAGCATCTGCACCCATTTTCATGCTTGTAAAGTGCTACAGTCATAAGGAGTGAGTATAAGATTATTGTTGTAATTAGAAGTATAATAAAATAAGTTAATGCAATTCACATTTTTCTTTGCGTAATTTTAATGACAGTTGTTGGAAATATTCTTCCCTTTAATACACCCAAAGCTATAAAGGCATAGTAAATCTGATAGGCAAATGCACATGCATATAAAAAATAAAGAATATATAAAAAATATATATATATATATATATATATATATATTTTTTTTTTTTTTTTTGAAGCATGATTGTATATTTTTTATTTGAAATAATTTCAAGATGCAAAATAGGTATTTTATTGAGATTAATTTCAAAGTAGAAGCTGTTATTTTTACAACATATTTCAGGTATTTGCTTATTTAATAAGTAGCCAATCCTCCCAAGGGGAGAATATAGAATTATACTTATTTATAAAAGTTAACAATTATAATGTATCTTGCACAATGATTGACTGTCTAATCTTCGCAGAACTTTCTTAGCGAGAAAAGTCAGTTGCAGTTAAGCACATGATATCCTGTTACATGGTTCACTACATAATTCACAGTGATGTCATTATAGATCTGGGTATATTTCTTCACCGAATACACTTTATAGTGAAACCCGTGAACTTCAAAATAGGTGGTTATATTAATGATGATCTGGCAAAAAGTATTACACAAATCATACTATCAAAAAAACTATGTGGTAGGATTCATTTTATTAAATGGAACACAGAAATTAAACAAAATGAATAGTTCTTTTGCCAAGCAGTTATTCTGTTTAGTATAAAGTATGCAGTTACAAAAATATTAATATCCATAACTAGTTAAATTTAATTGCAGTTTTAATATAATGCCAATCAGAAATCAGCTTGATGGGTTGCTAAAGGTCATATACCTCAAAAAATGTTTCTTAGGAGAGAGAGAGAAAAAAAGATGGATTAGGTTGTTAACTAAAGGGAGTACAAATTAATAATAATAAAAAAAAAATCATGTTACATTCACATAATTTTCTTTACTATTCTTCAACAAACTATTCTTACAAAAACTTGTTTTTCTATTTATTTCATGCTATTTGAGATGAACAGTAGAAATGTTATGCACTTCATATTGCGCACAAATGGTAGAAAGTGATGGTAAAATTTTTGAATAGCCAGTCACTAGGTGATGAACTTACATTCCGCTTGCATGCTTTGGAGTAAAATAAAATAAAAACAAATGAAGACAAGGTATAAATATTGAAAAATTGATACCAATAACCAGGGGTGTCTCGGAAATGGCCAACTACTCAAAAAAATGTACCTACTGTCATTTAACAGATCTACATTTTTTGTGTTGTAAGATTTCCTCTATTGCTTATCGATTAGGTATGCAAAAGTCATACAGAATGAAGAAGACTTTAGATACTGTTCCCAGAAAATTCAAGATATATGTTCTATTATTTGTCATGAAAATATTTCATACATACAATATTTTAATCAAAAAAATTCTTAGAGCCATTTTTAAAAAAATAAAAAATTTCAAATGTTCCATGTAATGGGTAGTTTTGGATGGAAGGTTTACTTGAAACTCTTTGGAAGATAAAGAACTTAAATGTCAAATTTGGTATTTAATAGACTTTTGAGTCGTGCTATTCACACACACACAAACATAAACGTTTTTAGAGGCCTCTGAGCAAAATTAAGTGGTCTTTCATAGCCAATATACAATGGGACGCTGAGAACCACAGCAGTTAAAGAGCATCCATAAATAAAACTTCATTCAATTTAACAAACCTTTTTCTGAAATGTTTCTTGTGTTTAGGGATCCTCAATATGTTTGCTCAGTATCAAATTTTTAGATGAAATGCAATACCTCTCCATACTTTGTGCATGGTAGAGAAAGCAATTCATATAATTATTTTATCAGTTGTTTCTCATTTATGATGAATTACACAATTACAGTTATTACTCTACCTAAGTAATTATTTTTTATTATATAGTTGAGATGCCAAAATGCAGTTAGAGTATTGTTTTGCATTGTACTAGCAAATACTAATAAAGTAAAATTTGGTAAATAATTCAACAAAATATTTAATAGCTTAAACTTCTTTTTATTAATTAGTGTTAATTTAATTGCTTTTTCACAAGCTGTGTATAGGATAGGAGTTGAATAGGTAGTCAGACTGCAAAATTCTGGCTATGGCATTGAATTTTTGAGTCTGACTCTACCTATCCAAAGTTTTTTGTTTAAGTTTGTTAGCAGGTCTTTATGCATTTTATTCAATAAAATTTGTCATATTTGTCACAAGTCTAATATAAGAAAACTAAATACATTGTTCAGTTAATTAAGATGGCATATGTATGTTTTTTAGTATTTTTCATTGGACTGGTAGCACTGCTGCTTGCAGTGTAAGGGAATCTAGATTCTTGATATTAACTGAGATATTGTTGTCCTATTAGAATACCTAATACAAGTGCATTCAGCTTCATTGGATCAATTGAGGAGTTACTTGATGGAAAAGTGGCAGTTCTAGTCTTGGAAGCAGTAGTGATCAAGGGGAAGTGGCATGCTGTTACATGTCATCCTCATTATTTCACTCTGCTCATATGTCATGTATGGGTGAAGGTGGAGAATATAGTGGCTGTGCAGTAGGCCTTAGTCCTTTATTGCTGTCACATTAAGAGCAATAGAATACAAAGACTGCAAAATACATCTTCCCCACCTATTAAGAGAAGAAAGATGAATAATAATTTATGGAATATTAGGGTTAATAATTTTTGCAGTTTTCGGAGGAAGTTTATTAAATTGAATAATTTTTTTAACTCCTTTAGCAATACATTATTCAGCCCATATTGATTTAGCATTCTCTAGAGTAGCTCATATTTGTCGGTTCATTCATTGCACAAAACAACTGTGCAGAATGAAGGGTTTATATATAACATCTATTGACTCATTTCAAATTTGGTTGAAATCATTACAAAATAAAGGCGATCTTTGTAAGTAAGGGTTGAAATTAAATTTGTGCAAGTTTGATGTATATTTATTCGATTTCTGTTCAAAGATAATAGTATCCTTAGAAAAAGATTTGTAACAAATCAGTGCAATTGCAGAGTTGAAATTTTACTATAAACAGTAAAACATCTGTTTACATACTTTTAAGTTTATTATTAATATCAAACAAAATTAAAGATAGTCTAAAAATTCATAATTTTTAGGTGGACTGCTGCAATTATCAGCTCTGAATAATAAAAGAGTTTAAAGAACAATAGTTCCCTCTGTGGATGGAGGATGTATGACATTCAAGAGGTTCTTAGTTCAAATCTCAGTAAAGTTGGTTTGCTTGCTTAAGGGCTTTTTTCCGGAGTTTTTCCTATTCTAAGAAGACACATGCACTGGGGGTCCTGAGTCCATTTGAGCATAATTTTGCCCACTTAATTCATCACCAAATTAAAGGACCTCAAAAAATTGTTACATTTCAATAGCAGTTTAAATTAGTATGAAATTCAGGGTGGTTTTATTGAGAGCCTCCTGACAATGAGCGATTTTTATAATTAAGATTTCCTCAAATATTAATTTTACCAATACTACTTCATTTTTTACATCAGAACAAGCATGCCTGAAATTTAATCCTCAGTTTAGTGCATACATTTAGGAAGCTTTTGCTCTTAATAGTATATATAAAGATGATAATTGTTTTATGAACCTTAAAAGGTTGTGATTTTAGGATTATTTCCCAAAATATTTATGGTTTCATTTCACATCCACCACAGAACAAAGGCCACTGCAATTGAACATTTATAAGCTTATTGCTGATTATACATCTCTAAACTGAGTTTGTATTTTTCAACTACCTGCATTCTTGAATCTGCTATAACAAGTCACAAGAAAATCATGACCTCTCTTTTACAATTGAGAGCTCTTTTAACTTAACACTTGTGAAAATTGACACTGTTAGCTTGTATGCCTCAAATGCATAAAATGTGTTTTAGATGACATAACAAAGACATGATTTTGAAATACATAGTGTGAGAGATCTATATCTTGAGGTAGAAGTTTTCTCTCGCTTTGTGCATATCAGCTGATGAAAAAATCTGAGATTTCCATTCACATAACTATCTCTACCTGTTTTGCAAACAAACTATTCTTACAAAATATTATTCTTTTATTTACATCATGCTAATCGAGATAGACATTAACAGAAATTGTCTTATTACTTGCTTCCTTCTAAGCAAAATGGAAATGAGGAGTACACCAGCCTAAGGTGATAGTAAAATCTTTTAAAAGCTGATCTATATTTGAACAATTAAGTTTGCTTTGCATTGCATTGCCAGTCAAACAAAACAGAGATGAAATGAAGGAGACTCCCTCTGAGGAAAGTTACTAGTTTAAAAATGAAACCAATAATCAGGAATAACTCGGAAATGATCAACTCTACAACGAAAATGTATATGATATAAATTGTGTTTTTACCATATTTTTTTTGAGTAAGTTTTTGTCTATTAAGGTTTGCTTGTAATGCAAATATCAGCAAAATTCATCCAGAATCAACAGGTCATCAGAAGCTATTCAGGATATAGGTACATTATTTGTGATGTAAATATCTTTATTATACAGTATTTTAGTTAAAATTATTAGAGCCATTTTTAAGAAAAACAAAATCCAAAAACATTTTTCCACGTAAAGGTGAGGGGATTTTCTTGAAAATCTTTGTGTCACATCCTTAAAAGATAATTAACTTAAATATCAGTTTGGTATTTAACAATCTTTTAGTTTTTTTAACTATTATGCACACACACACACACACAGAGACCTTTTTCTAAAAATGCTTTTTTTTTTTGGACTCAGGGTACCTCAAAACATACTTCTGCAAAATCTCAACATCAATTTGGGTGGAATACAATATTTTCTCTATACCCTATTACAATGTACGTACACCTGTGAACAAAAAAATGATATCTATCGTTTTGGATATCAAGGGGCAGTCTAGTGTGCTGTGGCAGCTTGACGATACACTGAACAGTGTGCAGTACATGGTAATGCTCAATAATATTTTGATACCTTCTGTGAGGATGATATATCCTGATGGAAATGTTGAATTTGCACAGGATGATAATCCTGTCCATAATCTTGAAAGGTTTTAAAGAGGTAGGAGATCAAAGTGGTAGACTGACCTTCCTGTTCAGCAAATTTGAACCCTATTGGGAATGTGAGGTTTGAGGTGAAAGAGGAGCTGCATTCCAATTTACCTGTAGATGGGCAAAGGACAAAAGATGGCTTCTGGGCACATATTCAAGAATCCTGGGATCTTGTAGCTTCTCATCCACGTTTAATTTTGTCTATGCCCTGAACATTGAGGGCAGTTAAAGGGGCTCAGGATTCATACACCCAATATTAATTGTTTATTTTTTGTGTTTTGGTTTAGAAGATAATGGTTTATTTACACACATTTTTTTGTAGTTATTTAACACAATTATGTAGAAGTAGAATTATGTTTTGTGTGCATAGATAGGCCTATAACTTTGGCATTGTTCAATATCATGAAACAGCCATTCTCTCATCTATGCCATATCATTCTAGATTACAACGTGAAGCAATAGAAATTTATAAACATCCCAATAACTTTAATAGAAAAGAAGAGACTCAAAAACTAAGCAAAAACTGGCATCTGCTACTTGAGAACATCAAACAGGCACAAACCCAATGAGGTCATCAAAACCAATCAGGAATCAAAAGCACTGGAGTGGCTAACCCTCTCCCTCCACCACCCCTGCACATGCAGCTCCAGCCGGACCAATCACATGAGAGCAGCCTGAGTGTAAATACTGCTGCTATTTCAGTCAACAAATCAGTTGCGACCAAACCTTCACTGAGAAGACTTAGACCACGCCACTGAAGATGTTCACCACAATCGTGAACAAAACGTTTGGACCTGAAAACTCTGGCAGACCATGGCTTCTCAGCCACGAAAATTCTTCTAGTTATAATATGAACTCCGGTCGTGAAAGCTTGACATCTGATGACTCACCTATATATGGAGGAGACTTACCGACTGATTTGTCAGCTGGAAATGCTATGTAAGCACAAATCATCTCTTCTCTGCTCTCTCGTCTTCCTTCTATATTGCTGCGATACTGACGTTATTCCCAGGTTTATACAACAGAAACAGTGTTTCCACACCGCTGTTGCACACTGCATCTACAATTGTTCAGAACGTATGCTCTGGGAGCGCATACATCAAACCTGCCATGATCTAGCTGCTAACAACGCTTGGCTTCTTTCCTTACATCTCCATATAAGCAACTCTCTGCACAAACAGAATTGGGACCATGCTGACAGGATTATCTACATTTCCATGATTCACAACACTGACCATACCACTACATGACACAAAAAAGATTTTACTGCATATGCACTGTGACAAAGAGCACCATACCTGTGGACACCAGTCGCACTGTGGTGAACTTATCTGATCACCAGTTATCACCTATTGAAACTTCGCTTCTTGCTAAAGGAGGTCCTGCGTTCTTTGCTGATGGAGGATATTATTTTGAACATAGAAGGTGGAATAGGTGGCCTTCCGACACTTGCAGCGGATGAAGTTCGGAATCCGCTAGGATTCTTCAACAAGCCAAACGCTCCACAAGCAACTTGACCCACCAGGAGAGAACCGCTCTCAAGGACCTCAATGCCAACAAGGACATCATTGTATGTTCAGTAGTTAAGGGCAATGCAACTGTCCTATTAAACCAGCTGGATTACCAGAATAAGATCAGGGATCTTTTAAAACCTGATACATATCGCCAATTCCATGACCCTATAGCCTGCATTCTACACAAAACCAAAAAGCTGAATTTTATTACGTAGTTATTTCCCAGGTAAGCTGTTGTATCAATCCTTTTTCCAGTACAGTTACAAAAGCAGAACACTGGAACAGTAGCATTCTATAATAATATTTTTTTACTGTTAGTCTGATCTACATTTTTAGGTATACAGTAACATTTTATGCATATCTGGAGATCCTACTCACATGGAGAAGTACTACACAACTTTTGTCATCGCAAAATTCACTCTATGATTTTGCCAATGAATTGTAAATTAATAACTATATAGTTTTTGAAGAGCTCTATGATTTGGAAACTAACAATAGTAGAAGACAAATTTATAGATTAATTCAAGAAGGAAACAAAATTGAATTTATCATTGACTCTACTGTTAGATTTGAAAAACTTAAAAGGACAACTGGAAGCTGCCAAAGAAAAATGGGTACATACACACCCATAAACTTATACTTTAACACCTGGAAAAATATTGGATTGGAGAATGACAAAATAAGCAATTATATCTGGAGTAAGAAAATCAATTGCCATTTACCAAAATAATTTGTATATTAATAATTTATCACATTTAATAGTCCTTTCACATCTTTTAGTTTTCATTTTGACCATCATACTAAGTAACAATAAGTTGAACAGCCAATATTACACTATTATCCTTTAGAGCAGGTGTCCCCAACAGAATGCACGCTCGGGCGGCAGTAAAAGCCCTGACCATCCGTTTGTAGGCAAAAAATGGAAGTGCTACAGTGGCGGAACTTCGATTGTATAAATTAACTTTCACTTTCACTGTCAATTACATAATAATGATTGCAGTATTTTATACATGTTAATACTGATAGCTAATATAATACAAAATAAACAATTGACCGGAAATTCAATTAACGAAATGCAAACACTCATATAAAACTAATAAAATAAATAAATAAATTTCTTGTTAGTACTATGCAATTCAATGAAGTAAACAATACAAATAAACATAATATTCTTCATATAAATGTCTATGAAAACTATTCTTTCTTAGCCATCAAGCAATCGCCGTGATTTTTGCAGTTGTCTGTTTTCAACTAGCTGTTCAATATTGTTTGCAAGCTACCCAATCGCAAACATGCTTTCAAGTATTCATTACTTAATTGGCTTCTGTGACATGACTTTGTAAACTTCATTAAGGTAAACAGTGATTCGCAAACATGGGTTGTCCCGAAAATGCACAAAATTCTTCCTGCTAGATTGTGGAGTTTAGGAAATCTTTCGCTTCTTGTAGAGGTTTAGAAAAACTTTATTCATGCCTCTGATGTAGATGACAGGCTGTGCAGTGTCCATTATATCATTGCTCTCATCTATTGCAAGAAACAATGCAATGAATGTTGTAGTTATCTCAGACAACTGACTCTGAATATCATCTGCAAGATCCTCCACACGACATGTTATCGTGGAGGCGGATAAACTGACCGATTGATAATCGTGTTCATACTTTGGGCTCAATTCTTCAGCAGCATCAATTAAATATTGTTTTACCATTTCGCCTTCACTGAAGGATCGCATGTTCCTGGCAATATGTGTAACTCACTCTAACAACACTATCACGAGTATTTACATCTTCCTTGTTCATTTTACGTTTGCAATGACACATGTGCATTTAGTGTCGTCGTATTTATCATAATCGTGTGCGTGACATAGCGAGTAATGCCGTTGCAAATTATATTTAGTTATTTTGTTTAGAAGTTAGTAACACACTAAACATTTTGCCAGGTCATTTTCTTCCATAAACAGAAAGTTTTCTTCCCAATCTGCTCGAAACATCACAGGTTTGGATGACCGTCTTCCCACGTGGATGTACCAGCCTTGTAAGTAGGACTTCACAGAAATAATATATAGCATTACACCGCCACTGCACGGATATACTGGACTGCGTAGTTTTACAGCTCGCAGTGAGTGTAATGTTCAGCCCCGTGCGCCCTCAAGTGATCTGACTCGACTTAGAGTAATGTCAATTTTATTAATGATTTTGCTATACAGAATTCATTTAGAATTTGTCTCTTTTACATTGTCCTTAAGTGCACTTGGTAAATGTGTGGAATTGTTATTGTTTCGGTAAATAAATGTACTTATTTCAGCTGGGAATGCTCCATATCCCTTCAGAACCAGGATCACGGAATGGATATAATAAGAAGTCTCCTCTTTCCTTCTTAGCTGGAATTTTCAAGCGTAAGAAATCACCAGAGCATTTAGGTTCTAGTGCAGCAACTATGGAACCATCTGAACAACAGAGTAAGTTTGAAATTCTTTGAAAATACAAGGAATTTAAATATCACTATATTTACTATACTAAGCATAAGCTATATTACACAAAAAATATGAAATACCTATGTTATTTAAGAAGAAAAAAAAATCACATTCTAACTTCACTATTTCAAAAAATCTGATATGTTCCATCACATGACTTTCTCTATATCTCTACAACAAATTATTGTTAAAGAGCCTATGCTTCTACTTACTTCATGCTGAGCAACAATTAGTAGAAATAGTCTTATTACTTGCTTCCTTGTAAGTAGAAGCAAAATAAGGGAGTACCATAGGTTAAAGGGATAGTCAAAAGCTGGTTGCTATGTGACTAAAGTTCCTTTGTTTGTATGGACAGGGATTGTTCAAATCCTGTATATGAAAAGTATGTTTTTGAAACCTGAAACCAAAAACAAGGTATATCTAAAAAACAATCAACTCCACGAAAAAAATGTATATAACATAAATTGTGTGCTTTAAAGTGCTCTGCATTTGTTGTGTGGTAAGTTTTTGTCCGTCTCTTATGGTTTAGCAGTTATGCAAAATTCCGTAAAATTGACCCAGAATAAAGTAGTCTTCCGAGGCTATTCCCAGAAAATTCAAAATATACATTTTATTTGTCAAGTAAATATCTTTAATATACAAAATTTTAATCAAAATAGTTACCCATTTTTGAGAAAATCAAAATTTTCAAAAAAAGTTCCTTGTATAGGGTAGTATGGGGTGGGAGGAGTTTTCTCAAAATCTTTGTGTCGCATCCCTGGAAGATACTAAACTTAAATACCAAGTTTGGTATTTTACAGACTTTTCGTTTTTGAGTTATCATGTTCACAGACACACACACAGACCTTTTTCTGAAAATATTTTTTTTGGATACAGGGGACCCTAAAACATATATTTCCGGTGAAATCTTGGTATCAAATTTTATGGTGAAGTGCAATATCTTCTCTATACACTATGTACATAGTACGTATAGAGAAAGTAAAAATCTGATGTGTTGAATTCACATAACTTTGTCTAGCTGTTCCAAATATAAACTATCTTAAAAAAGATTATTCTTTTATCTACATCATGCTAATCAAGATAAAATTAGAAGAATTCATCTTATTACATGCTTCATTGTAAGTAAAAGGAAAATAAGGGAATATATTGCAAGCAATTGTCAAATTTTTTAAAAGCTAGTCACTGTGATACAGTTTAGGCTCGGTTTGCCTTGCATAGTCTCATTTGAGAAAAGTTAGGTAGGTTAAAAGAAACCAAAACAAAGAGTGTCTCAAAAATGGTCAACTCGACAAGAAAAACATATATGAGTGTTTTAACAAGATATACACTTTTTGTGTTGTAAGTTTCTGTCTGTCTTATAGTTGAACCATTATGCAAAATTTTGCATAACACATCCAGACTAAAAAGGTCTTCAGAGGCTATTTAAAAAATTCAGAAAATTCAAAATATACATTTTATTTTTGATGTAAATATCTTTAATATATGGTATTTAATCAAAATCATTAAAAATTGTTCCATGTAAAGGATAGTTTACGGTGGTGGGATGTTTTTTAAAATCTTCGTGTCGCATCCTTGGAAGATACTAAACTTAAATACCAAGTTTATTTTTTAATAGTCTTTTTCATTTTTGAGCTATACTGGCTACACACGCGTGTGTGCGCACACACCTTTTTCTAAAAAGACTTTTTTCAGACTTAGGGGACCTCAAAACATATATTTTCAGTGAAATTTCGACATTGCATTTGGAATACAATACTTCCTCTAGCTACTATGTACATTGTAAGTACATATTTGTTAGAGAAAGTAAAAAGACTTACTTCAAACATATTTTGGAGGCTCTTGTCTCCATCGTAGGCAGAGATTTACTGGCATACTCATGGTACATAGCAGCCTTTAGATGTCTCTTTGTAGGAAATACGAATTTTGAGATTAGATCATATTTTTTTATATATAAACTTTATGATGTTTTGTTCTTACTTTCTCTATTATGTGTGTAGAATGTGCATAGTAGATAGAGAAGGTATTGTATTCCACCCAAAAATTTGATACCAAGATTTCATCAGAAATAGATGGTCTCTGAGACCCCCTGAATCCAAAAAATCTATGGACATCCACACACAGGACATTTTTGGGAAAATGTCCATGTGGGAGTGGGTCGGTGGGTGTGTGCATGCATGCATAGCTCAAAAATGAAAAGTCAGTCAGTATTTCTGTTCAGTATCATCAAAAGATGTGACATGAAGATTTTCAAGAAAATCGCCTCACCCCCATCTACCCTTTACATGGAACATTTTTTCATAGATTTTGAATTTCTCAAAAATGGCTCTTAACGATTTTGGATTTTTTAGCTGTTCTAATAATAATAAGCATTACCCAGTGTAATGTAAATAGAGGAGAAACATTACCAATATAGCAGAATAGCTTGGTAGTTGGTAATAACTAGGGCTCGGATTTTTAGGTGCTAAAACTAGGGAAATATTTATTTTTTATGCACTAAATATGTTAAAAACATATGCTAAAAAGTAAAAAAATATGTGCCAAAACAAACAAAATATGTTTTTAAGGATCTGAATGGCTGGTCTAATAGAAATGTACATGGTACTCACCAGTCATCATTTGTGGGAGGGATTACTAAATACTGTAGAGTTACAGTATACAACCACAAATTTTCCACTCTGAAAGATTGACGATTGTAATGAAGAAGTGCCTTAAATTTCGAAAATGATCGCTCTACGTCACAAGAAGTAAGTCTAGTGTAATTATAACATGGAATGTTACTCACACTCACATCAATAATTTCAGGATTTTATCATCAGAACTGAAAAATTTTAAATTCTGCAGCATATTGTTGCTCTACTTTTCACTCTGTGCATGTTTAATCCACTGTGAAGTCAAAACTGTCGATATGTGGTAGCTTCCCAACACAACTAGAAGGTTGTCTAAACTTTGCGGATTCACAAAAGACAAACGAGTGACTAATTGGCTATACAGTTTAATAATTATCAGTATATATATATATATACTAGCCAGGCTGTGAAGCGATAAGTGTTTATTTATTTCAAGTATATGGCAGTAGAGGAATTCTCGTTCTTATCTTGTGAGCTCATGTAACTAAGGAATGCATTCTTCAAACTTTAGGGATAATATAGCTGACATATCAGTTTTTCTAATAATTAAGAACAAATTATGTCATCTGGCATGTGTAATTGAGTATTACAGAAGTCGATAATTCTGCTGCTGCTTTTGTGATTTTATGAAATTATCTGAAAACTATTTTAAAAAAGTTTCCTTTATGCAATTTTTATGTTATATATGTAAATATGCAAACATATTTATTAACATAAAAAAATCAGAATATGCATTTTTATGTGCAATAAAACTTAAAACATTTGGTCTACTGTACATACCCAGAACATTAGACTTAGTTTCAAGTTCATATTAGGACACAAACAAAATATGTATTTACCTAAAATCCGAGCCCTCGTAATAACTATATTAATATTACCCAAATTCTAAGTAATACTAAGTACTTATGAATGTAAGTTGCCATTAAGGTGTTCTCTGTAGGGAGACATACCAGTTGGTTGACCGGATAAACAACACATGATTCAGTTGGAAGATTGACAAGATTGGAAGTATTGTCACAGTAGCTCAAAGGATAGAGCAACTGCAAGGAGAGCAGGAGTACCATGTTCAAATCCTGACTATGGTATTGAATTTTTCAACCAGTTTAATAATAAGATACATTACCCAGTTTAACATAAATATAGGAGGTGAATTACTAATATAATAGAATAGCTTAATATTTGGCAATATTACCCAGATACAAGGTACTTACGAATGTAAATCAACATTAAAGTGTTCTCTGAGGGGAGACATACTGACTGGTTCACTGACTGAGTAAAAAACACATGAATCAGTTGGAGGATTGAATGTCATATCGGTATGTTGTCACAGTAGCTCAGTGGTTAAAGTTGTTGCATGGAGAGTGATACAAGTGTGTTCAAATACCAGCCATGGCATTGGATTTGTCAGCTAGTTCTATTAATAAGAATGCCATATGCTTAAGATATTTTCATGACAAATGAAAAGTATTTTAAATTTTCTGGGAATAGTCTGTGAAGGTCTCTTCATCCTGGATGACTTTTGTATAACTTGTTAACTATAAGAAATAGACAAAAGCTTACTACACAAAAAATATAATCTCATTAAAACACACAATTTATGTCATAAATTTTTTTCTACAGTTTACCATCTCAGAGATATTCCTTGTTATTGGTCTTGGTTTTAAACTACTTAAACTTTTCTCAAGTGGGAAGTCAACTTTCATTTCACCTCTTTTGTTTTACTCCCAGGATGCAAAAAGGAATCATATTTGCACTGTTTCGCAGAACAATAATAGCTTTTAAAAGATTTGACTATGCTTTATTCTAATGTATTCTCTTATTTCTATTCTGTTTACAAGGAAGCAAGTAATAAGACCATTTCTGCTAATGTTTACCTTGATCAGTATGACATAAAAGAGTAATCTTTTGTATGGAAAGTTTTGTTTGTGGAACGGCTAGAAAAAGTCATGTAAATGAAACATATCAGGTTTTTTTGTATTAATAGATTTTCCAGTTAATTCAGTTGTAGTTCAGACTGATTTTAGTAGCTTTGGTTCACTGTGAAGATCATGGTTTTGAATAAAAAAATGTATGTTATGCTAATTTATTAGTCTGCTTGTATTTTACATTCCTTCACATACGCGGATAGATAAGTCAGTTGTATACAAAACCATGATTTTCTCAGTGAGACAAAGCTACTAAAAATGAGTCTAGAATCCAATTGAAGTAACAGTTTGAGAAAGTTTATTAATACAAAAAAACCAAAAAAGTCATACTACAAGCAAATAATTTCATCTCAAAATTTATGTCCTACAAAGTGATATTTGCATGTCTTTCATACCCAGGATTGAATGGGAAAATGATAACCACAGCAGTTAGAGCGTCCATAAGTAAAACTCCATTTCTAAGCCACTATCATGAGTTTGCCAGCAAATCTTTGCTAAGTTGGAGGCAAAAACCTCCAAATCATCTTCAAAGTAAAGTCTTTTTTTTAAAATAGTGAAGTTAGAGTGTGATACCAATTTGTTTCTTGTCAGTAATTTCTAAATAGTTCACTGTGCGTTTCTGTTAAAATTATAGCAAAAACCTATGTTGTTGCTAAACATATACTTTGTGGTAGAGATAGGAAAGGACGGAATCACAAGTCTATCCCCTACACTGCCAATGCAAGACCTTAGAACTATCTCTGCTTCAAACTTCCTATAGAGGACAATGATCACCAGAAATATTCTGGTCGGTCAGATTTTCTTATCTTATTTTAGTAATACATGATTAGCAATATCTAAGATGCATTAAGATATCTTATAATCATAAGCATATGTAAAATGATACACAATTGTCACAATAATGATTTTGAACAGAATTTGGTTAACATGAGTTAAGTAAATAATATAACAAATACTTCAGTGTAATGTATTGTTAACAGGGTTGCAAAAATCAATGTGTTTGGCTGAAAACAGAATTTGGGGAAAGAAAAGGGAGGGATTATTTCTCTTGTCAATGGCAATATTGTTTTAAAATAACAAAACATTACTTAACACAAAAGAATCTGAGTCAGTGACAGGGGCATAGCATCAATGGATATGGGTGATGTATTACATATCCTAGCAGTTTACCTTATTTTATAATTTAATCTTATTGAAATAAT
The DNA here is from genome assembly GCA_030762935.1 of Hymenopus coronatus. Lineage (NCBI taxonomy): Eukaryota > Metazoa > Arthropoda > Insecta > Mantodea > Hymenopodidae > Hymenopus > Hymenopus coronatus. Next base: position 60,561,288 of record CM060894.1, read on the forward strand.
CCTTGTTGAGAAGTATGTTTTGAACAGAGGTTCTTCCATGAAATGCTGTTCGGCATATCATACCAATCATGGAAAAAGATCAATAGATGCAGTTCCTTCATGGGGCATACCAGTCTCGTCAAGCAATATGCACACACAGTGGATGTAATAAGGCAGAATGCATCTTGCTTGATAAGGTTAAGATGGTTTAAAGCAAACTTTTTCATTATTTTGCGTAATGGCAGAAGTTAATTTTATACTTTTAACTGGTTGCAAACTTATTAGATTACAATATGTAGCATTCCTGCTATATACTTAGAGAGGATTCTATCATGAACCATTGTGACATTCACGTCATTAGGATTATGCCATGAGTAGTCTTGGTATTCATATTGTCATACTATGAGCCTTGGTGGTATATGTGTCGAGAAGATTATACAATGGCAAAGTACAGGTGATAAATTGATATTAGCCATGAAAATCATTAGTGATTTGACCAATTAAATATCTCTAGAATTATTAATTTATAATAGCAATTCTGAAATATCAGATAAGAATAAAACAGGAATTTTCTTAGGGTGGCTATAGTTGGCTCACAGTACATACATCCACAAATTTGAATGAACAAATATCTTAATTACATTTCTACCAATTCTCTATAAAAGTAACGTAACCTGAGATTGACTTATTAATTCTACTGAACAGACTAGCTGGCAAAAATATTTTGGAATGTAATTGTGAATGAACACATAAGGTAAAATATACCAAGTAAATGTGAGCACAGTATGTACATGGCTGAAGTACATCTGTGTTGCCCACAAAGAAAACACTTGTTGTAGACTGAACATTCTATTTCTTGTTAACCTTGTGCACCTAATATTAATTGGACTGTTGTGCAATCGATAAACTGGAGGCAAAAGAAGGTTTGTGTCGTTGTTGTTGGGTTTTTATTTTTTAATAATAATAATTAAAGTATGAACCAAAACATTTACTAAATATAACATTAAAATGTCTGCATAAAGTGTAGGGTGTAAAATGAATCTTGGCTCCATGAGTGTACCTTAAATGTATTGTTTTGTTGATTATATATTTTGTTTTCTAAGCAAGCATTAATATGGAGTTGAAAGATATATATCAACCAGTAAAGGAACAAATATTCCTGTTATCACATTTTTTGTGAAAAATTGTGAAAAAATGTAAACTGCAGAATTGCATCTATATAACAAAGTAACTATTCAACTGCATGATATAAAGGTAAGATTAAAAAAAAAAACTGAGAAACACTGGGACATTTCATATGAACTATCTATTTTTTTGGGGGGGGGGGCGGGGACTTGCACTTCCTGACCTATTGAGAGTACTGAATCATCTAAAAGAGGGAATTTGATTGAATAACAAAATATGATATGTGTTTCTCAAAGACCACTTGGTAAAGCCTACTTCATTTTGTTCTACCCCGCCTAATGTCCAGAATGACTATGACCAACAAAATCAGAAAAGAGGTTTCTGAAACATATTTTGTTTCTCTGATATTAGGGCAAAAGTTGCAACTGTCAAAACTACTTTCTGCAATGTGACAACTTAGGGAACTGATGAAAATTCATTGGTTTTACCTATGTTATGCAAAATGCAGATAGAAAAGCTAATTAACTTTTGCAACTTGCTTTCAATACTTTGATTGTTTGAATTAGAGCATTTGCTCTCTTTTTCTTTAGCACAAGCTCTATCTCACTTATGTTTTTAAACATTAAACTTTGATATATGTCTATATACCACACTACGCCACTGATCAATGAAGTAACATTTATCAAGAGTGTCTTGCTGTTATGGTTATGTGTATATAGTGAAATACTAATGTATGTACTTGACAGTATTATAGTATTTTATTTATAAGAATATTAATATGTGTAATTTTTCTTGGTTTTGATATTTTAGAAACTAGTATAGTTTTGAATCTGTTACTGAAATTTTATCATGTAAAGGGTAGTTGGGAATGGGAGATTTTCTGGAAAATCTTGTTGCTTCTTTGGAAGATACTGAATTTAAATACTAAATTTACGTGCGTGCACCCACACACAAACACACACATGTATCAATCTCCATGCCTGGGGATAACATGCTTCTGGTTACCAAGGTCACGGGTTCAAACCCAGGGGAGGGCAATGGATTTTTTCAGCATATAAATCCTTAGCATGGCTTCATTCAGAAGGGAAGTAAAGCCATTGGTCCTGTGTCGTATATTTATGGCATGTAAAAGAACCACAAAACTGATAAACAGGCCTCTGAGCAAAATTAAGCTGTGTTTCATGTCCAGTATAGAATGGGACGCTAAGAACCATGGCAGTTAAAGAGTGTTCAAAATTAAAAACTCAGTTTCAATTTACATGCATGCACACACACGGACATTTTTCTAAAATGCAATCCACTAAATAACCAGAGATAAATGTATATGTTTTCACATAAATTATAGAAATCACTTAAATTTTTGTATCATATGTAGTTAAAAACATGTTTTTAATTTTAAAAGGTCATGAGAATACATAGCCTTACAAAATTCTTAAACATACCTATCTACATATAATAAGTCGCCCTCCGTGGTGTAATGGTTACCATGCTGACTTCATATACCCAAGGGTTCAAACCCGGCGGAGGACGATGGATTTTTTCGGGCATAAAAATCCTTAGCATGGCTTCCTTCGGAAGGGAAGTAAAGCCGTGGGTCCCGTGTCGTGGATTTACGGCACGTAAAAGAACTCAAGCCTGATAAGAGAGGCCTCTGAGCAAAATTAAGTGATCTTTCACGCCCAATATAGAATGGGACGCTGAGAACCAAAGCAGTTAAAGAGCGTCCATAAATAACACGCCATTTCCATTTTACATATAATAAAACAATACAATGTGCAGCCAAAGTCATTAAGGTACAGTCTTGTGAGTGGGAGGTTTGTGATTCTAGTTCACCAGAATCATCCTCCCTAATGAAGTTCCCTCCCCACACACACCCTCCAGGTTTTCCTCAATCCTATAATGGCAAAAGCCAATGTGGCACCCTAAGCATAGGCCTGGCCAAGATAAATGTTCATTATTCATTTATCCATTCATTGTAAGTACAAGAGAGGTTACAGTAGGCTAAAGCATTAGTCAGTTTTTTTTTCACTGAAACTATACAGAAACAGATTGGGGCAGAGAGAGGTATGTGGACTTAAGTGATAAACAGGTAGAGATGGATATGTTTGGGCAAGAACAGGTGCTAAAACTAAGGGGGTTCAGAGGGGATTATGACACTAACATATGCTGAATATGTTGGGAAAGTGGAGAAGCACTGCATTATATGCAAGAAAACGGGTATAGTGAAGTGAACTGGGATTTGATAAATGGGACAAATTAGGGATAGAGGAATTAGCAAAAAGAATGTTTTAACAATAATAAAAGAGAATGTATTACAGCTTGTGGAAAATGTTTAGGAAAGGTATATGAGAAATGGTGTAGAATTGTGAGGCAGTGCAAGGAGGAGGAAATGAGTAGAGGAGAGAATAGGATTATCTAGTATTAGTTAAACAAGATTCTTATGCACCAATAACCAGGGTGTTCGTGTGTATAAGGTACAAAGAAACAAATATCTTTCAAGGATAGAAACTCAGATGAAAATGTTTATTGAAAAAGAAAGGAAGAGAGGTTTATTATTATATAAAATGTAACAAATGCCTATTTTGTGATTAACGAATAATAAATTCATAGATTCAGATAGGTTTTTAAAAAATAAATTGCTATCTTATGGCTTTGAAGCTCTATGCTCCTTGTATAACCAGGAAAAAAATTTACCACATTAAAAAAAAAAAAAGTATGTGTTTGAAAATTCAAACTAGTTACATAGAATTTCTCCAAAATGGTTACATTACTGGCAAATTTATGACAAATTGTGTGCTTTTGCAAGACCTAAGGTTTTTAAAAGGTAATATTTTCTGTCTTTTATGGATACCAATTACAAAAAGTCATTCAGAATGAAGAAGACTCCATAAGCTATTTCCAAAAAATTCAAGATATTGATTTTATTTACCATTAAGATATATAGGCATATGGTATTTGAATCAAAATCATTGAAAGAGCCAGTTTTGAGAAAATAATAAACAGATTTGCATGTAAAGGATAGCTATAGGTGGGAAGTTTTTCTTGAAAATCTTTTTGTTGCATCCTTTAAGAATGCTGAACTTCAAAATCAAGTTCGCTATTTAACCAGCTTTTTGTTTTTTATTTGTACTGTTTTAAAAAGGTTAATTTCTTTATTAATGGCACTGTCAATTGCCAAGATCAAACCAGTCACTCCTTAATTTTGTCCTGTAAATCTACTGATATGAGGTTATTGCTTATAAAGTCTGGGTCAGGTTGAATCCACAACCTTGGAATCAGAAGGCCAACTCCTAACCGACCCAAATTTATTTAATAATACTGTTCAAACTTAGCAATTCAATTTTTTATTGTTTTTATTCAGGGAGTCTCAAAAAGTGTATTTCCATAGAAATCTCAGTTTCAATTTTTTGGGATGCAATGTAGCATTTCTTGTGCTTACTAGGTATAAGTCATTGAACAGCTTGTCAAGCAACACTGATTTTTCTGTAATCCTATGTATGATAATATACACCAATATCTTCTTATATAAGAAATTATTCTCTCATGTCAAAAGCATTATTTAACTGAGGATAAGTAAAATGTATAGCTGTTGTACCTGAGCACCTCACTCATGAATTCTAGAAGCAAACATTCATCAGAATACAACTATTGAAACTGTGATTACTGCTCTGTGCACCAATTTAGATGAATATCATAATACAAGTAATGCAGTGCTGAATTACACCAGTGTCTGAAGCCCTGTGTAGCTTGCTTATCCCCTTTCCTGGATATTCTGAAGAATGCAAACTAAAGGACATGTTGACTTGCTTCTGAAATACTATAGAGCTGGTTGCTTTGAGTTTTGTAATCATTTAATTCATTAAATGGTTGCTTGGACTGCAGCTTAGCTCTCTGACTGATACACTCAGCTATCACTGTATGTACATATTAGATTCATATGATTCTGAAAAATTGCTATATAGAACATTAAGGGGCAATTTGATCTTAAGCGATTTGTAATATAGGATCCTGCTGGTATAAGTTTGTTCTTTTGAACTAAATATTTAAATGAACTATTTGGAATTTTCTCCTGTCTGAACACAGGGTTAAATGCGAGACATTTGATCATATAACTAGAAGTCATTAGCAGAGTATTTCTATATATTCTTGTCAGATGAAGACAAGAATATATAATTCCTGTCTTCCTTAGACCTGGAATGCCATTAAAGTGTTTCTAAGTTGTTAAACAGAATAAACTGTTTGTGTTTGGAATGGAGGTTTTTGTGAAAGCTTACATTGTTCTCAGAATAGTTGTTTTATTTAGCATAAAGCACCTCAGTTTTCTCATTTTTATTCTATTATTTATTTTATATAACATGGAGTTTTTTTTTAGTGTTCTATTTATGGTCACTCTTGAATTGTTGTGGTCCTCAGCATCCCATTCTGTATTGGGCATGAAATATTGCTTAATTTTTCTCAGAGGCCTCTTTATCAGACTTGAGCTTCTTTTAAGTGTTGTAAATCTATAAGCATTGGGACCAGCAGCTTTACTTCCCTTCTGAAAGAAGCCATGCTAAGGATTTTTATGCCCGAATAAAATCCATCACCCTCCACTGGGTTTGAATCCATGAACTTGGGAACCAGAGACTAGCATTTTATCACTAGATTTTACATAGAGATTTTGTTAACATAGTGTTATAGTAAAGTAATGTTGTACATATGTAAAATTTGCTTCAAGAATGTGGCAGCTATGTTTGGTTATACTATTAAAGGACTGCATGAAGATTGTGATATATTTTAAATGTCTGCCTTTATCGTGTGAATCATAGACACACTGCTCTTGTGGGAATTCCTAATCCTATAAAGGGATTAAAGGCTGCTTCCTTAACCGTCATTTCCTGATATATGGTTAATATATTTTTCCTCAAAGGTATGAATTTATTGAATATACATGTCATTTTTCTACAAATAAAATAAATCTTTAATATATCTTCTAGATATCTAAAGCAGGGCATAGTTTATTTATTTGATTATATGTTCTAAAGAGCCAGAGCTCACTTTAAGGACAGCACATTTATAAAATTTATGGCAGAAGTAGTATAAACATCTCTTTTACCATTAAACATTTTTTCCACACAATACATATTATATATAATATACAAGCGAATATCATAATAATGCATCAAAGCATATATAGAGGTATAGAATATCCTTAATGCACTCTCTTCCCTTTATAGCAGTAAGAGCCTACACTTTCTCAGTTTGGCAAACTTATGCTGAACACTTAAAACACACTTATCAAAGAAAACAAAGAATATTCCAAATGTATCATTTATTATTTACTTCTTCTTACATAACTTGGTTTTATTCATATTGTAAAGATTAAGCCTTATTTCAAATAACTAAAGATAAAAATTTAATATATTACATATTTCTATTGAAAGCTATCAGTAACGCCAACTGGTTACCATCAAGCATCCTACCTAATCTATGTAATTCTAATTTTTTTAAGTTTCCAAACTATAAGCTGTTTCTTTATTTTTAGATAGTAATATGTTATTATATAATTGTATGAATTTTAATTTATTGTCCTTGTATTTATTTAAATATCACTATGGTTTTAATATAACCATTACAACTTATGTACAAGTTATGAAGTACAACTATATCATTTATAAAATTCTTCACTACCATTAAAAATATTCTCAATTTATCACAATAAAATGTCTCACTTTAGTAATCTCCACAATATAGACTATATGCCAGATTTGACTTTTAATTTCTAAATGACTAAAGTAAAAGAACATGCTTGCAAAGATGACTTTGACTCTTGTTCCAAGTGTCATTGGGTATAAAATTACCTTCCCCACTACTCTTATTCTGAAATATAATAGATGGTTCAATTTAGCAGGTGAGAAAACAAAATACATTCAGATCTGTGTATATTGATACAATGGGTGAAGTGAATAAAAAAAGTATTTCTAATACTTGCACTTTTACATGTAAATACTTGTGTTCAAGTGAATTAAAGAAGTAAAGAAGCGAAGAAACCAGAAAATCTGGCAAATATATTCTAAAAATGTGTGAATTAAACACAAGTAAATGCTTTTAGCACAAGGAAATACTTGCTTATTTGTGAGATTGGTCAAGGCAACCTCGTTAATGGAACATGCATGGAACATATCTCATTAGCAGTTTCTGTTCAAATTATGCAGAAGGCAAAACCATGTTGAGAAAGGAGAAATCTAAATCCTAGGTTTAAAGTACTACTTAGATTTGAAGATGAAAATGTTATTTAACTGACCATTTTCTTCCCTAGTATAAGAAACACACTGGTGTAAACATACCCAGAAAGAAATAGAAGTATTCCTTTGTTTAAAGCAGCCACTTGAAAATGGAAAATACATGGTTTAAATCCTGGATAGAGTATTGAATTTTTCAGTCTGATTGTAAGCTTTAGTCAAATAAGCTTTAGCCTATATAATTTGTGAAAGAACAATTATTACCACTAATTCACCATATAGTTTATGTTGCCCAGGACTTCTAAAGTACTTATGAACTTGTATATCACCATTGTATGTTGTTTCAAAAATTGAGGCGCTTGGTGGTTTAGGAGGTAATTCAAGTCAAGAGAATGCAAGCCGTATTGGCATATTGCCATAGTAATTCAGTTGGTTAAGCAAATGTAGGAAAAGTGGATCATCCATGGTTAACATCCCAGCTATGATATTGAGTTTTTCAGTCTGATATAACCTTGTCTATCTAAATGCAATGATCAAAGATTTTTAGATTAATCACAATGCCATTTGTAATATGGGAGGTATGAGTGCTTCAGAAAAATTGCACAAAAAGAACAAATGGGCAGTTTTCCCAAATACTGTAGAGGAAATGAACAGAAGAAAACAGTTGGATAAGTTTCTATAGTGATTGGCACATTGGACTGCACCAATATAGAGATGAAACAGCTATGCCAATTGTTGCAGCTGATTCTTTTTCACTAAACAAGTAGTCCTTAATGGATTTATTGCCACAATATTAGTTTAAAAAGTACAGTGTTAGTGCCATTACCAAAACAGCAGTCTAGTTTTAGAAATAAATGCTCATATACTGTTGAATAAAACTAGGGCAAGCAAATACCTTAACCAGCAAATTAGGATTTGCTTAGTATTCACTTCAAACATGTAGCAAATATGTACTTGACAAGTAACTTCCTGCAAGTATGAAATACTTTTTATTCAATTCACACATTATGTATGCAATGCTTATGCCATAAACTTTGATAACCCTCATGTAAGAAATTTTTGTTCTATAATAGAAAATAAATTGACCTCAAGCACGTATATTTTTCCACTTATTGGCAGGACTGTTTCAGCAACCCATTGTCTGCATTCTTGGCCGACATTAAGCACTTATATTTCTCCTTTTGCCAAATTATCAGCAGGAAATGTTTCATGGAGCTTTCAGGGACCTATTGTCCGCATTCTCAACCTGTATGGTAATATAGCTCCTTGACATAATCAAATTTTAAACAAAAATTGTAAAAACAGAATGCAATACTTCAAAAAAGTAAAACACAAATGGAAATGGACTGTATTTAAAAAAAAAAGGGGGGGGGAAACAAACAGTAAGCTGTAATTATAAGTGTTATTATTAAAGATTATTGTAGAATTCAAATATTACTTAAAGGGCTGCTCTTCTGAAAAATGGTCAGGGCCAAATTTAGGGACCAAACCAACATATGTAATAACAGAGATAACTTAGTACTTCAATAAATTTATCATTATTGTTATTAAAATGGCTTGCTGGCAGTAAATGGGGTTTTCAAGACTTATTCATAAAGTCCATTTTAGCATGCACTTGTGAGGGACTTGTCATACTACACTCAACAATATTAATAAATTGGAAGTTGTTCAGAGTCAGGCATTAAGAATTATAATTGATGGAGTTAAATCAAAACCTTTGACATCGATGCAAATTCTTACTGAAATTGGACCCATTGAAAGAATCATCAAGAGAATGGCATTCTTGCAGTATGAGAAAATAATAAGATTGCCTGAAAATTCACGCTGGTTGGAATACAGTGTTAATGGTACAACTGGGTAGTTAAAACCCCAACTTGGATTTGTACAGAAGTTAAAGAAATATGATTTACCATGATGTAAGATAGGAAACTTTTATTTTCCCATTATCATCAATGGAATTCCCTCAAGTAGACCATAAAAAAAAATCTGATGTGTTACACTCACATGACTTTCTCTAGCTGCTCTACAAAACTCCTACAAAAGATTATTCTTCTTTGTACACAATGCTAATCAAGATAAATGTTAGCAGAATGTTATTACTTAGTTCCTTATAAGTAGAAGGGAATAAGGGAATGCACTATTCTAAAGTGATTGTCAAATGTTTTAAAAGCTATCGTTATGCGATTGTCATTACAAATCACTTCTTTGCTTGGCCAGGAGTAGAACAAAAGAAAAACAGATGCTTCCTGTGTGAGAAAAGTTTAAGTACTTCACAATTAAAACCAATAACAAGGAATATCTCGAAAATGGTTACCTCCACAACAAAAACATAAAGGACAAAAATTGTGCGTTTTGTCATGAGGTACATTTTTTGTGTAGTACATTTTTTTCTATCTCTTACAGTTTAGCAGTTATGCAAAATTCAGCAAAATTCATCCAGAATAGTGTTTTCTTCAGAGGCTATTCCCAAAAAATTTGAGATACACATTTTATTTCGGACATAAATAGCTTTAATATACAGTATTTTAATCAAAATCGTTAGAGCCAGTTTTAAGAAAATCAAAATTTTCGAAATTTTTCCCATTTAAGGGTAGTGGTGGGGGGATTTTTTTGAAAATCTTTGTGTCGCATCCTTGGAAGATACTAAACCTAAATACCAAGTTTGGTATTTAACGGTCTTTGTTTTGGGGCTATGCTGTCCACAGACACACACACACGGACGTTTTTTTAAAAATACTTTTTTTGGACTTAGGGGACCCCAAAACATATATTTCCGGTGGTCTCGGTATCAAATTTTTGGGTGCATTACAATACCTTCTCTATCCCCATGTACATTGTACATATGGGGCTAGAGAAAGTAAAAATCTTATGTATTCCATTTACATGATTTCTCTACCTCTATGTAACAAATTATTATTAAAAAGCCTATTCCTTTTCTTCTTCATGCTAATCGAAATAAACATTAACAGAATTGGTCTTATTATTTTTTTTTTATAGTTTTAACGTCCTTTAACCTGGTTTGGTCATATTGGACGAACTGTCTTTCTTTTAAGTAGAAGAGAAATAAGGGAGTACATTAGGTTAAAGCAATAGTCAAATGTTTTAAAAGCTAGTTGCTATGTGATTGAAATTCATTTCTTTGTATAACCAGAAGTTGATAAATTCCAGTATGAGAAAAGTATTAAGTATTTTAAAACTGAAGTCAATAATAAAGGAATACCTCAAAAATGATCAACTCCGTGAAAAAATGTCTTTGACATAAATTGTGTGTTTAACAAGATGTACATTTTTTGTGTAAGTTATTGTCTATCTCTTATGGTTCTCTAATGGTTAACCAGTTATCTAAAAACCAGTTTTTTTTTTTTTTTTTGTATAAGTTGTCTACTTTAACAAGATCTACTTTTTGTGTAATAAGATTTGTTTATTGCTTATGATTATCAGTTACACAAGTAATTCAGAATGAAGAGGACTTAGAGGGCTATCTGTAGAAAATTCATACCTTACATTTCATTTTTCATGAAAATATCATAAACATAATATTTTAATTAAAATCATTAAGGCCATTTTTAAAATATCAAAATTTTTTAAAAATGTTCCATGTATAAAATAATTTGGAATGGGGGATATCTTGAAAACCTTTCCGTCGCATCCTTAGGAAGAAAGTAAATACCAAATATCAGGTTAAGTTTTTAACCAACTTATTGTTTTTGGGTTATGATATTCCCTCTTGCTCTTGTACATGCATGCACGCACGTACGTAAGTGCTCTCTCTCTCTCTCTCTCTCTCTCTCTCTCTCTCTCTCTCTCTCTCTCTCTCTCTCTCTCTGTCTGTCTCACTCTTTCTGAAACTGAAAAAACATTTCTGATGAAATTTCAACATCCTGGGTGGAATACAATTTACCTGCTTATTATACAAAATAGGGAAGGTAGAGGCGGTCAAAATACGTGTCACTCTCGCTCGTTACTTGTAAGCCATGCCACTCTCGAGAGTGTGGCAATGAGAAGCTTGTGTATCAAGAACTAGTGTTCACAAGCAAGGCAACTCTAGTATTCTCGTAACTACAGGCAAAGTAGTTTGACATATGATCCACAATATAAACTAGTTATGGATTTTTAGGTTTAACCTATTTTTTACCCTTATAAGTTAGAATGTTTTAAAAAACTTTTCTTTCAAGCCGTTTGGAGTCTAAATGTGTGTACCTTATTCAACTTTAAAAAAGGAAAGAAAAAGCTAAATGGAACTTTAAGGCCTAAACTTGAGTTTTTTTAACCTCAATAGAAAATTTATGTTTTCTTATATTCATTTGAATGGCAATTTTTTTAACAACTCCTTTAGTTTTGTTTTGAATGTACATGGGATTAGCCAGGGAAAGAATTTATCACAATTTTTATCGTGGTATAGAAATTGCCAATGACATCTTGTGATGTTGAAAGACTTTTTGTGTCTATAGGAATATATAAAAGAAACCCAGAAAATTTCAAAATGTGGTTGGTTTGCTTACAGCAATAGTGCTGAAATGTGAAGTTTGTTTTATGTGAGTGCTATGTATTAAAAATACATGCTGATGTTTTTAGTTAAAATATTCTAGTACAAGTATATTGCATAACAAATTTCCTTAAATTACATTCCATATTAATAGCAGCCTTCTGTGAAGTAAAATAGTGTTCATATTTTTATCTGTATTGTGTTATAAAATGCATTTGTTGTCGACCTCCTTAAATAGATAGGAAAATTGTTTAAAACCCTTAAAAAAAATCTGATGTGTTCCATTCACATGACTTTCTCTACATCTCTGCAACAAATTATTGTTAAAAAGCTTATGCTTCTATTTACTTCATGCTATGTGAGAAAAAATTAGCAGAAATAGACTTATTACTTGCTTCCTTGTAAGTAGAAGCGAAAAAAGGGAGTACCATAGGTTATAGTGATAGTCAAAAGCTGGTTGCTATGTGACTGAAGTTCCTTTGTTTGTATGGACAGGAGTTCATAAATTCCTGTATGAGAAAAGTATAAGTCTTTCAAGGTTGAAACAAAAACCAAGGAATATCTAAAAAATGATCAACTCCACGAAAAAAATGTATATAACATAAATTGTGTGTTTTAATGTGCTCTACATTTCTTGTTTGGTAAGTTTTTGTCTATCTCTTATGGTTTACCAGTTACACAAAATACAGTAGTCTTCAGAGGCCATTCCAAGAAAATTCAAGATATACATATTATTTGTCGGGTATATATCTTTAGTATACAATATTTTAATCAAAATCGTTAAAGCCATTTTTTAGAAAATCAAAATTTTCGAAAATTTTTCCATGTGAAGGTAGTTGGGGGTGGGGGGATTTTCTTGGAAATATTCATGTCATCCTTGGAAGATACTGAACTTAAATACAAAGTTTGGTATTTAACAGTCTTTTCGTTTTTGAGCTACACTGCCCACAGACACACACATACACACATACAGACACACTTATGCCCGGACATTTTTCTAAAAATGCTTTTTTTGGATTCAGGTGGTCTCAAAACATGTATTTCTGGTGAAATCTCGGTATCGAATTTTTGGGTAAAATGCAATCCCTTCTCTATAACTATGTACATAGTACGTATAGAGAAAGTAAAAAAGGACTAGGGATATGTGCAAAAGTCTTTAAAAAGCTAGGAAATATGTTTAAAGACCTAAAAAGGCTAGTAGAAGAAAATAAAAGGCTAAAAATGCATTTATAAAAAGCTAAAAATGCAAGCCTTTGTAATAACACGAGATGACTCATGTTAGATTACAATCGAAAATAAAATTACATCTTGCAACATAAACGTCTTAGGAGTAATAAAATATATGCACATTATTTGTAATAAAAGTGAAGACCAGTACACACATCTGCAGATTCTGTGATACCATATTTTGTTTTTAATCCTTTTCTCACCATGGGTTATTTAAATATCATCCTTTTCCTGATAGGCTGTTTAAACCTTAAATCATTTAAACAGATGAAATAATATAATTTACAGAACTGATTATGTGAGTTTCCATGCATTACTCCACAGTCTTGCTATTAACGAGACTTATGAGTCTTGCGAGTAATCAAGGTCTTGTACACTCATTGGTCAAGCTGTCTCATGCCAGCTATGTGTTCAGCTGCTTCTACTGGCTGTGAGAGGAGAGTTGAGCGGCAGTGAGAAACGAGCAAGACTGAAAGCTGACTTGACCAGCTCTAAGGGAAGGTAAAAATGCCCCCTTGCAATACTGGGTAGAACAGCTAATTTGCTTATAAAAGGAAAGAACAGAACGTTAAAGTGATACTACTTAACTCTTCACCTGAATATTTGCCAAAACAGTACTATTGGTTTGTGTTATATCAAGAACAAAGCAATTTTTATACAGGTTATGAAATATTGGTAATGCTTCCATCTGTAAAGCTTATATTGTTGTTTATAAATAAGTATATAGTGCTAAAATAACATTAGCTGTGATAATACATTGAAATGTAATTTTTGCAGCTTCTGTACCTAACTATAACTATGGTGCAGTACCTAGAGTACCCTCCACTCTGTCTGTGACAGCAGTAGATATAATGTGTTGCCCTCCATCACCTGCCATCTCAAGCCTTACACTTACACCTGGTAGAACAAGAGATATTGATCAAGATATGGAAGCTCTTCGTCTCTCACGCCAGGATAACCCTTTTCTTCAGGTAACATCATTATTTAAATAGTATATATAAATACTTGTATTAGACTTCATCAAACTTAAAACAGGAGTTGCATCAGCTGGTACATTTATCAGTAATGTGCTCTTAAACTCTGTGAACACAGTAAAATATAAAATTCAATAATACTGATCAATATAATGAATGCTGAATAATGATAGTACAAAGCATAAAACAGTTTTTTAATCATGTCTTAAAATTACAAATGTAGTAAAACATTAGTGGAGTTAGAATTTATTAATACTGGTATGTAGTTATATGATATCAATAATAAATTATTAAGGTCAGCATAAATTATGCACTAGTAAAGCCTTTTTAATAAGCCAAATATCAGCTCAACAATCAGGGATAGTAGGGATAAAATAATAAATAGAATAATAAATCCTAGAATATCTTTAAATGAGGAATAATCCTTTTTACCGTTTCAGTAGTATTTTTCTTTGTATCATTTTTCTGAACATTTTATCACAGAAGTCTTGCTGACAAGCTAGAAACTAACGGCAGCACAAGATAAATTGACATGACTGCAATTCAAGAAGATACAAAAATAGGATTTATTATTGATTTTACCATTAGATTTGAAAAACTTAAAGAGCAACCAGAAGACATCATCAAGAGAAAAGGGATATTTACATACCCACAATCCCATATTTCAAAGCAAAATACAATCTGGTTGGTTGGTTGGCATCTAATGTTGAGCAGTTGGCAGTGAAGCCATTCGCTCTCTTGCATTCCAGTATTTTGAGGTCATATTATCATGTTGACTAAAGTTTGGGCAGCGCAGTAGAAGGTTTTCATCCATATCTTTAAGTGTATAGAAAGGACACAGAGGAGATCTCACTATACCAATCCCGAATGAATGTTTATTGAGACAATTATAGCCTGTTAGGAGTCTAAAAGCTGGTATAGAGGATTTTCTTGGTAATGTAGTGATTCTGGTCATGTTATTACATAAGTTTTCCCATGGTTTTCCGTTTGTTTGTAATACATTATCTTCTTTAATTTTGTTATTATATGTTGATATAATGATTCTTTTGATAGAGTGATAACTTATTGGATCAGATAATTTGATATAATTTTATTACTTTTCTTGGCTAGAAAGTCTGTATTCCTCAATGTGCTGGTATCCATTGAAGTATTAATGTTTTATTTAAATCCATTAGTTGGTTTTATGATTTTGCAGCATTCTGCAATATTTAAGTTATTAGGTGTTACATCAGATGTTATGGATATAATAGCTACTTTAGAGTCAGATAATAGTACAACTTTTTCAAATGTATTTATATGATATAGTAGGTTTTGTAAGCTCTGAAGTATTGCCGAAATCTCTCCATCAAAATTTGTAGTATTTAAACTTAATCTATATTAGAAACAGAAGAGAGGGCATATTCCACCTGCACCAGTACCACTGCTATTTGTTAAGCTAGAGCCGTCAGTATAAACATGTAGCCATTCATTGGTAGGGTATCTTAAATTTATTATTTCTAGTGTCATTTGTTTCAGAACACACGAAGAGGTTTCAGATTTTTAAATTCTTCAGCTAAGTGTAGATAATGTTCAATATCAAATACTTCTAACAGGTTAATATTCGTTTGTATGTTTTCTTTTAAGTAAGGAAGTTTTAATCTGTTTGACTTCTTTGACTTTATTAAGGAAACTTTGTTGAGTTTTTAGGTTTACTTGTGGTTTTCTTTTTTCCCAGTCATTAAAGGTAGTCTGATTAATTTTTCATATTGTAAGATGGCTGCTTGTTGAATGTCAAGTTCAAGTCTTGGATTATTTGTTAAAATTTATAGAGCAAGTACTAGGGTAGTTTTAACAGCTCCAGTTACTAGGCGAAGAATTTGATTTTGTAGAATATTAAGTTTTTCTATATTTGCAGTTATTATTATCTCTTCACAATATTTAAATGTTGGTTTAATATACATCTTGTAAAAAGTGTTAAAGTTTGTGTAGTGCTTCCCCATTTCTTACCTGCCAGTCGTTTTAACAGTGGTAATGTTTTCCTAGTTTTGTTGATTATATTATCAATGTGTTTTTTCCATGTTAATTTTGCATCAAAAACAATACCTAAATATTTGGCTTCATGTGTTTCTGTGAGAGTTTTTCCATTTAGTTGAAGGGAAATATTTATTGGTTTCTTCCTTAGTGTGAATAGTTGATAATTTGTTTTCTGTGTATTAATTTTCATTAAATTATTAGATGTCCAATTCTGTAATATCGTCAAGGATTGCTGTACTATATTTATTGTTGATTTTTATTTTTTGGTTTAGAATTCCATAAGATTACACCATTTGGAAACATTAAGACTTTTGACACTCTTTTTTGTAATTGATATGGAAGATCATTGATATAAATATTAAAGAGTGTAGTACTAAGGATACTGCCTTAAGGTATCCACACCAAGGTACATGTTGATATTTTGATAATTTATCATAATATTTGGTAGCAATAAAGCATTGAATAATGAATTCACTGATCCAATGTAACATTTTGCCTTGGATTCCTAGAATTTTAAGTTTATCAAGTAGTTTTATCTTCAAATACAATCATATGCTCCTTGAAAGTCAATAAATATTGCTAGAGTGTCTCCTTTTTTATTTAATGTATTTTTAATGCCTTCACTAAGATTTAAAATCTGTACATTTGTTGAATGGTGTTTTCTAAATCCTACATGTTTAGTTGAAATTAAGTAATTTTTTTCTAGAAACTAATTTAATCGATTGGAAATAATTTTTTTCATGATTTTTACTAATACGCTGGTAAGTGTTATTGGACGATAACTTGAAAAATTTTCTACCGGTTTGTTTGATTTCAAAATAGGTATTATTATTGATGTCTTCCATTCATTTGGTACTTTTGTATTCCATGACAAATTATAGAGATTTAAGAGTCCCAATTTTCCTTTTTTTCCCAGATTTTTTATGAATTCTGTTTGTATATTATCAGGTCCTGGAGATTTTTTAAATTTTAAGTTATTAATTACAATGTTCAGTTCTTTAATATTGAATCCCTGATTAAATATTTTATCTATAAGTTTAGTTGTTGATTTTATGTATTCTTTAATGTTTTTCTTTAATATTCTTTTTTGGTATTTTGCAGATAATTTATAGGTATTAGCATAGTATTTATTAAATTTATTAGCTATTTCATTGTCATTGGTAATTATTTTATTATTATAAGTAAAAGGTATTTTTTTATTGTCTTTCTTGTTTTGAATGTTACGTATGAATCTGTATGCTTTTTGTGCATCTTTTCTATAGTCCATGTTGTGTGGAAAATTATTAAAATGTTCTCTTTTGGAGTATTAATTTCATTTTTGAATATAGCACTTAATTTTCTCCAATTTCATACTTCTTTCAGATCTTTGGATTTTTCTGCTGTGCTTTTAGTCTGGTCTCTTTCTTTTTTCATTTTGTCTAGTTGCGAGTTCCAAAAAGGTTTATAGGTTTTAGTAAATCCTCTTGGTATGTATTTTTTTGCTGTTTTCAAAATTATTGTTTCACATCTTTGTTTAGTTTATCTGATTTTGTTGATTCGTTTACTGGTGTTTCAAATTTGGTTTCTAATTCATTTGTAAAATCTTTTCAGTTTGCTTTTTTAAAGTTCCATCTATACTCCCACCGCTGAATCCTTGCACTTGACAGTTCGAGTGGTTTCGCATTAGGTTGGTTATGCTTCCTTTGCGGCGTTGCCAAAATAACTAGTAAACAACGCCAGCTGATTACAGATCTCTGTAGAAAACATAAACAGTGTACATCGTAAATGAATGCTGATGAATAATGAAACTAATTTGTTATTATTGATGTTAATTCAAAATAACAGTGATTCTGTATCGCATGTAACATACATGACATATTTACGACAATATAGAACAAATTAATGCAAAATAGCTTGTTACAATGAGAGAAAGGTATAACAAAGTGCTTTTCACCGGTTTAGAATTTTAATGACTCAATTCCATCCAAGTGTTCGTTGGTATCATTCTCGAAAGCATTATTCATCAACATGGTCATTGTCATCAAGAAATATCATTAGTGGTTCACATTCACTGATGATTCTGTCTAATTCCTGTGCTTTTCGTATTATTTTGTGCACATGATTCACTTCCTTCTTCCATGAAGCCGTGTCCATCTTGCCGCAAAAATCTATCCTCTGCTACAATTATGAAAGTCTTGTTATGTTCCCTCATGCACATACAAACACCAACAACACTATCAACAATAATAACAAATATAGATAACGAATAATACGTAGCTTGCACAGAACAGTTTAACACACATGTTAGGAGTTCACAAACTGAGTATGTGGTTAGAAATATTGCAATGGTGCGGCATCTAGATTCCATTGTCAGACTGACCGATTGGAATGCTGCGTTGTGATTGGTTCAGAAAATCAAACAGGTAAAGCTTTTCAACTTTTTTTTTTTGCTGGGGTACCAACTTAACTCCCAACTGTCAAGTGCAAGGATTCAGCGGCGGGGGTATAGGTCTATGGTTTATAGGAGCTAAATTTTTCTTTTGAAGTTGAATAGTGGCAATTATACTTCTGTGTTCTGAGCCTGGATCTTCTAAGATTTGTTTGGAAGTTGATGAGTATAAATCTGAGGATACTAAAAGTAAGTCAGGATTGGTATCAGCACCAGAATAGTGGATAAAAGTTGGTGGAATTTTATTGTGGTAAATAACTTCTGTAGTAGTTGAATTTAGTAGGTCTTCTATGATCTTTCCAGAATTGTTTGGTTTGTCCTATTCCCACAGTCTTGAATGGGTATTGAAATCTTCAATTATGATTGTATTTGAATTTATTGTGATATTTTCATTTTATTGTTTGGGGGATTATAAACAATAAATTTTGAAGGGAGATTTATTTTTCCATGTGTCTAGTTTATTTGTATTGTTCCTCTCTTCAATGATTTTAAAAGATGAAGTAAGATTTTTTTTCGAACTCCAACTAGAATGCCATTGCTTATTTGTCGTCCCTTAGGAAGTAAGTACATACTAAAATTTTGAAATTGATAATATTTTAGTTCTGTTAAATTTGCTTCTTGAATTGTAAATGTATCAATATTATGGTCATATCATTTTACTTAGTTCATGTTTCTTCGCTTGCGATAGACCTCCTGTATTCCATTGTAAAATTTTTAATTTGTCATTCATATTTTGTTGTTTACCTTGGAAAAAGGTCCCTGCCCGTAAATCCGACCAGAATGTTTCTTTTTCCAATGGGACATCACTCTATCTGGAATGTTTTTATTCAACTTTTTGTAACCGTTTAAAATTAGACACCATAAATGGCGGTTACATCATCTAAGAAAAGAAAGGCATGGACAGGAAAGAAAATAAACTGATTCCCTAGGCCTCAAATACTCTAATATCATCAGAGTCGAAGAAAACAAGAGTTGAGTCGAGCAAGGAAAGGTAAAAGAGGGGATCTGATATGTGGAAAGGAAGAAATATCAGTCCAGATCAATAACTCACCAAGTTGACCAGTGCTTATTGGCAAGCAGCCCTTAATTTCATCACATAATTTTGTATAGATCGGTTCCTTTAAGTCTTCAAATTATAGAAGCAGTTAAAAGGTCTCCCTTCTATTATAACAAAATTGGTGTGTGACTAACAGCTGCATCGCGTGAAGGTGAGGGATTGGACATAGGCTTTTGTCCAGGTTGGTTCCTTTAAGCCTTTAATTAATTATTAAAGGAATTAAAGGGTCTCCTCCCTGCGGAAAATACAATCTAAAAACCATAAAAGCAATTGGTGTGATGGATGGAGCTCAGGCACCATTCCTTTGCATTTTTTCAATACCTGGAAAAAATCCAATTTCTCTTCTTCAAAATCATTTGAATAATAACCATTTTTAGCATTTTCACAGTCTATATTGCATTGCTATACATTATTTCTTCTGTCATTTTTATATCATGTTTAATAGTCCTTTTAGTTTCCTTTTTTATTTCTATGCTAATGAAAACTGTCAATATTGCATTATCGTTATTTAGGAGTTTAAATGTATTACTAACTTTTTCTTTTAGATAGCTCATTTATAATTTGGTTTGCTCTGTCTTTGTTGGAAGCCCATAAATATGCAAGACGTTATTGTTTCATAAATAAATATATGTTTTCTTCATTAATTTTGGCAAATACAATTAATGTTGAAGAATCATAGGTACAATAATCTTTGTCATGTGGAAAAAATACAGATTAAAAGAAACTTTAGTGTCTAGAAACAAAAATATAGCAGTAACATAGTTACTACAAATGCTCTAAAACTTAGAAAATGATGATACAAACTTACAAGTACAGATATCTCAAGTCCTCAATTCTCTTTGATGTTCTAGGTTTTGGCAAGCAGGGAAAGTCTAGTGGACAGTTTAGAGGAGTCTGAATCTGATGATGCAAACCTCATGTCACAGGTATGATTTTTCTCATTTCTTCATGATGTAAAATCATTCTAATTAAAACAGAATCAATAGTAGCTTACATTAAGTCAAGAGAATGTTAAATAGATGAATCATATTTGACATTACTTCAATATTTTTCAATCTAATTCAGCTTTCCAGAAGTAGAATGTTTTGCAAAATATTCTGGCTGTTAACCTGGTATTAACATAAAGCTAAGAAGAGTATATAGAGATGTCCATAGTTTGTCCTGATTCCATATAGAACACTTAATGAAATATTACTAGCAACTACTTGACTTTTAGCATTTACCAGATTTTTATGAATATTTGTATCTGTGAGATGTTTATTGTGACAGCAGCATTATTTTGCTGTGATGCATTATATTACGAAAGAAAGTTAAAAATTATGAAAACACTCATTTATGTAATGAATGACCAGGTAAATATTACCATGCTTCATAAACACATTACCATATTTATCCGAATACATGATGACCTTAAATACAAGATGACCCCCTTTTTCAGAACTTAATTTTGGAATTTATAGCATATATAAAGCATCTATAAAGTGAAGAAGTTTTAAGTGTTGCACAATATTTTTAACAAACTAAGAGGCACTTAAGCTGATTCAATTCTATTTCAATTATTTTATTATTATTTTAAAATATATATATATTTTTTTACATAATTTGAATTTGCGAGTCAATTCATGTAAAGAACAAGATGAAAATGAAGTTTTATCATTGCGTGCATGAGAAGTGATGGCGGGAGCAGGGCATATTATGGATAAGATTTTTTATTTAATCACCATTTCCTAATATAACACATTGTTACAAACAGTTTTTACCCAGTTCAAATTTGTGCAGAAATTCATGTAAAGGGCAAGAAAGACTGGAATGAATGGAAATGTTCTTGTATGTGTGCAGCTGCATTGGGAGGAAGGGATCGCGCAGCTAAATCTCTCTCTGTTTGACTAATGGCACTAAATGCATTCAGTACAACATTCAACACCACCACCAATGTGAAAGGAAATCTTCTAGTTTTATTTTAGTCTTGGAAAGAAATCTTTTTACTCCTGAAATTGTTCTATAACTAACCTTACTGCAAAAATAAAATGCACAATATCTACCACATAGATCCTACCTTGGCAATAAGCTTCACTGTTTCCTCCAGGCTTCATCATTGCCTAACCCGCAAATTTGAAACCTACTTTTTCCTGTAAGCTATTCAGAAAACATATATTGGGAATACAAGATGTTCCCCGGTTTTCAAGTTAATGTTTTGGAAAAAAAAAAAAAAAAAAAAAAAAAAAATTGTCTTTTGTTTGGATAAATATGATAAATGTGGTTCAATAGAACAATGACTAAAATTATCCAATTTTAGAAATTAAGTCTATCCACATTATATCATAGTTATCATTCCTGAACTACAGTTATCTTACAGGCACGACATTCTAAACCAAGGTTTGCAAAATTTCTGACTCGTGTGCAAACTTTCTCTTAGATTTCTTTGAACTTTCAACTTTTCTCCTATCTCATCGTGTATTTCTCTGTATGGCAATGTATTAAATTTATTTCAAAAATTTCAAACCATTACTCTATCAGGCATATGAACAGCAGGAAATCAGTCTATAAATCACTATTTCAATCCCTACTAAAGTTTGTCGTCACATAGGAACATGAAGATTGTGTATGTTAAAGCATATGAACTTTTTGATATAACAGCATTAACAGAAACATATGGTTTCACATATGGTTGTACAAAGTCTTTGTGTCAAGTGATTAATTGGCACATAGAGAGGAAAGAAGAGAATGTGGAACAGAACTGATTAGAAACAGTGCAGTACGAGGCAAACAATTTTCCATAATATGGCCAAAATAAAGCTCTATAGAAAGAGTAAGGATCTCTTGGCCAAACCTTGTGGTATTCCATAGTTAATGTCTTGCTCCTTAGATCCAATGTTATTTATTTCAACATATTGCTTTCTAAATCTACATTTTCTTCCGAGTGATGATTCTTTACAATTCAAGTTTGCTATTAATTGAAAATGAGCAATCATTACATTAATTTATTGTTTTGTGTTTTGTTTGTTCCATTTATATGACACTTTAATATCTAAGGCCATAATGACAACTCTTGCTTTTGGAATAATTATTAATCAGCAATGATGTTCACTCACTTATGACCCCCCAGGGGCCTACTATGGTAGGTACAGGTTTGGCGTACCCAGGGGTTCCCAAGCCACTTATCGCCACTTCACGCTATCCATTGCCATCTGTTACTGCCATGTCTTTTTTCTGCTTTTATGTATTTCGCTTGTTTACACTATCACCCTCTTCCTCTTCTAGGCTTACAGAGATTATTAGAATTTTAAGACCTTAGGATTATTACTACCCAGGAGCTCACTTTGTTAGTTCAGGCACTCGCTCCCATTGTCATCACAGCCACGTTGAACTCCACTTCATATTACACATTATATTCCCCATTATGATAGCCTCTTCCTCTTCTCTAAAATTCTTAAGTTTAAGGTCTTTAGATTTTCGAACTCCTGTCTCACCAACAGTGATCTTTCCTCTCTCCATGGTTCCTGTTCTACAGTTTTGGCACAGCTTTCAACTTGTGTGCTCTCCGAAGGTCTCAAACGTGAAGGTAGAGTGGACCTTCCTCACTACTCCTTTCGTGCGACACTAGGTGCGGAGCCGTTCCGATGTCATGTACACTCACGTAGCTCCCAAGGGGCCAGGTCTCCGTGAGCAGTTCGGCGACAGTAAGTGGCTGGGTTGATCAGGGGGACCCAACGTGTTACTGCTGTCTGGGGCCTGATGTAATCAACCACAAGTCCCCTGAATTAACACTGACTCCGTTGAGGCAGCATAGCCTTTAGTAGAGAGCCACTGGCAGTTATTCCAGTGGTAGGGGTACAAAGTCAGGCCTTCCTTTAGTGAAACTGTCGCATACCGGCCAGTAGTGATAGTTGGAGGGTAACTCCTCTAAAGTACTTCTTGAAATCAGGCCTATAGCAGGTGCTCCAGGCTGGCACAGACCGAAAGATTTAGGTGTCTCTTCCTTGTATCTCCCGGGTGGCAGGCTGATGCCGACGGTTCTGGTTGGGGCACTATACCATCATGGCTCCTCTGCGCTTAACCCCTTTAATGCTACTTTTTTTGTTATGCGTTTGATGTGTGAAACCAAGACAATGAAAGACATTAGTCCATTTTACATACAAAAGGAACTGGACAGGATTCGCAGTAGAGTCACAAATGCAACAAGATGTAGAGATGGCACACTCTTGAGATATCCACTTCAGAACAACTGGAGAAGCTACTGAGTCATACGTAACAATGTAACAATTTGCCGGTTTGTGCCCAATGTGGGCAAAACACACACAATGGTTCTGTATGCGAAAACACACACAATGGCTCTGCATGCGCTCAAGGCCCCACTTGTGTCAACTGTGGAGAGGCACATACATCCAACTCTAAGGAGTGTTCCTGTTTAATTGAGGAGAAGACCATGCAGGAGATAAGAGTCAAAGACCATTTAACTTTTCAGGCAGCACAGAAACGTTATCTCGAGCTTCACCCGACTACTCCTTTGAAATATTCTGCTGCTGCCTGCCAGCCGGTGCGGAAACAGGATGCTATAGTTCAGACGCTCCCTGGTCCTCGTGCCCATGTGTACCATCTACATCTTCTGCCACAGTTTCTGACTGCCTGATTCGTAAATCGCCCGTTCATCGTCCTATAAATCATTCTCGCTCTCCTAACCGCACGACTTGTTTGAACAGTGATGGCAATCTGGATTTGTTCCCGGTTGGCTACCACACTAGACTGAGCTGAAGATCAACGAAGAAGAGAAAGCTTAAACTGAATCAAGCGGTCCTAGCCAATCATGAATTTGCTACCTTACCAGTGCACGCATAATGAACAACAGCCCTCTTACTGTCCTTTTAATGTCCCTCCTCCAGTGGAATATACGCGGTCTGCGCGCACATCAGCCTGAACTGGATATTTTAATCCAGTCTTACACTCCTCTTATTGTCTGCTTGCAGGAGACAAAACTTCGCCCTCGAGATATCTTCTTTTTACCTCTGTACATGCCCGTATGTTTCGATAGGACCAGTGCTCTCCTGCACACGGTGGTTCTATTGTCCTGGTACGTGAACGACGTGTGTTTCCGACCTGTGCCACTTACCACTCAACTGCAGGCTGTTGCTGTCCACCTTTCTCTTCCTGGTTTTAGTTTTTCAGTCTGTAGTATCTATGATCCACCTTCTCCCATTGCCACTGCCGACTTGTACATTTAGTTTCGCAGTTATCTCCGCCATATCTTCTGGTGGGGGATTTTAATGCCCACCGCCCTCTTTGAGGATCTCCTAGGGCATGTGCAAGGGGGAACCTTACTTAGTGATCTTTTGGACCAGCTGAATCTTTCTCTTTTGAATACTTGTGTGCCTACCTTACTCTCAGACTCTACCAGCACCCTTTCTCATCTCAATTTAAGTCTCTGTTCAGCACAGCTTGCACACCATTTGTAGTGGAATACTGTCTCTGACGCTCACTCCAGTGATCATTTTCCAGTTGTTCTTACATTTCTTCATTGTTCTCCTCCAACCTCTGGCACCCCAAAATTTCAGTTCAACAAAGCAGATTGGTCACTTTATACTCACCTAGCCCATTTTGCTGTTGCCGAATATCTCAAGATCAATAGTATGGTTGAGCACCTGGCTTCTGTTATCATAGCCACTGCCGAACGCTCCATTCCCCTTATGTCTTCCCAACCTAGGCATATCCAGGTTCCATGGTGGAACGAGGACTCCGGCAAAGCTATCCGTGCGAGGCGAAGTGCTCTTTGGATCTTCAAATGTCACCCAACGGAAGATAACTTATTAGTCTATAAATGACTTTGGGCTAGAGCGCGGCACTTTATCCGTGAAAGTAAGAACACCTCTTGGAAACGTTATGTTGAGAGCTTTCATAGCTCCATGCCCACGTCTGTTGTGTGGGATCAAGTTAGGCTTGTAGTCGGTAAGGCAAAACTGTGTGTTATACCCGGTCTAAGGGTAGAAGGTGACACCCTGGTGGAACCAGTCTTTATTGCCGACACCTGGGGCAGAACCTTTGAGGCAGTTTCCAGTTCTACCAATTACAATCCAGCTTTTGTTCCACACATGGTCACATTGGAAGCCCAGGAGTTATCATTTTGCTCTGATGCCATGAGGACTTCAACCACCCTTTTAGCCTTCGCAAGCTAGAACATGCCCTCTTATTCTAGACATTCTGCTCCTGGGCTCGATGCCATACATGTGTCGCTGCTTCAGCATCTGTCTATGGATGGTAAGCTCTTTCTCCTCCAGCTCTATAATCGTATCTGGCTTGAAGGTGAGTTTCCTGCTGCATGGCGCGAGGCTACCGTTGTTCCCATTTTGAAACCTGGCAAGGATCGCCAACTTCCTCCAACTACTGCCCAATTTCGCTAACTAGTTGCGTTTGCAAGGTTATGGAACGTATCATCAATGGGCGGTTTATGTGGTGGCTTGAATATCTTATCGAACATTCAGTGCGGATTTTGTCGTACCCGTTCTGCTATCGATCATCTGGTGTCTCTTTCGACTCATATTATGATCAGGTTCCTCAGTAAAAGCCAGACTAGCTGTATTTTTTTATTTAGAGAAAGCTTAGAATACATGTTGCTGGACTGGCATTCTCTGTACAATTCATCAGTGGGGTTTCCATGGTCATCTTCCCATATTCATTTGGGAGTTCATGAAAGGCCTGGTATTTCGTGTGTGAATGTGGGTTTGGTTTATCTGATTATTTTACTCAGGAGAACAGAGTACCTCAGGGTTCAGTACTTAGTGTCATGCTGTAACTTATAGCTATCAACCCTCTGTTGAATACCTTCCCCAGTGATTTCATTGTCATTGTTGATGATTTTGTTGTATACCTCACAGCTCAGGGTACCTGTCTCCTTGAGCGTCGTCTCTCGCAGTGTCTAGACTCTATGTTCTCCTGAAGTATAGCAAATGGCTTTCACTTCTCCTCCGAGAAGATGGTTTGTGTAAATTTCTGGCACCAGAAGGAGTTTGCTCCTCCTTTTCTCCACCTCGGTGCAGAAATGTTACTGTTTGTTGAAGAAGCAAAATTCCTGGGCTTAATGTTTGATAGAAAGCTATGTTGGTCTGCCCATATAATTTATTTGAGGGCGCGGTGCATAGTTCTTTTTTTACATGTTTTAAGTGGCACATCCTGGGGAGCCGATAGGAGCGTTCTTCTGTGCCTCATACATTAGTCCATTCCAAATTGGATTATGAGGGTATCATATATTCTTCTGCGCGACCCTCTATCCTTCTTCGATTAAACACCATTCATAATCAAGGCATGCGACTAGCAACTGGCGCTTTCCGCACTAGCCCAGTCAATAGTGTCTGTGCGGAAAGGGCAGAACCACCATTGTTATCACTGTGAGTTTCTCTTGTGCAGCTATGCCTGCCATCTGTCCAGTATCCTCAACACCCGGCTCACTCATACTTTTTTCATGACTCTTTGGATGCTTCATATGCCTCTTACTCCTTCGCCCTCTTGCCACCAGGGGTAGGTTTTGGTAAGCTTCATGCCTACCGTGCTTCCCAAGCAAGAAACCCATTTCCCTCCTTAGCTTTGCCCAGGGAGCTCTATCTATCTTGGGTCCTTTTGTTTTTCGAAGTCGACTACCCCTGATTTCATCCTTTGATCCCAATTTTTAGCACTTAAAAACCAACATTGCAACCACATTTTTATTTATACTGACGGATTGAAGAATGATCAAGGTGTTGGATGTGTCTTTGTGGTTGACAACCAATGTTTTACTTTTCGTCTTTTACGACAGTGTCCGACTTTTACGACTGAGCTATTTGGTATTCTTCAGGCTCTTTTTTATGAGCAGTGACATGCGCTACCACTCATTGCAATATGTTCAGATTCTTTGAGTGCTCTCCAAAGTCTTCATCTGCTGTACACTTACCACCCAATCGTATGGCAGATTCAAGATTGCCTTCACTCCCTTTCGGCAGCAGGTTTAAGTGTGACGTTTCTGTGAGTGCCTGGTCACATGGGAGTAGTGGGAAACGAGACAGCTGATTCTGCTGCCAAGAGAGCAATTACATCTTCCAGGATATTTTCCTCTTCCGTTCCCACGAGTGATCTTAAGGCGGTGTTACGAGGGACCATTCTTTCTCATTGGGCGACTGATTAGTCTAGAACTACTAGAAACAAGTTGTGGGTAATTAAAGCGCTCCCTGAATCCTGGAAAACCTCTTGTCATGCCTCCCTCCGAGAAGAGATTATTTTATGTCGTCTGCTTATCAGACACTGTTATTTTAGTCACTGTTATTTACTGCAAGGATAGCCAACTCCAGTTTGTCAGTGGGGCATAACCTTGACAATGAGACCCCTTTTTAATTGAGTGCCAATTTTTAGCTACATCACGACTGTCGCTGAGTTTGTCGCACGAAATGCGTGCCATTTTAGCAGACAGCCTGATTGCTGTAGAACATGTTTTATCTTTTATTCGACAGTGTCCTATGATTGGACGTATATAGTTTTAATTTTGTTCTACAGCTTTGACACTGTTTGGTTTTATTTATTTCCTTTAACCTCCTTAGGTTTTCTATATTTTATTATCAAAATGTTATATCCTAAATTTTAATCCTTGTTTTAGTGTCTGTGTGTGTGCATGTTTTATAGCATGAACTTTTAGTCCTAAGTTTTATTTTATGCTTGTTTTTGTTTCTTGTATCTCATAGAGCGCTAATAATCTTATAGGTTGGGCGCCCTAAAACCTTACTTCTCTCTCTCTCTCTCTCTCTCTCTCTCTCTCTCTCTCTCTCTCTCTCTCTCTCTCTCTCTCTCTCTCACACACACACACACACACACACACACACACACGCACATGCACACACAGATGGTCACTCAAACTTTTGAGAATGGGCAACAATGAGTTACGGAAAGCTAAAGCAAGTTCTCCCACCTTTAGATCAAAATTCAGATATGTTCGAGCCTGGGCCCCAACAATGTGCAGCATTAGCAGTTCCATGTATGTGTATGTGGGTGCTGCTATGCCATATGCAAGGATGGATCCCAAGCAAGGGCATTTCTGGGTAAAGATTTTCTATGAGTTTTAAAGTCTGTTTAAGAGAAGGAGAATGCCTTGACAGATTGCATCAGGCAGGGATCTTTGTCTTGCTATCCATAATTTACTGAAGTTAAGAGTTTAGAAGAAGAAGAAGGGAATCCCTCAAAGACTAAGACTGTGCAGGATGGCCAGCTATAACAACAATGGATGAAAATGCAAGGAAAGCAGATTGCACATTACCAAAGATCATTATTGCACACGTAGCAGATTCAAGAAACCCTGAGTATTGGATTGGCAGCAGCAAACAGCATCCTTAAAACTTTCATATCAGTAAACTCTGCAGTCATTGCATCTCCTACCACTGCACAAATAAGCAGAAACTATGGTACCAATGGTACAATGGTACCAGGAATTGATAGAAACACTTGATGGGTAAAGTTCCAAAAACATAATTAGCATCGTACCACATGACAAAAGCTGAATGCATCAGTATGATCCAGAAACTAATAGACAGTCATTGGTCTGGGTCTTCCCAGGAGAGGTGAGCAAGAAGTATCACGAAGATAATAATCTGTTTTTTCTTCTCAGATTAGTGGCCATATTGGGCAGTTCCATTTGAGAGCGAAAGGAATGATACTAGCAGACAATACATAACAAAATATTTGCCATAAGCTTGACTGAACTGAGAACTACGATTGGTCTGCATAAAATGTTGTTGCAACATAACACCACCACTACCCACTCCAACTAGAAGCAACCCAATTTCTGCATGAGTCAGAAATTAAATATTTGTCCGGTTCTCCCTAAAGTATAAATCTAGCTTCATGCCACTTTTTTCTTATCTTCAAAATCAAAGAAAAAAATTTAGGTCAACAATTTCACTCACCTGAAACTGTAGCAGCTGTTTATGAAGAATGTACTTACACTATTTCTAAAGAAGAATGGCATTAGGCATTTGAAAAGTGGTTGAAAGGATGAGATGATATATTCATCATCTTTTAGAATGATTATCATACCATTGTATATCTTTAGGTTTATTTATGTTGGGTTTTTATATCAATATTTTCACACACACACAGATATATATTTTCATGCTTCACCAGGAATTGAACCTGGGACCTCTGATTTGGGAGTTAGTATGCTAACCACCAGACAAAAAACAGCTATAAAGGCAGCCATTAATTTATTGAAATACATTCTCAGTGGCTTTTGGCCCCCTTGTCAACCATAGATCTGTATTTGATTGACAATGGGGAAACAGCCCTTCTAAACATATTCCCTATTAATGTAAGCAGCATTGTTTTCAATCAACCCCATACTTCAGTTGCGAAACTTCTCTTGCAAAATCAGAATATTAGAGCTCATGAAACTATTTTTTATTTGGAAACAGGAATTTCTGGATGTGGATCCACTTACACTGCCAGAGATCCATCAACACATGATTCGTAGTCCTCCACCCACAACGTGGCCAAAATCACCTAATTTCAAAGCATTCCGTTTTCCAATGCAATCTAGTGATGAAGATTCTAGTCAGGTAAGTGTTTGTTGCTTTCTCTTGTATAAAACTATTCAGGATGGAGATATAAGTATTGCTCTAAAAGTTTACAAAAGTGGAGCATTGACTTGTACAACTTGAACCTGCTCCCTACTACTATACAATGCATATGTTAGGATTGTTTATAAATATGCATATATTTCCTTTACAATTACTCACAGTGCAATTAGCCTTAAACAAAATTTTCACCTTCAAGTCTTAACAGTATTTATCTAAATATGTAAACATCTGTAATCTATAGGTTTCCAGTTTTCCTTAGAGTTGCATAAATTAAAATAAACTTAAGGCAGATGGATTCAGTGAAGGAAGATTACGGCCAGAGCCTGAAATAAACTGTCACAAAATTTAGTAAGGCAAAATAGTTGATTGTTTTGCCCAGTTGTTAAAGGTAAACAAAATATATATAATAGTTAGGAATATAAGAGACAAACACATAAAGGAGTTCAAAAAGTACAATACTTAGGCTTTACAAGAGTGTCACTTATCTTTGCTAATCTTTCCAATTTCTTGAAGCTTGGGTCATAGCTGCTATGTCACAAAATAATTATAAAGTAAGAGCTGAAGCTTTCCTGACATAATAATTAGACACACTCAAATTTCGTGACTCGCTAAACTTGCAAAAAGGTAAAAATTCTTAAAATGACAGAAGAAATGCATACAAAGACAAATTTGATTATTTAAATGTGTTTTGAATACCATCTACTCGCAAAATTTTGAAATTCCCGTTCTATATACAAATTTTTAGGTTTAGTTATGAAATTAATCACATATAGTGAAAAAATCATAAATTCAAGCTGTTATCCAATTTTGGTTAGCATTTTTCTCTCTCAGCTTTAATACATACTGTAAGAGCCCGTTAGCACACATGTTAGCTATGTTGTCTGCATTCGGTTGATAACAACAGCAAATTTTAGTACCAGCAGACTAGTGAAGCTGGTGAACCAGCGAGATTGGAGAGCTGATATCCTGCATACACATTCTCTTACTTCCATAAGCATCTCTTGTATGCCTTCCTAGCTTGGGCAAGTATTTCTAATGCTTTTAATGCAATTCCACGACCTTAACTCGGTCTTGGCCTATGTAGCAAAGAACATACATCAGTTATCGTTTAGTTGTCTGATTTGTGCTGCCATCTGTCCTTGCTTTAGTCAACTATTAGGAATTTTAGGAGATTTAGTAATATTGACTGCTCTTGGGTAGTTGTGCCATTTTCTTTGAAGGTGATGGATGATCTGTTTGTTGTTTGTGCTCTTAAATGTTAAAATGCTGCATTTTTCTCGATTTCTGTGAACTGAAGCTGAAATTCAGGATACAAATGAAGCTGTGGAAAATTCTGATTCCGAGGGAGAGTTTTGCAAACTTTGAATAAATGGAGTGTAAGCAGCTTTACGCAGTTTTTTTCAAACTCATATTTGATACTTTTTGTAAATTTGAAATAAAATATTAATACAGAAGTTATGACTATTTTCTTACTTGTTGAGAAATCCTTGAATGCCATACTTTTAGATTGTCCCAATACTTTTTGGCAGATTTAATTGATGTACTATAAATAATAACTCAAAGTAGACGTAAAAATCCTGGGTTTCTTGGCACTTCAACTACTGAAACGCATGGGCTTCAAAGTGTTAAAAAGCAGTAGCATAGGCAGTACGTTTGTAAGAATATTGTTCAGTATGCCATCACAAGTGAGCTTAGATGAGCAAATAAAGCAATTCTCACAGGATGAAATGAAGAGGTCGGGAGAAATAATGCTTTGTAGTTTTTGCAATAAAAGAATTCCATGGAAAACTTCTGATGCTGTAAAAAAGCACATTGCTAGCCAAAAACACGTGGATGCAACAAAAGTGCATGAGTGACAGAGAACAATGTTCGAGGCGGCTGAATGTTCAAAAGGAGCAAAGGTATGTAATTTCCAGTTTTTCTGCACTTTTTACTTCATTTCTGTGACAGATATGTTTATTCTGTTGCTTCGAGTTTGAAACTGGGTATAGAGAGGTAAAGAGATATTGTGCCTATTTAATATAAATGTCAGTTTAGTTCCTTTTTAAAGCACATGTTTTCAGAAATCAGAACATCATTTGCAATATCAGGTGTATAATGCAATATCTTATGTTTTGTTACACTCTTTTTCTCTTATTCAAGTGAACCTACTTATTTTGTTCAATTATAATGTGTTTTACATCATTTTATAACATTGTCATATTTCAGAGGTACTGAGCAACATGGAGATAAACTTTGACCAAGTTGTGGCCTTAGTAAGTGACTCAGCCAGGTATATGACCTCATGTTTTGCTGGGTTGTCACTTCTGCCAGATTAGTCTGCGCACATAAGATCAACCTCTTTGGTATGTGATGAAGGGCTGCTTGTCATCCCTAAATAAATTAGTGGTGTCAGTTAAACAGACTTCATGCATGCCAGAAATAAGTAACATGTCTTTCCTGCAGGAGAAGGGATCTATGCCAGGGGTGTTTCTAATTCTGGAATTCCTGGGTAGAAGCAGTTGAGTGGCTGGCAGATAACTGGGTCATTCTTTTTTAATTATTTTGCTTCCCTGATGGCAAAGAATCATTTACTGCTACATCCTCCCACCTTCAAAATATAGCAGACACTGAGTTACAGATGCTTTATGTGCAAGCTCTGTTTGTTAAGTCTGTAGCTT
Source organism: Hymenopus coronatus (assembly GCA_030762935.1). NCBI lineage: Eukaryota > Metazoa > Arthropoda > Insecta > Mantodea > Hymenopodidae > Hymenopus > Hymenopus coronatus. The sequence goes on from CM060894.1 coordinate 60,594,038, forward strand.
TAGTGATGAAGCCATTATTGTTGAGGCTGGAAACAAATTCAAAACTTGTGGCTGCAGAATTATATCTGAAACTGCAGAATTTGAAGAAACATTTGCAAATGTTTGTTGGGGGAACTTCCAGCAACAGGGTTCAGGAAGAGCTTGATGCCTTGAAAGGCCATCTTAGGGGAAGTTCAAATGAGGAAATAAAAATTGCGGCAGGCCATACACACACTAAGCTGGACAGCCTTATGTTGGGGGGACCCTGTTCATATATTTCTGGAGGCTGTGGCTGTACTCTTCAACAGGCAGAATGTATTGTCACAGAAACCAACTGAAGGCCCTTTCTAGTAAAATACCATTGATGAAGGAGTACATTATACTTTGGACTCCATGCATATATTGCTAGTCTATGGTGTAACACACTGTAGTCATTCCTGTGTCTGGTGTTACATATGTAAAAGAGTGTGTGCAGTGCTGGCATGCAAAATATATGATATTAAGCTATGGAGGAAAAAGGACTTAATGAGATGGGACAAACCAAGAATTATGGCAATTCAAAATTCAACTGGGTAAAATCCCTATAGTGTTTTTTTAAATATTGTATAAGTCTAATCACACACCCACACAAATTAGGTTAAAAAAAATACATATATACATATATAGGTATGTGTGTGTGTGTGTATAAAAATTTATACTTATGTACTCCTTTTTATGTATGTTTATTTTATTCTTGTATTTTGCTTACCATCTCACTAAAGGGCAGTCCCTATCTAAAGCAGCATGCTCATTGGGACATTCTATATAAATAAATAAAAATAAAAAAAAAATCTGGAGAAGAATAAGTAAAATTAGAAACAACAATGGAGAATTTTGCTAAATAAGCTTGAGAGTAAAAATAAAAGGATTGAAGAATCAGTTAAATGAGGACTAATCAGTAATTTAAAATGAATTAAATTAATTTAGTTAATTAAATTACTATATTATTAAATAAATAGAATAAAAAGATTTAAGAGAATATTAACTAGAGGTGAAGTAAAAGATAGATAAAATTATTAAATGCATACTTAGTTTAAGAGTGTTACTGGTTGCAGTAGTAGTACAGTATTCAATTCTTACTTTCTCTATACGTACTATGTACATAGTGTATAGAGAAGGTATTGCACTCCACCCAAAAATTTGATACCGAGATTTCACTGGAAATATATGTTTTAGGGTCCCTTTTATCTAAAAAAAGCATTTTCGAAAAAAGGTCCAGGTGTGTGTGTGTGTGTGTGTGTGTCTGTGAACACGATAACTCAAAAACGAAAAATTAGTAAAATACCAAACTTGGTAATTAAGTTTAGTATATTTCAGGGATGCGACACACAGATTTTGAGAAAAATCCCTGCACACCCAACTACCCTTTACATGGAACTTTTTTCGAAAATTTTGATTTTCTCAAAAATGGCTCTACGATTTTGATTAAAATGTTGTATATTAAAGCTATTTACCTGAATAATAAAATGTATATCTTGAATTTTCTGGGAATAGCCTCTGAAGGGTACTTTATTCTGGATGAATTTTAAATAACTGCTAAACCGTAAGAGATGGAAAAAAACTTACTGCATGAAAAATGTAGAGCACATTAAAACACACAATTTAGGTTATATACATTTTTTTCATGGAGTTCATCGTTTTTGAGACATTCCATGTTTTTGGTTTCTGCTTTAAAAAACTTATACTTTTTTCATACAGGAAATTTTCAACTGCTGTCCGTACAAACAAAGGAACTTCAGTAACATAGCAACCAGCCTTTGACTATCACTTTAACCTTATTTCGCTCCTACTTACAAGGAAGCAAGTAATAAGAAGTAATAGAAGTATAAGCTTTTTAAGAATAATTTGTTGCAGAGATGTAGAGAAAGTCATGTGAATGGTACACATCAGATTTTTTGATTAGGAAACTCTCACCTATTCTGTGCCTCACTGTATAATGCCTAAATTGATGGAAAACTAAAGAAAGAGCAATACGCTTACAAGAAGCATCTTCTAAGCAACAAAAAAGTTATTTCACATAAACAGTATGTCTTAATGAGCTCTGCATTTCTCTGGCAGAAAATTTTATCTTTATAGTTTCCCAGGAAAATAAAATTCAATGGGACTGAAAAGAGCTTTGCAGGCTATTTTGCTTTTGTCATTATAGTATTTCTAACATACTTAGGATATTTAAATCAGCACTAGAAATGTTTCTTGGAAAATATAAACTTATTCATATAAATGGTAGTTGGATATGGAGTAATTCGCTGAAATACTTTGCCTTACAACCTTAAGAGGTACATGACTTAAGACTGTTCACAATAACCAAGAACAGTAATCAGAACAAGTACAACAAAGTTAGAATACATATATTATAATGTGAGTATTCCCAATTAATGCAAAGCTTTTTCAGGACCTAGGATTGGGAAAGAAAGCTTGATGCAAGTTTCTCATTCTCATTTCCGGGCATGGCAAATTAGATCCATATTGTGCATATTAGACTCTTTGCTGTAGAGATTATTGTAGGCAGCCATGATATGAAACAACTGCTAGAGGTCTCTCTAGTCACAAGTTGGAAACCTGAAACTGGAAGAAATTCTAACAAATGTGTGCCCTAACCTTAGATCCTGGCATCCACAAAGCCATTAGCCTTTGGTTCTTCTAGTGAAAAGATCATGTGTTTTTATATATGCAACTCCAAACAGGCTATTTCCTCAAAAATAATATGGAAAACTAGCTGGCATCATAGCTCAGTTGCCGGGTTTGATTCCCGGCTGGAGGGTTGGGAATTTTTCTCTAGCCAAGATTATTCCCATTCCTCCTCAGAGTCTGGAAGCATGAATGAGAGTGAGAATATTAGTGTGATCTAGGAATACAATGTCTAAATAAAAGGAAGCCCAATGAAAATTGTATATGAGTGAGCAACATTGCCAATAGTTAGTATGTTCCAAAGGGAAATGCACTGATATGACGTGCAGATAAAGCAGTGTATAAAGGAACAAACAGAATACAAAATAGGGAAAACAATAAAGAACAGTAAAAACCAGTATAAATTTAAAAAAAACAGCAAACAACATTAGTGTGTGCCATTAATAAAGGAATAAAAGCTTGGTATACCTAGAGAAATTGGAAATACTAATGGTTCTGCATTTTGATAATGTTTACTTAATCAAATTTTGATTTTGACTAATCCAAATTATATTGGCTGAAGTTGAAGAGGTGAAAAATATTATGTCAGTTAAAAGCAAATGAAATCTCAATACACAAAGCAAGCCGTCCAGTTTGTGATTGATATGCATTCCATTCTCTTGTTAACCAACAGCTTGTATGCTGCTTTGCTTCACATTCTTGTTTCTGTTCAGTTTGGGTACCATTTTCGGGTTATTGTGGATCAGTCTTTAAGTATAAAATTTGCTAGTTTTCCTATATGATGTGCACACTATCAGAATATATCTGAAGTTTTTTGCAGAATGTTATTTCTTCTTCTTACCATAGGTAAGGTAGAAACATTAGAAAAGCTGTTTATTAATAAATTATGTAAAAAGTTTTTTTTGTTTGTGTGTGTGGTTTCTTTTTTGGAGGGGGTTCTTCTGAAGATAAGGGAAAAACACAAAACGTCTTGAATGTCAGGCAGAGATGCTATCCCTAACCATGGAGGAGTATTACAAATTTAAGACAGTTTTGCTACCATAGACGAAAATGGAAAATTAGAAGTTACAAAAGCTTATCTTAGCTGAGAAGTACAAAATCTATACTGCATACAAATACCAATTTGATAAATAAATTAGTTTCTAAAATCACAACTAATTTTATATTTGAAATAAACTTATAAACTTACATAAAAGTTATTTAAGTCTTTTTTTCTTGTTTTTAATCTAGCTGAGTAGATCATTAGGTTAGATGGGTTTATTAATATGGATCCTTTATTCCTTACCAAGTGTCCTCTGAATATCATTCATGCTCATTCGTCTTAATCTCATCTTAACTCACCTTCCTCATTCATTTGGCTAATGTTACAGGAAAGTTTGTACAAAGGTAGCAAGAAATCTCCACTAAAAACTGCTGTTTCACCTCGCCAATCACGAGGAAATTTGGAAGACTGTTCAAGAGATTCACCTCCTAGTCAAACTTCTATGTGTTCTCGTATAATTTCACCACGTCCTCATCATCGCTCTACAAGTGACACAAGAGGTAACAGAGTAAATTACATAAATAGGGCTGCATATTGTATCTGTATAATGTGGAGTGTTCATAGAACAACTATGACAGCTAATCAAACATGTAAAGTATCAAGAATTTTATGTGATGTCAGTGGTCGTGTTAAAGTATGTAACATTTTTCATTGGTTTACTCAGTTCTAGGCTTAAGCTACATTTTTGTGCTAAAAGTTACAGAAACTAAAGTATCATGAGAAATCTCCAAGCAAGTGTTTACATGCTGAGAGAATATAGTTATTCTCTCAGCCCAATTAAGAGTTATACCACCCTTAACCCTAAAGCTTGCTCAGGAATATTGTCATAGCAATAAAGAGTTTTGAAAACAAACATAAAAATTGAGGCAGTCCCTATGTTCATATCTAAATCAGTAGAAAATGTACTACTTTGGCAATTTCATTTTTCCTACAGAGAGAGAGATAGTGTAAAGCAGTGGCAAGGCAATTAAAACTAAGTACCATTTTTCCATCCACACATCTCAAGCCTTCAACTGATTACCCTCTTCCAGCTTTAGCAGGCTGTATTTGGAGAGGTAAGAAAGGTAGGGATGGAGGGTGAGTTTGCCATCACCCCTGTATCATTGTTACAATATACATGGCCTGAATGTAGGATGAGAACAAATACTTGTTTTCATAAGTAAGTAGCAACATTGTCAACAATCTCCCAACCTCAATTGTGATCACTCACTGCCATTTGCAATGCCCTCTCTCTCACCACTGACAAAAACCTTGCAATGCACATGCAAGTCTGAATCACATGGTAATATGGGAGAAGGGAGAATGACATATTCGGCAATAGTTGCACCCACAACCTTCTGTGCAGTTTTTCATTAACCTGACAGGATAATACTAACTTTTTAATGGATGCCAAGACTAATGGCATATGCCTAATGCTATTAATTACAATTTGAATGTTTTGGAGATATAGGTTTATCAAAATAACATGTGAAATCAAACTTTCTCCCCACTCTCACGAAGAATCGGAGGAAAATATGACAGCTAGTAAATAGAAAAATGTAGGATTGATAAGTTATAATTCTTCAATGAGCTGCTCAGATCTTCTTTATTATAAAGTATCATATTTTTAACAGATGAGCACATATTTTGCTTAATTCCTTATGTTAAAATTGCATTTTAGGTACATAAAATATTCTCAGTTTACTACCTGCACCATAATTACTAATATTTCAACTCTCATGCATGTTTGGGACCATATGAATTAGAAAACCATTAATAACAATCAACAATTAAAGATAAGTACCTAAGGTGTTCTGTAAAACTTTGCATCATGTAAATAGAGAAAGTTTTTGTAGACGGAACAGTAATTAAATCATGAAACAGATATCAGAAAACCAAATAAGTACACTCAAAAGAAAAAATCTCATGTGTATGACTTTCTCTAGCTGTTGAACAACTTTCCTTATAAAAGATTATTCTTTTCTCTATGACATGTGAATCAAGGGAAACATTAGTAGAAATTGTCTTATTATTTGCTTCCTTGTAAGTAGAAGGGAAATATGGGAATACACTAGGCTAAATCGACAGTCAAACCTTTTAAAAACTGGTCCTATGTGAAACAACTGAAGTTCGGCTAGCTTTGCATGGCCTGCAGTAAAATAAGAGAATGAAGCAAAGCATCACTTCCCATTTAAGAAAAGTTAAAGTAGTTTAAAATTAAAATCAGTAACAAGGAATATCTCAGAAATGGTCAGCTCTACATAAAAAGTGTATATAACATAAATTATGTATTTTAACGAGATCTATAATTTTTCTATTATGGTTTAACCATTATGTAATGTTATGCAAAACTCGTCTCGAATAAAATAAAGAAATCTTCAGAGGCTATTTCCAGAAAATTCAAAATATACAGTTTATTTGTGATGTAAATATCTTTTAATAATCAGTATTTTAATCAAAATCATTAAGTCATTTTTGAGAAAAAAAAAATTTTCAAAACATTTTCCAAGAAAGACTAGTTTGGGGTGGGGGGATTTTTTTTAAAATCTTTGTGTTGCATCCTTAGAAGAAACTAAACTTAAATACCATTTGGCTGTTAATAGTCTTTTCATTTTTGAGCTAAGCTGTCCACAGCTACTAATGGACCTTTTTTTAAAAATTTTTTTTTTCAGTCTTGGGAGACTTCAAAACATATATTTTTGGTGAAATCTCTACCAACTTTTTGGGTGGAATACAATACCTTCTCTATCCACTATGTATATTATTTACATACTGGCAAGAGAAAGTAAAAAAAAATCAAGGAATATGCAGAGTTCATGTATCAACCTTGGGCAGAAAATGAATTCAAATTTTTTTAGAGAACACAGTATACATTTGACTTCCCACAATATATAGTACAGCATAGAATGGGTGGAGATAAAAAAAAAAAAAAAAAAAAAAAACTATTCTTACAAAAGAGATTATTTTATCTACATCATACTAACCTGGATAAGCATTAGTAGAAATGGTCTTCTTTGTAAGCACAAGGGAAATATGGCAAATTGATAGTCATGTCTTTAAAAAGCTGGTACTATGTGAACAATTAAAGTTTGGTTAGCTTTGTAAGGCCAGCAGTAAACAAAGCGAGATGTAAGGAAAGGTAACCCCTTTGAGAAAAGTTTTGTAATTTAAACTTGAAACCAATAACAAGCAATATCTTGGAAATGGTCAACTCTACAACAAAAATGCCTATGCCATAAATCATGTGTATTAACAAGATCTACATATTTGTGTAGTAAGTTTTTGTCTATTTCTTACAGTTTACTAGACATGCAAAATTCATACAAAATGAAGAGGTTTTCAGAAGCTGTTCCCAGAAAATTCAAGATATACATTTTCTTTTTTGTGATGTAAATATAATATACAATATTTTAATCAAAATCATTAGAGCAGCCATTTTTGAGAAAAACATTTTCAAACATTTTTCTTTGTAATAGGTAGGTTGGGGTGGGGAAGTTTTCTTGAAAATCTTCGTGTTACATCCTTGAAGATACTAAACCTATAAATATCAAGTTTGGTGTATAACAGTCTTTTAGTTTATAAGCTATGCTGCCCACAGACACACACAGACTTTTCTCTAAAAATGCTTTTTTTTTTTTGACTCGGACTTCAAAGCATATATTTACGTTGAAATCTCAGTAGCAAATTTTTGGGTGGAATACAATACCTTCTTTATACGCTATGTACATATTACATGTAGAGAAAGTAAAAATCTGATAACACCTGACTTTCTATTTCCTCTATGATTTATTATTTGTATATGGACAATTCTTATAAAACTATTGGCATTAATTACTGAGTTGTTTGTAACACTAGATCACTTATTGCTATAGGGCAAATACAAACATATTTTGAGAGCTACTGACCCCATTCATCTGTTCCACTCAAATCACAAAATTGCACCAACTTAATCATAATTTTATATTATATAATTACAAAAGTTAATTTTTCCATTTACTTCATTTTAGTTAAGATAAATCTTTACAGAAATAGCTACATAACACATTTTGTTACAGACCCAAAGGAAATAGCAAGTCAAATGTTTAAAAGCTGGGTGTTTGTTAGCCTTAAAATTCCAGACTATTTACATGCAATTGCAAGAAACAACTGAATGTCAATTACTTTAAAAAAATGACAAAAGTTCAAATCTTGATGGTGAATATCTCTGAAATGGTTAATAAAACATAAAAACTTTTGGAATAAATTGTAAATTTTGTAAAAGATCTACTTCTTTTGTGCAGTATTTTTTTTTTCCATCGCTTACCATTTACCAGTTATATGACATTAAATAAAATTCCTTCTCAATGAAGAGGATTTTACAAGCTATTCCCAGAAAATTCTAGATATACATTTTGGCATGTAAATATCTTTAAAGTATGGTACTTAATCATAATCATTAGAGCTATTTTTTGAGAAAATGAAACATTTTGAAAAATGTTCAAGTAAAGGGTTGTTTTGGGTGGGTGGATTTTCTTGAACATTTTTGTATTGCATCTTTGGAAGTAATTGAAATTAAATACCAATTTATTAAACTGGCTTTTTGTTGTTGAGTTTATATGCGCGCATGCCCCCCCCCCCCACACACACACAAATTTTCCAAAAATCCTTTATTATTTTTTTTTTATTATTATTTATTTATTTATTTATTTTTTTTTTTTTTTTTTTTTTTTTTTTTTTTTTTTTTTTTTTTTTTTTTTTTTTTTTTTTTTTTTATTCAGTGGTCCTCAAACATGTAATTCTGGTGAAATCTCTTTAGGAATTCCTGGATTGGAATGTAATACCTTCTGTGTACAACTTATATTGTGCATTTTGTTGTAGATACAAAAGGAATAACAATTGTCAAATTTCTATGCTGGTGTTAAAAGTCCATATTGTTTTTAATCAATCACAATAAGCACCTGAATATTAAAAGAAATTTAAAGGAATGACAAAAATATTGAAGCATTTAAACTATTAATAATGGATCTCTGAAATGACTTTTTGCACCTAGAAAGTTATTTGGAAGAAATTGTAAGTTGGAGATCTATATTGATGGTGTAGTTTTTTTTTTTGTGTGTGTGTATGTGTGTGCATGCCATTATGCAAGATTATAGAAAATTCCTTCCAAGTGAAGAGAGCTTCACAGCCTATTTCCAGAAAATTCAAAATATAAATTTTATTATGTAAATACTAATTTATACTATTTTATTAAAAATTGTTGGAGCTATTTTTGGAAAATTTGCCTTGTAAAGGGTGGTATGGAGTTGTGGATTTTTCTGAAAATCTTGTTGTCACATTATTCACTTATACTGAACTTAAATACCAAGCTTTTTGTGTTTAAGTTAAGATATTGACAGGCACAGATAGGAACCTTTTTCTAAAACTGCTTTTTTTTTTTTATTATTTATTCAGATGTCCTCAAAACATATATTCATAGTGAAATCTTGGTAGTAAAATTATGGTTGGTAGAGAAAGTTTGAATATATTAGCGGTTCATCCCCCAAAAAAAATTCTACCTCAGAAGTATGCACTTGTATACAATGCTCAGACTGCCATCAAATATTCATGGAAAAGATAAAAGTAACCTACATACTAAGTCAAAGTGCATTTAAAAATGTCAAATACAAACAAATAAATCAGCAATAACAGCCCACATTTCCCCCTCAACAATGAAACTAAACCTGTTGCCAAAGTCTTGAAATGTACAAGTTGAACTGTCAATATGGGAGAAAATACATATCCTGAAGAACAAAGGCAGTATATTGAATTTTGACCTCCACCTCCTGATCAGCTAAGCAAATTCACTATTCCACCGTAGTATTGTTGCAGATGCTATAAACTCTTTCTGTGCTTCTACAAAAAATAACTAAAGAAAAATATAAAATTTAGTGGATACTAGTGAAACTAAATACATTTCAGATCCTATGTCAGTTGTGTCAAACACATAAGGAAGAGCACCGTTAAGCATTGATTAGTTTTATAGAATGTTTTTCGACAGTTGTAATAAGCCTGCAACAAATACAAAAACTATTGATTTGGACTTGTTAGCCTTTTTGCTAGTTTGTTATGTGCAAGCTTTCTAACCAGTTTGTTGGTATGTAAAGAACGCTTTGCCATTAATATATCCCTTGTCATTGTCACTGCTGTTAGTAAGATGGGAAACTTTTGTATATTGTATATATTTAAATAGATTATACTGACACTTCCTTTAAATGTCCTCAAAAGGATGAAAATAAACTGAAATTGAAGTAGTTAAGTGCTTGAAAGTTGTGGACACAGTCTTGCAAATTTTACAGAAATATAGAAATAATGCTTATAAAAATTACCACTCATTTTTTGTCTCTCTTGAAGAATTTTGCAAAGACAATGGAATTAATGTTTGAAAATTGCTGCACTCTGTAGAAAAACAGATAAATAAGAAAATGATCCAGTGTAGTATAATGTGTATCAGTGTACATTCCATTGTTAAAATGTTAATGAATTGACTTCAAGTTCAAATTACATTAAAACACAATTCACACAGGCTTCACATGTTTAAATGTTTTGTGTTGGGGTTCAGGGAAGAGATTTCAGAGGCAGTTGTATTTTATAATAGTGATTTACCAAGTTCAGTTTCTGTAATCAAAGCTGAGCATGAAATCTGGAAAACAAAATAGGATTCTATTATATTTTCATCCCTTCAACTGCCATTGAGTATTTCAATTCTTGTCGTAGATTTATTTCCAAATTCACAAACCTCTCAAAATTTCTGTGCACTCTACCTGGGATGACAACAGCTAATTCAGAAATGAGTCTCTACTCTCTGGATCTGGAAACTTAACACAATTCATATAGTAAATAAATGATGTACTACATCAGTAAATAACAGAATAAATAACCTGCTGGTGTCCCTTGAAGAGCTAAGGTCTACTGCTAGAGGTAAATACCACAGGAAATTCTCTACACATTTATTCTATAGCATCAGAGAATGAATTTTGTATCATAACTTTATTAGGTCAATGTTTATTAAAATTTTGCATTATTGCTTTTCAAATATCTTGCATACAAATTAGGAATAAGGAACCCTCTCTCCTCATTTGTAATTGCTGAATTTGCCACTGGTTTAGTTGCACATTATGCAATATTAATATAATTAGATAAAACATTTATTGACCCATTGACTAAAAAGTGGCCTTTATTGTATAAAAATCTTCCCAGCTCACTCAATTCATTCCTATATCCCATTATTTTGGTCTAATAACTTTTATAAAAGTAGTAGCACCTCTAATTAAGGCTCTTAAAAAGATGATTTTTGTTGAATTATTGGGCATTAGAAAAGAGAGATTAACTCTATAGATGGGATATGAACCCCTGAATGTAACAATCAGCTGTATTGTCCAAACCATTGACAATGTAAACACATAGCTTTAGGTGCAGAACAATATCAGGAAATTCTTTTCATGGTGAAGTATGTACTGTGCATGCACCTTTTCTTGGATTCTAGTTTTATGGGAAGTGAGGGCCTGGGAAAGGAGAGGGAGTTCACTTGCTTGTCTGTCTGCAGTGTTGTCAACCAAAGAAAGTTTCTTTCTTTCTCCAGTCATTAAGGTTATCTATAAATAGAATAGAGGTTTACTATGAATAGCTGAATTATTAAATTAAACACAGTGCACATGCACATGTACCATACACTGGGATCTACGGATAGATGTTAACTTGCTTTAATCTAAAATATATTTGTTAACAATGTTGTCGATTGCCAGGATCATAGCAGCATCACTAGTGTGCCAGAATTTCATCCTACAAGAGTTCTTTTACATACTAATAAATGTACTGCATTTAAAAACTATCAATCTAGGCCAGGTTTGAGGCTGCAACCCTGGGATCAGAAAGCCTGAACTGAACCAACTGAGACACCCAGACCAATACAAGGTGTGTGGTGTATATGTCTCTAAGTTGTCACACTGCTCTGCTTCTAAAATTGTATGAAACCTACTGAATGAAGACTAGGGAACCAAATGCCCAAGAAAAGGTGCATGCATAGCATTTTAGCTTCAATTTTAACCTTGCACAGCCCTATAGGATTGTTACACGCCTCACAGCCTGCACCAGATAACTTTTTACTTTGTTGTCGTATGCAACACCTAAATTGCCCTTCTAGTACAATCTTAACATAAAATATTTAGGTGGAATACAGCATTCGTTGTGACAACCAAAGGTAAGTGGTACATAAAGCAATCTCTAATGATGATAATTAACTCTAATATTATCTGGCTAAAACTAACTGTTGGCTGCACATTTACACAAGGAGAGCGAATCTAAACACTATGTTACAAGCAGCAGCTATTAATGAAGTAATTGATAGCTAATCCTTGCAGGTTCATATGAGGCATATCACAGAACAATATTGTAATACCTACCTAATAAACAGCAAAGAACTTTATTTTGTTAAATTAAGTAATATTTAAACCTTTAGACAACTTTTTTCATCAAGAGAACAGCAAAAAATAGATTCTATGTCTTTTCTTTTGTATTTGTATCATTGTCAGTGCACTGTCTCAAAACATAATGAACCTTAAATGGCTGCAAATACTTGAAAATTATGTTTGGGTTTTCATTGAAAGTGCTAAGCTCTTTGGCACTGGACTCTCTAAAATGTATTTTAGCAAATATTCTCTCGCACAAACTATGGACACATTCCATACATCTAGCAGTATTGGTATATCATAAATTGTTAACCTATTAAGAAAACACTCTACAAGATAGCTACTGCAAGACTAGTTAGGTACTGCTTTACATTCAGGGTTGATTGTCTACATAACCACGAGCTGACTCAGACTGTTGGTTTACAGTATCTAATATATGAGTATTTTGTTACAGGCAAGTCAAATACTGCAGCAAAGTTTAAACACGGTTGCTTTGTTATATGTAACAAAGATTAAATCTGCTCTTAGAAATTGAACTGATAGTGATAGAAACATGGGGGTTTTCACCAGTATGTGCTGAACTTTACAGAACTACAGTTTTTCTGAAGCTATTAAACCGTTTTCATGCATATGTAATACTTTAATTTTCACTCAAAAATACACAGTATTTAAGTAGCCAATGCAGTGAGAACCTGAGTTGCTAAGAGTATTTATGGTGCAAAATTTGCACACCCTCGGATACTAAGGCATCAGACAAAATAAGTGTTCTAGCTAAGTAAACTGGTTTACACTATTTGTGTAAACTACATTTTATTAATAAAACTTAAAGAGATTGTTCTTATGCATATTAACTTTATGAAGTCTGAAAATATTGAATCATACTTGAACAAATTCATTGCCATGGGTGGGATTTGAGGTAATGGACCTGGCTTACCATGCTGATGCGCTTTCACTGAGCTACCATGGCTTTCATCACCAAATGTGCATTGAATCTGCTGCCTGATTATTCTGTGGCAACATTCAACTTGGAAGTTTATATATGTTACACATATTCGCCTTGGAGGTAATACATATAATAAAGAAAATCAATGCATGTCCGTCATCAGTGAAAGAATGTTTGTATGGAAGGCCGTCTCTGTGATTAAAATATTATCTTTAGCACTGAATTTTTTGTTTGATTCACCTTTTCATACATGTTACTGGTTGAAACTGGCTTTGATTAATTTTGAGTTTTAATGGTAGTTAGAGAGTGACACTGAACATTTTTAAAATGCCATATTTCTAAAAACAAATGAAATTTGTTTATATCTTGCAGCTGTTTTCTAATATTTGCTAATTGACTGTGTGTAGTTCGCTCGATTTGCTCTTAAAATTTGTTAATTATCAAGATTTAAAGATTTTGTGTTGACTCAAAAATTAATTTGACAAAAGAACATGATTTTTTATTATTTTATATCACCATTTAGCACCTAAATAATCTGAAGGACAGTTTAAAAATGTATTTTGCAAAGAAGCCTCATCTAAAGCAGCAATTTATAATTGGTACCGTGAATTCAAAAGAGGCAGCACCATGGTTGAGTGGTTAGACTGCTTGCCTCCCTCCTAGGTGGCCCAGGCTCGATATCAAGTGCCCCACATGTGGGATTTGTAGTGGACAAAACATCATCTGGGTGAGTTTTCTTCAGGCCCTCTGGTTTCCTGTGCCACTCATTCCACCAATTGCTCCATCATTACCTTTCCTATCATCCATTTCACTTTCATTTCATATCATCCGCTTCTTTACACTCCTGTCTACAAGCCAATCAGTCGTTCCAGGTTTTTCATTCTGTGGTTTGTGCCATTGGCTCCCCGACAGGCTTCTGACCCTTAGGCAACCTTATAACTCCTAGGGGGGGGGGTACATGTGGGGAGAATAAGCCGACTTCAAGAGAAAAAAACAAACAACAAATTCAAAAGAAAACAGTTTTTTCTTAGTGGTACTTCATGAAGGATGTTGTTGCTGCTGTCTGAGCAATGCTTAAAGAAGATCAAAGGACATCTTATGACTTTACAAAGAAAGCATTGGGCAGTGGTACAAAGCAAATCCAAAACAACAGTTAGACACGAAAAAACTAAAGCTTTGTTGTTGATGGATTATACACAAACTTATTTCCAATCAAAAACAAGAAGGTATTGATTGTTACAAAAAACTATGTAAAAATTTCACTGCAGCACTTCAAATTTGGTTTGGGATGTCGTTACTGGTGATGATTCTTGATTTTTATTGTTATGATCCTGAAAAGAAAAGTCAGTGAACTCAATGGGTCTTTTGAAGAGAACTTAAGCCCACAAAAGTCTGATGAATGAATTTGCAGAGCTGGTAAGAACATTATTGTTAGTTTTTTTATTAAATGGGTCATATTGTTACTATAATATTAGAAGTAAGGTACTATGACTGTCAATTGGTATACAAAACTCTGTTTACCACACATTTTTGAAAATGTTTATAGAAAAACAATTTTACATCATAGCAGTGCATCCAGCAAAGGTTAACAACTAAGAATCTGAATACTTTAAAGGTCAGCACCATGGACTCTTTGTTTCCAAAAATTAAACATAAAATGAATGGAATCACTTTTTAGTCATCAGATGAAGAAGAAAAACATTATAAATCCCTGATTTCTGAATTGAGAGTGGCATCATTGCTTTCAGATTGGTCCCATCAAATACAAACATGTATTGATATTAAAGCAGAATATTTTGAAAAGCAACAAAAATAATTTAATTTTTTTTAAAACTAATCCTTGTTTGATTTTCTAAAATGTTTCAGTAGCATCCTCATATATGCTCAACTGCAAAGCTTCTGTTATAAATTACAAACTTATAAGTTACTATATGTGTAGATAAATGAACTTTTTTTGTGCTTTTATTCTACAGAACGAAGCAATCCTTTCTCATTATTGAATCCTGAAGTTCGGCGGATTCACACAAGGAGTGCTGATGACAATGTGCAACTAATGTCATCGAGCAATGGCGAGGAATACCAGCATCAGTCACGCAAATTTGAATTAAAAACTCCACCACCAAGATTGCCTCTGCTATCCAGCAAACGGGCCACATAGAAAACTGACATTTAGAAAGAATTTAAGAGTTCCTAACTGGAAAAAGAAAGGGGGTATTCAGTGGAGTTTATCAGAAGTGTTTGCTCACAGGAATGGTTCAGCATTTCTTAGGTGCTTGTAAATATTGACTGTGATGAATTGTCAGCATTTGTTACTAGTCTAATAGCCTTTGAGTATCAAAATATTAAGTTTTCCAGGGAGAAGTGAATTGTAAATAAATCTCATTTGTTTCCCTCTCATTAAAAAAAATAAGTCTTTTAGCTCAAAAGCACTCATGGAAACAGATCTCACATTCACATTTTTAATGAAATTTTAAATTAATTTTATATTTTGAACTATTAACTTGAGAATCAAACTTTTTTAAAAAATCAGAGTTTATTAAACTATCGGAATTGCTGCAGTTTTAATAAAATTATGTCTGCCTACAAGGTGCTCTAAGCTTAATGAAATGTGTTGTTGAAATTGCATATATTTTTCAGAGATGTTGCTGTTCATGGACAATTGCTTTGTTTTTGGTTTTTTTTTTTTTTCAGTAATTGGATCCATTGGTATCTAATTTAAAATGTGATGTACTTATTTTTCTGTATTAAATGCTGAGTATAGATTAGCAATTTCTACATTCCAGTAGAATCAACACATCTTCATAGAGAGCTTTAGGCTGGTCCAAAAGCTACCATATATATATAACAAAACTTTTGTTATAATCTGGTTTAAAAATGTGGAATTCTAGTTTTAGGAACTTAGTATATTTAAATTTAATAAAAAAATACTGTTTAGAGAACGGTATTCACCATGCCAACAATTAAAGAAAAAGTAGTTTTCTAGCTCAGAATATGCAAATCTTTCTCATTTGCTAAAGTTAAAGATTGTTATACAGAATCATACAAAATTGTTGACTTATCTTTATCTCTGATTGTAGAGGATTATAACATTAGAAGCACACATACTATTATAAATCATGCTACAAAAAGATCTTCATTGGCTATTGCTATGTCTATGTATCTCAGTGAATGTGCATAATGAGCAGTTCCAAATGGCTGTGCAAGTTGTTATTTATTTGTTTGTTTATGCTTGTTAAATATATTTATATATTTTTGTTGCTTTTTATAGCCATTTATTTTTGTGACATTTTTTATTTATTGTTCATAATACATGAAGTTCTACAAAAGTTTTGATTGGGAAATTTGTCAGATAATGTTTTAAGCCATCACTTTATAGAGCAAAATCAGTAGAAACTTGATCATCAATTTTAATGAATAGTTAATAAAAATCATCGATAATCCATATTATAACTTCATTAAAACTAATACATAGAAAGGATATTGTGCTATGCTCATTTTCTTTCTCTTCATTAATGCATACTATTATTATATAATTTTGTCCTACTATATTGTAATAATATTTTTCACAAGCTAATATATCTGTTTCTTGATTAAGGATGATTACATTTAAACAACCTTTGAAGAAAATACTCATTTTAGTTGAGTGCTAGTGGCATTTGTGGAGTTATTGTGCTCAGTGATAAGAAGCATTGGTCTTAAACTTTTGCTGTAAGCATTGTGAAATTGTTTTAGGATGTGTTATGGTTCCTAAAAACTGTGTGGGCCAGTGTGCTCTCTTCCTAAGGTTTTAGTACTTACCTGTTTTTAGAATGTTAGAACTACTGGTTTATTTTTTTCTGTATTGATATTGTGATGGAAATGGTACAGAAAAAATGTAATTAGTAGGCATTAGAGTTACCTAGGGAGTATTTTACCTAACTACAATTACTCAAAAAATGCAAATTGTAAGGCAATGCATCTTTCAAAACAAAATATCCACATTTTCTTGTGATTAATTGTAACATTTTACAGCGCATGCAGAACATAAAGCAAATGGAACATACAAAGTTTGAGCAAGTTAAATCAAATGATTTATGAGATATTAATTTTAATTTATTAATATTTTTATGTGCAATATACAAAATACTCCTTGTACCACTTTCTTGTGAGTACTTATAATATTTTACAATATAAATGAGTATCAAGCAAATATAACAAAGTGCTAGTAAGTTACATCAAACCAGTTATGAATTATGAAATATTCATTTTTTTATTTGTAAATGTTTTATGTGTTAATACAATATGGTCCTTGTACCAAATGTTTATTGTATTTCTCCTAAAATTTATTTTGAATTTGAATGATGGAATGAATGAACATATATTTACTGTACTTTACTAATCAGATACATAAGTATTAAGCTTTAATGCTTAATTTGGGGTACATTCCAACCTACAGCCACTTACAACTTACACCTAGGTTATATTGTAACATATGCTGACCCTTCCCAGCTCCTCTATATTTATTTTGTGAATGTTTTAAATTTATTCCTTTTACCTAATTTTGCTTTGCCCTGTTTCCCTTCCTGCCTTCATAATTTCTGTCTCAGCTCCTACCTTTTTCATAACTTTTAACCTCTTTTATTAACACTGTTTACCCTTTTTACTTTCTCTAGCCCTGTATGTACAATGTACATACGAATAGAGAAGTATTGTATTCCACCTAAAAATTCGATGTCGAGATTTCACCGGAAATACATGTTTTAGGACCCCCTGAATCCAAAAAAAGCATTTTTATAAACAGGTCTGTGTGTGTGTGTCTGTGGACAGCATATCCCAAAAACGAAAAGGCAGTTAAATACCAAACTTGGTATTTAAGTTTGGTGTCTACCAAGGATGCAACACGAAGATTTTCAAGAAAATCCTCCCACCCCTAACTATCCTTTACATAATAAAATTTTCGAAAATTTTGTTTTTCTTAAAAATGGCTCTAACGATTTTGATTAAAATACCACACATTAAAGCCATTTCTATTACAATTAAAATTTATATATTACATTTTCTGGGAATAGCTTCTAAAGACCTGTTTATTCTGAATGAATTTTGCTTAATTTGGCATAACTAGTAAACTGTAATAGATAGACAAAAACTTACTATACAAAAAATGTAGATAATTGTTAAAATACACAAGTTATGTCATATACATTTTTTTCATGGAGCTTACCATTTTCGAGGTATTCCTTATTATTAGTTTCAATTGTGAGGTACTTTTACTTTTCTCATACAGAAGTGTGTGTGTGTGGTTTCTTTTGTTCTACTCCTGGTCAAGCAAAGAAGCGATTTGCAATGACATTCGCATATAGACAGCTTTTAAAACATTTGACTATCACTTTGGCCTTGTGCATTCCCTTAGTTCCAGTCTACTTATAAGGAACTAAGTAATAAAATTCTGCTAATGTTTATCTCGATAAGCATGGTGTTGGAAGAAGAGTTATCTTTTGTAAGAAGTTGGTTTGTAGAGTACCTAGAGAAAGTCATGTGAGTGTAACACATCAGATTTTTTGCTTTGTTGCTTTTTTATATACCTACTTCACTTTCCCCCCACTTAAACCTCTCACTGTTCTGCTCTCTTACTATTTACTTAAACATTTCTTTAGTCTGGTTACTCTCAGTGAAATATCCCTCTCTTTCTCATCTTAGTTCTTCCTTCTCTTGTACACTAATGTGTTTAGCAGTTACCACTAGACATTTTCACTATATTGCTACAAGTTCTTAGAAAAAGATAGAAAAACAAATTATTTTTGGTAGAATTTTTTTTTTTCAACATAATCTCCTTTTAGCTCAATACCTGTTTTAAACCTTCCAAAAAGTAGAATTTTGGAAGGGCCTCAAAATAGGCATCTGTTTGGGAGATGACCTCTTTGTTAGGTGTGAATTGTCTGCCAAGCCACTTTTTCAAGTTTGGAAATAAAAAAAAGTCACTAGGGGTCAAATCTAATGAATACAATGGATGTAAAAATTCTAACCTTAATTCTACAATTTTCACCATCATAACTGCACCTTTGCATTGCCTTGATGGAAGTAAATCTTTTTCTTTGCCAGATCAGGACATTTTTCCTTGACTTCTCCTTTCTGCCTGTGCAATAACTATGCATAATACTCTCCGTTTATTGTTTTTCCTTTCTGAAAGTAATCTATGTAAATGATTCTGTGTGCATTCCAAAATACTGAGGCCATCACCTTGTGATTTCAAAACCTTTAAAAACCTGTTGTTTCGACTGTTCTTTTGTCTCTGGAGTGTAGTAGTGTATCCATGTTTCATTCACAGTTATGCAACAGAGAAACTTGGCAGGATTGCAACGAAAGTGCCAAACCAGCTTCTGAATCGATTACACGATTGCGTTTATTTTCCATTGAGAGCACCCAGCTTGCTGAGATCTTTGTCAGACCCAATTTTTGGTGCAAAATTGAGAACACTGTACCTTAAGATATGCCCGTGGTCTCTACTATTTTGTGAATTTGGATTCCTCGATC
This sequence comes from Hymenopus coronatus, assembly GCA_030762935.1. Taxonomy (NCBI): domain Eukaryota; kingdom Metazoa; phylum Arthropoda; class Insecta; order Mantodea; family Hymenopodidae; genus Hymenopus; species Hymenopus coronatus. The sequence goes on from CM060894.1 coordinate 60,613,581, forward strand.
ATTCAAAACCATATCCTGGATTTTGTCAACCATTACAGAGGAAGTCACTTCTACAGGTTGTCCAGGATGATGTTCATCATTTGTGGATATATGGCCATGTTTAAATTCATTTATCCAATTGTAAATTGTTGCAAACACAGGAGCAGATGAGCCATGAACTTCATCCAACTCGACTTTTATTTCTTTAGGTGTTAAGCCTTTTAAATAGAAGTGTTTAATCACAGCACAACTGTTTTTTTTCCATCTTTCTAAAGAAGTACAAGATTGCTGATTCAATTGTCTATGGCAATGAAACCGCATGATGTATATAGCTGAAACTTTAATTGGACACGCCATGGCCGAGTGGTTAGACCATTCGCCTCTCACCTAGACGGCCCGGGTTCGATCCTAAGCGACCGCATGTGGGGATTTGTAGTGGACAAAGCAGCGCAGGGGCAGGTTTTCTAAAGTTTCCCCGGCCATCACATTCCACCGGTGCTCCATCTTCATTCCATGTATCACCAGTGCCATTGCCTGCAGTGCCTTGGTAGTAAAAGTGGGAGGTAAACACTATCAAAAAACAAACAAAAAAAACTAACTGCCATCTAATAAGAGGCGACAGTTGCTAAAAACAAACTTCTTCCTTACTATGAGTGTAATTTCTTGGATTTTCTGAAGACTCATTTAATGCCCCTAGTATTATTCCATGTCCTCTTTTAATAATTTCTTCCTCTTCCCTCATTCTGCCCATGCATATAATTTCACATATTGTCTTATTCTCCCCTTTCTCACTAAATCACAGGACTGCCCTTTCTGTTTCACTATTTGCTGCACTTTTCAATTTCCCTGTTATTACTTCACTTGTTTCTCCTGTTGTTAACCCCACATATGTCCTTGTTTGCTGGTTGCTTACTCCTTCCCTGGTTATTGCATTCCCCCCCCCCCCTTTTTTTTCTTGCTGATTACTGCAATATCAAGAAAGCCAATATAAAAAACTTGTGCAAGATTGATTAATTATAATTATACTACCTTTCTTTTAGGAAGGCTGATGGATGTGTAGGATGAAACAAATAGTTTGTTTATCCCACCCTTCCTCTTAAACACCCCACAACTCATAAGATACTCTTTGCAACAATATATATGCACTATTTTCTGGTCAGCCAACCCATTAAAAAGTCACATTTTTCACCATCCTCTTTTTGTAGTAAAAACCTTTGGGGAAGGTTAAGTGTAATAAAAAAAAAAAATCTTGTATGTTGCACTCACATTAATTTCTCTACTCAGTTTTCTATAAACTATTTGTGCAGAAGCTTAGTTTTGTGTGTACTTCTTAAGATCAACATTCATTGTACTAAAAAGGATGATGATTAAAGCAATATATTTTTAAAAACTGTACATACATTTCATGCATGTGATGGCTTTGAAATCTCATACTCCTTGATTGACCACTAGAAATTACAAATAATGACTTGAAAAAGTATTTGAAACTTTAAACCAAAAACAAAGAATATGTTGGAACTGGTTAATGCCACAAAAAAGTTTATTAGGCATCAATTGTGTTCTTTGGCAAGATTACATTTTCTGTGTGATCTCTCATTGCACTACTGGAAAGCAAGAAGGCAAATGAAAGAACTCTAATACATTGAGCATTAGCAACCAACCACCAACCCCTGGCTGAATGGTCAGACCACTCGCCTCTCACCTAGAACGGCCTGGGTGCGATGCCAAGTGACTGCATGCGAGATTTGTGGTGGACCTGCTCAGGGGCAGGTTTTCTCCGGGTTCTCTGGTTTCCCCTGCCATTACATTCCACCGAGGCTCCATCTTCATGTATCAGTGGCATTGCCTGCTGTGCCAGAGCAGTAAAAGCGGGCTTTAAACACTACCAAAAAAAAAAAACAAAAAAAAAACACCAACCACATTTTCTGTGTGGTAAGATTCTGTCTATCTGTTACAGTTTACCAATTTACACAAAAGTCATTCAGAATGAAGAGGACTTGACAAGCTATTTTCAAAAAGTTCAAGATACACTTTTTGCTTGCCAAGTGGATAAATATCTTACACATGTGGTATTTTATCAAAATTGTTAGTCGTTTCTGAGAAAATAAAAAGTACAAAAATGTTTCCATGTAAAGGGTAGTTTGGGATGGGGGTTATTTTCTTGGAAGATTCTGAACTCAACTTCTGAACAAGTTTTGTATTTAACAGACTTTCCAGTTTTGATTTATGCTGTACATATTGTGTTGCACTCAGATGACTTTCTCTTATTGGTCTTGTACAAACTAGTATTACTAATATTAATATAAAAATAATAGTTGCAACCAATCTTCACTTATCTTTTGGAATCCTTGCCTGGACTAGTTTCGCAAACTAGTCCAGGCAAGGATTCCAAAAGATAAGTGAAGATTGGTTGCAACTATTATTTTTATATTAATATTTGTGTTATTCTTCACTGTTACTAGCTTCTTTTTACATTTAATAGTATTACTAATGCTTATTCTTCTAATTCATGTTAAACAAAATCAACATTTACAGAAATTGACTAATTGAATATTTCCTTAAAGATACAAGGAGATCAGGGGTATGCAAGATGCTTTAAGCAACATTCAAATATTTAAAGAACAGGTTGCAATGTGATGGCTTTGAAATTCTTTTCTTTTTCCATGGGCAAGAGGAAAAAATCTGATGTGCACCATTCATATGACCTCCATATCCCTGCAACAAATAATTCTTAAAAAGCTTATACTTCTATTTACTTTATGCTAATCAGAAAAAAATAGTAGAAATAGTCTAATTACTCGCTTCCTTGTAAGTAGAAGCGAAATAAGGGAAACCGTAGGTTAAAGTGATAGTCAAAAGCTGGTTGCTATGTCAATGAAGTTCCTTTGTCTATATGGATAGGAGTTGACAAGTTAAAATATGAGAAAGGTATACGTTTTTCATAGCAGAAACCAAAAATAAGGAATGTCACAAAAAAGACGAACTCGACGAAAAAAATGTATATAACATAAATTGTGTGTTTTAATGTGTTCTACATTTTTTGTGTAGTAAGTTTGTGTCCATCTCTTACGGTTTAGTAGTTATTCAAAATTTAGTAAAATTCATCCAGAATAAACTACTCTTCAGAGGCTATTCCCAGAAAATTCAAAATATACGTTTTATTTGTCAGGTAAATATCTTTAATATACAAAATTTTAATCAAAACCGTTAGAGCCATTTTTGAGAAAATCAAAATTTTCGAAAAAAGTTCCATGTAAAGGGTAGTTGGGGGTGGGGGGATTTTTCTCAAAATCTTCGTGTCGCATCCCTGGAAGATACTAAACTTAAATACCAAGTTTGGTATTTTACCTACTTTTTGTTTTTGAGTTATCGTGTTCACAGACACACACGGACCTTTTTGTGAAAATGCTTTTTTTTGATATTGCGGACCATAAAACATATATTTCTGGTGAAATCTCGGTATCCAATTTTTTTGGTGGAGTGCAATACTTTCTCTATGCACTATGTACATAGTGCTTATGGAGAAAGTAAAAAATCAATGACTTCCCATTTGAGAGAAGCATAAGGAATTTGAAAATTCAAACCAATAATAAAGAATGTCTCTGAAATGGTTAACTCTATAATCAAAAAAAAAATTGACATAAAATATGATTTAATAAGTTCTAAATTTTTTGAGTAGTGAAATTTTGTCTGTCTCTTACAGTTTACCAGTTATGTAAAAGTCATTCAGAATGAAGAGGACTAATTTAGAAGGACTAATTTCCATAAATTCAAGATGCATGTTTCATTTGTCATGAAAATATCTGGTATTTGAATCATAATCATCAAGAGCCAATTTTTGGGAAAATCACAATTTTCAAAATATTTTCCATGTAAAGTAACTAGTTTGAGGTCAAGAGATTTTCATGTAAATCTTCATGTTGCATCTTTGAAAAGTGCTGGACTTAAATACTTTTCTTTTAGCTGTTCACAGACACAGACAGGATTTTTTTCTTTTTTTCAAAAAATTATATTTTGCTGCCATTGCTAATGGCATTAAAGACTATTGTCCTTCCATGTAAGAGATTTATGTATATGGCATTGAATTTTTTGGAATTACTGAAATGAGTTAGCAGAATATTTTATGCAAATGAACTACTACATATTTTTACTTTCTCTACATGTACTATGCACATAGTGTATAGAGAAGGTATTGCATTCCACCCAAAAATTTGATACCAAGATTTTACCAGAAATACATGTTTTGGGTCCCCTGAATCCAAAAAAAGCATTTTTGGAAAAAGGTCCATGTGTGTCCATGGACAGCATAACTCAAAAACAAAAAGACTGTTAAATACCAAACTTAGAATTTAAGTTTGGTGTCTTCCATTGATGTGACACAAAGATTTACGAGAAAATCCCCCTACCCCAAACTACCCTTTACATGGAACTTTTTTCTCAAAAATGGCTAACAATTTTGATTAAAATCTCTTATATTTAAGATATTTACATGCCAAATAGAATGCATATCTTGAATTTTCTAGGAATATCCTCTAAAGACCTTTATTCTGGATGATTTTTATTGAATTTTCCATAACTACTAAACCGTAAGAGATAAGACAAAAACTTACTGCACAAAAAATCTAGATCACGATAAAACACAATTTATGTCATATACATTTTTTTCATGGAGTTGATCATTTTTTGAGATATTCCTTGTTATTGGTTTCAGCTTTAAAAACTTATACTTTTCTATACAGGAATTTGTTAACTCCTGTCCATACATACAAAGGAACTTCAGCCACATAGCAACCAGCTTCTGACTATCAGTTTAACCTATGGTACTGCTTAATTTCGCTTCTGCTTGCATGGAGGCAAGTAATTTCTGCTAATTTTTTCTGGATTAGCATGAAGTAAATAGAAGCGTAAGTTTTTTAACAATAATTTGTTGTAGAAATGTAGAGAAAGTCATGTGAATGGAATACATAAGATTTTTTCATTAGCTGCGAAACTTTTAAATTCTGTCTGAAGCTCTTTTGAAAATTTTGCTTGTTTAAATTAAAAACTGTGCTATGCATATTTTGAATAGTGGAGGAAAAATAAAAGGGGAGCTGAAAAATGTTGTGGGGCATTTTAAATGGGTATATAAAGTTTTCAAGTTACATATTAAAAAAAAAAAAAATAAAAATAGTATAGGATGAAAATATATAAGGATAATAAAACAAAGAAGGAGAAAATCTAAACTTTGTCATTTTTTGTCAGTTTATGATGCATTGCCTTAAGGAAATCATGCAAGCCTTCTTTTTTATTTTGAGGGAAGAGAGATTGTCTGCTACTAGACGTTTCCATTGTTGAATAAGTGCAATCCTCAAACTCATAAAGTTGTCACAGTACAACATTTTTAAATTTTAACCAGCAGCTACAAAAATAAACAAGTTGCACTGGATCCTGGACACTAATAATTGTGATTACATAAAATAAGGTGTGTGTAAGTCACTATATTTATAGTCTTGAGAACATCAGAGTTTGTTGTAGAACTTCAAAACAAATTGTGGTATTTTAGCACTATAAAAAAGTATAATGGTACATTGTTTACATTAGGTGTGTGTACTACAATTATGGAATGGTGCCATTGGTCCTTGGCTTGTGCCTTTCGAGTGCTAAGGCTCAAATGTTACCAAACCCTTGATGCAATGTATATCGATTACTAAAATGTAACAATTATTAGAATGTAGCAATGATAATTTTATTTCAGAAAGTAAATTATAAGTAAAAATTACCTTTTGTAAAATGTAATAATTACAAGGAAAGATTACTAAAACAGTAACCATTATAGTAATTGGATTATAGTCGCTCACTTCCTATTCCTTGTTTTTCACAATTCTCAATCACCATTAAGAATGATCTGGGCTTTACTAAATGTTTGAATTTATACAATCTTAATAAAAGGATGCTACATGATCTCCCTATAAGCAATACTTGTCTTGCAATATGGAGCAGAATAAATAAGCTTCACTTAAACGTTCACCCTTAAACAGGTAATGTGCAGCTATACTTGGGATAAATACAGTCGCTGCAATCATAGTAATAAAAATAGCAAACACTGACTTTACATGGTTTGATTTTTAACTTCTCTATACAATTAGTACTTGATCATATTTCCCTTAACTTGTATCACTTTCATGAGTCTCCTAGGCTCGAATCAACTAGATTTTCAAAATAGTTTTTGTCCATTTCCACCCATATCTTCTTCAACACCACCTGCAGCTCCTTAATATTTGATGGTTGCACCTCTTTTATTTTATCTTTCATTTGATTCAAAGCATTTTCTACTGTATTTACTGAAGAGTTACCAGGCTAGTTAAGTACAGGTATATTATTGTCTTTTAGGAACTTCTGAACCATCTTTGTTCTAAGAGCAGGGGCATCATCATGCATAAAGTACTGACACTGATGAATTGGCCAAAATGTGACCAAATGCTGTTGCAACACTTCTAAATAATTATTTCCCTTCATTGTTATGTTCTTAGGGAGAAAGTACAAGCCACCATACCATGACATATTTTTTGGCCTTCTCACCTTTTTGGATTTTCCTCTGACCAATTTGAAAGTGCTTTCATCAAAAAACATTACTTTGCATCAGTCCTCTTATGTCCAGTGCTGATTGTTTTGCAGAAATTTACTCTTTTCTTCATCATAGTTTCAATTAGAAAAGGCTTCTTGACAGCACTCCAAATTAGTAAACCTAGGTCTTTTTGAAGCTGACACTAAATGGTCCAGATTGTAACACTGTTGAGCAGATCTGGCTGATTCTTCTTTAACCCGGCCGCTGTAATCCATGGATTAGCCATCACTTCACGTTTTAGGTCATCAGTCCTTGGTGAAGTCTTTCTTTTACCACCTGAGCCTATTTTATCTATTTGGTATGGTGTCTCTTGACAAAGGTCCTGCTGCTTTTTTTAGGTCAAAAATTGCTTGTGTTGAAACCTTAAGATCAGCAGCTACCTCTAACAAAGTTAAAGCATGAGTCTTCTCCTCAGAAGTGAGCTTCTTGCATCCCATTTTATGTATTAGATGCAGAAATACACACTTCAAAAACATCACTCAGATTAAAAATTGGATGAAAACAACACACAGCAAATAAATAGCTGTACAGCAAATACCAGAGGCAGACTGAGACCTGAACTGAGAATGTAAGCAAGTTGCTAATGTGCGCTAGAGAATCACATGATTTGCAGCTCTGCCTGCCTTTTTTGTATAGTGGTGGGAGAAGAGCACATTGTGTATATAAAGATTTCCATTGCGGCCACTGTAGAACCTCCTTAAATCAATACTTGCAACCTCACCTTGAATTCTGTTTATGGACATACCAAAATATAATCTTTGCATTTATATGAAAAGAGATTTTTGCACCATCAAAGTTTAAGTTTTCATTGATTTAAATGTGATTTGAAGTGTGCACTATCTGCTTTATAAACCTATAAGTAATGCAAGTTCTATGTGGGCCCACGATACTTGCTCCACAACCCTGTTGTGTGTTCAAGCTCTTTCAATGTGGCCATTATTATAACTATATTTTAGTAAAACTACATGAAATAAGTTAATTTTTTGAGTTTGCTAGAAAAGATTGAATGTCTTAAATTCTAAGTTGTACATTGTATCTAGAGAAATGCCAAGTTTTACTGCATGTGTTTTTCTGTGATGTGGCAAATATACAGATAACAAGTCATTCATATTTATATAGATTGCTCTCTACTTTATTCTTTTATTCAGTTTGAATATTCATATATTTTAAATCCATGCTTCTGCTGTGAAATATTGCTTACATCAAATTTGTCATTGAAATATCTTCATATTATCCTTCCATCGAACTACAACTCCGGCAACATACATAAGACAAGTGATGATTCAGATTCTTATTAATAAGTTCAGGACAGGGGTGTACATGAGAGGCCCACAAGGACCCCCTCCGAATATCAAAAACCTCGACATTGAATCTCTGTAGTTCTGTCTTTGTTTTCTGTAACTCTGTGTACTTGCAAACTTAGTTTACAACTGGGTGATCCAAAAACATCCAAACTGCTGTACTGTGTTTTGCCTATCTGCATCCTTGGTACTTGTTGCCCTCTGCTGCTATCATAGAAAGGCGCAGATGAAACCATGCATTTTTAAAACTACTTTTAAAGGCATTACATACCAATGTTATTAAAGGAGATGTCCATACATTTTTGGACCTCTTTAGGAAACTATCCATCACTCGCCATAGTTACATTGAGAAATGCTGGCAATTTCCTGGCGGATATTTTGTTTTAATTCTTACTGGATGTGGGTTTGTCTTTACACTTTATGCTTTAAGTTACCCCAAAGATAAAAATCGCTGGGAGTTAGGTCAGAAATCTCTACTAATAATTCTGTCCTGAAACACACTTTCAATTGTTCTCATTGAAAGATTGGCTGTATGAGCTGTTGCAGAGTCTTGTTCAAAAAAGGGAAAATCACACTCCCTGTCTTTAATTCTCTAACAAAAGGAGGCAAAACTGTATTCATATATGTATTGGTGTCAACTGTTGATTTGAAAAAAATTGGGCCTATAACTCTTTCTCCACTAATGGCATACCATATACCAATTTTTTCATCATGAAGGGCTATTTCAAGAACAATATTAGGTTTCTCAGAGCTCCAATAATGATTATTTTGTGTACACACATATCCATGAAGGTAGAGCCAAGCCTCATTCATGAAAAATATTAAATTGGGTCAATTTCACCATTGTATATGCTATTTAGAGTCCACTCACAAAATGTGTTAACTCACATGAATCATAAATAAAAGCATGCTGTGCAGTAGAAAACAAATGCTGAGCCATTATACACTTTGTGATTAAGTACAAGACAAAATAATAAAGCACGCTGGTAATAACTCAATCACCCGATATCACAGTCAGCTCAATTCTTTACTTTCAGAGCAGAGGAAAATAAGTCAGCACCATGACTTTGTGTACAGTAGCTGTGTGTTAACTGTTTCTCTGTGTGCAGTGAAAAAGTACTGCACAGCGGGTTGTATGTATTTGGAGTGCACTGTAAGTTGCAGGTAAATAAAAGTATTATATGCATTAAAACTGGTCTTGCCAGATTTTTCGAATGGCAATCGCCCCCCCCCTCCCGCATTTGAAACCTGGAGGCAGTACTGTAGGTAAATATTGACTTGCAAAGATAAGACACACTATAATTAAGTGGGGTTTGAATTTCACACTATATCAAACTCAAACATTATTTACTGCTTTCAATGTTCCATGCTTTGTTCAAAATTGAAATGCTTTCTTTATAGAGACATTTGAGCCAAGACATTTAATAAATATGGCATTAATATACTCATATTGGGAGATATCCAATGAAAGATGATCACTAAAAAGGTTAATCATTTATTTTCAGATGATCAAATTCTGGGCTGTTCAATGATCTTAAACCATCTCAAAATACACAAAATTCTTCACAAAATAAAATCTCTCATATTTTATACAGCTTCTACTTAGGTTTTGTCACAGCCCAGTTTCTTTACTCTGTCGGAATTGTCGCCAAACACCGGCTGGACAAGATACAAATTACAATCAAAATTATTATATGTAACTAAGAGTTTGCTTTGCATTTAACATGATTCATTACAGTTTCACTGGCTGTAGTTGTCGGATCATTACTAGACTTTGTCACAAAAAATTTGTTATTTTCTGCTTTCTTCACTGCACTTTTATGATAGATTGTACAGGCTTGTACAACAGAAACCTCATGATTGGAAGTGCTACACTGTGCTTTGAAACTATTATTTTTCATGGGCAATAACCAGAAATACTTTTTTTTTTTTAAATACAAAGTTGCATTCTCTTCAGGTAAGAATGATCCATTTTCTTTCATAAGTAACAAATAGAAAAATACAAGCACCTAATTCCATGAATGCCTCGTCATGGTCATACCACAGTATGACCCTGTGGCATGACAATGCATGTAACCAACTGCTATACAGTGCTACAGCATGACCATGCGATCAGCGGATGTACTGAATGAGTATGCACATATTTCAAAAAGCAAACATTAAGCATAGAATGAAATACAGGATTTTTGACATCCTGTATGAAGGTAATTCTTCCTGCTCGAATATGGAATGTCTGGCAAGTCTAATTATTGGAGTGATAATAGGAAATTTCTTCCATTCTTTTGGAATTATCATTTCATACATTATTGACAACTTTGATTAAATAGGTTACTCCATTGATTTTACTAACAGCACATGGTGAGTCACAATTAGTATATGATGTTACAGACCACCTACTGTAGTTGTACTGGAGTAAATGGATCTCCCTATAGTGTAATGGTTGATACACCTGGCTGGATAAAAGTCCTGGCTGAGGAGTTCAGCCTTTATGTACTATTGTTTGCCTTTTGATTCTGTAAAAACCTCTTTGTTCTGATCTGTCAAATTCTTTATTTACTCAATATACCCTATTCATGATCATATTGAATTCCCAACACTGTGATAAATCTCTAAAAGTGATCACAAATGAAAGTAGACCAATTTCTGTTAATATTCATATCTTTATTAAAAGTTTATATTTAGTATATAGTAGAGATTGTAATTAAAAAGTTCTTTAAATGAAAAAAACTTGTATATTTCAGCTATTGCTGTTTCAGCCCCATGCAAATTCCCCTGGTTCAGAATATCTGTTGAAATATTGTAAATATTTTAGTAAAGTAGCATGAGTCAGTAATGTACCTAATTTTATATCCTTGAAATGCACAGAAAGTTAATTATTGCAACAAAAAGGAACCCATGGACACAAAAAATGGGTCATCCTCAGGGTCCATGTGTCAATCGAAGAGCTTTGTGCATCTTTGTAAAAGCTGCATTCACAACACATACTAAAGAACTGTATATAGTGGTCTGTGAATGACAGCACAATGTTAACTAATTAGTACAGATCACAGAACAACATTATGGTGACCGAGAGTTAAGAAGGCCTTGCTTCCACTTGTAAGTTCCTAGGTTCAAATCTTGTGGTGCTTGTCATTTTCTTTTTTTTATGTTCATTGATTTTATGACTGGATATGCAGAACATAATATTGCATTAATATAACTTTAGCATGTGAAGTTATGGGCCTATGCACACAAAAGCCAATTCAACTAACACTCGTGCTAAATGACTAAAATATTGTGTAAATAAACTATTATCTCAATTCAAAATCTTCTCTGGCTTCTAGCCAGGTAAAAACTTGGCTTGACACCAACGTTTCGAAGAAGTGCATCTTCCTCGTCTTCAGGGTGAACTGATCAGAAGCCCGAGAAGATTTTGAATTAACACGTCGCCAGGAAAGCTTTAGTTCTTATTTTAAACTATTATCTTCTAAAATTAAAACACAAAAAATAAACATAATTAATATTGGGTGTATGAACCCTAAGTCCGTATAACTAATCTTCGAGACAGACAAAATTAAATGGCTGCAGTAATGTGGACAAGAAGCTACAAGCTTCTTGAATTTCTGCCCAGAAGTAATCTTTTGTCCTTCGCCAATCTACAGGTAAATTGGGTTGCAGCTCCCTTTTTACCTCAGCTCACACATTCTCAATAGGGTTCAAATCTGGTGAACAGGGAAACCAATCTGAAACCTTTCAAGATCGGTGGACAGGATGATTATCCTTAACAAATTCAACAATTTGTGCATACTGTTCATTGTATCATCAAGCTGCCACAGCACACCTAGACATCTGTTGATATCCAACCCCAACACAATACAGATATGTGACCATAATGGAATTGTAAAGCCAAGTATTTTGCATTCTATTGGCTCCCCTTTGGATGATAAAAACAAAATTCTCACCTCCCAAAAATCAAATTCTCCCTAAATTGAATTCCTATTGGTTTTCTTAACAATACTTTTAGTATTTTTTCGGACTATACAGATTCCATTTTTCTATTTATTTATTGAGAGAGATGTTCATACCTGATACATTTGCACACCATATTCTTTTGTATGTAGCATACTGACTGCTTTTCAAAGAATAAACCCTTAAACAAGCATCATAATAACTATCATATTATTAATTGTACCAAATGTATGAAATAAGCATGTCTAAAATATATAGCCACTAGGTGTTGATCCACTATCATTATAAGGGAGACAAAATTTTGGCTACATGCAGGAAGTGAACCTATGACCCTCACCAGAGGAGTAACCTACATTTTGTCACAGCACTACAGTGAACACACGTGGAATGTGGCAGGTTTAGTAATGCCATAGTATCATGTTTTGTGTCGTTAATATTAATAGTTTGTTATTGAAGCTTAAGTTATGTATTTGATTATGATTATTCATCTTATGGGTTAGTAATATTAAGATTTGGAACTTGTGACAACTTGTTGCTGCTGCTATATAGCTGTATCGCAGATGGTGTACACAAGACACTGTGCCATGTAGGACTGACAAATTTGGCATTCCATTTTTTTGTACCTGGGTATGCATAAACCCTTAGATTTAGTGAGTATTTAGTACCATCTTCATCACAACTGATAATTAGTGATCCATGAGCTCATGACTGCAAGATAGTGGCATCAAAACACAGACCCACAAACCCTCACAAAGATCTTAAATCATTTCGACAGCACTGAGGTATTATATATATTTGTTCCTAAACCCTCATCTGGAACCTGATCAGCATACATCATTATTATTATTATTATTATTACTGAAATTGCTAATGAACTAAAAAATGGGCTGCGCCGTGGCCAAGTGGTTAGACCATTCGCCTCTCACCTATATGGTCCGGGTTCGATCCCAAGTGACCGCATGTGAGATTTGTGGTGGACAAAGAAGCGCAGGAGCAGGTTTTCTCTGGTTTCCTCTACCATTGCATTCCACCGGTGCTCCATCTCCATTCCATGTATCACCAGTGTTATCGCCTGCGGTGCCTTGGTAGTAAAAGCGGGCATAAACAAACTAAACAGTGGCATAAAACATTTGCTTTCATTTGCATGCAGCATTTCAATAACAAATTAATTACTAGCTATTGCAAATCATCTTTTTCTATCCTTATTAATATCCTATATATCTTACAAATTTTACTGATTTATTGAAATGTATTATTTTACATAAGAGTTGAATAAGTATATTTATATGAACAGGAAAAATAATTTATTTTTAGACACTTCTCTTCAATCTCTTTACAATGTTAATCATGTGAAAATATGAGTGTTATGCATTAACTGCTGTGCACCATTCCTCAAGTTTGAAAAATATGTTTTGGAAACATTATTGATTGTGGTAATGAGTACCTTATTCTGATGGATTTTTAATTTTATACTAAAACAAAAATCAAAACTAATAATTTTTTTAATTCCTGTTGAAGACGACACAGATTTCAAGTTCATCAATTGATCAACAAAGAGGCCCAGGGAGTCCACACAGGATGTCAGTAACAGGTCCGACAGTCAAAATATACTGATCATGAGGCAACCTTGCTACAAAACATGTTCAGGTAGTTAATTATTAGTAAGCAATTCAAGTATAAACTCACCAAATTTGGTATTTATTTGATTTTTCATTTTTTAGTGGATGCCTTTACCCTCTATGTTAGCCTCATGCTTAGATCAGCATGAGGAAAAAAGCATAAACAATGCAAAGTAGTCTCATTTCTCATGTTCCTATTGCAATAATTCTTGTCTATTATTTGAATAATAATAGCATAAATGAAAACTTAGATAAAATTACATTCTCAAGGTCCTTTTTCCTGGACACACACATTTTTATAGTAACAAGATAAAAATCTGTATTTATTTTTGCAAATGTTCTCTTTTGGTATAGCTAGAAATATAATTTGAATTTAAATTGTATGATCATCATTTCTAGTGACAGATGTCAAATATCAGCAAAATACAACCAAAAGCAAATACTGTGTATATTGTATCACAATATGTTTACTACAATAATTATATTATTTTCTGCTTTATGTGACAAGTTTCTTATGTGTCTAACTTCCTGTTCTAAGCTACTGAAAATAGCAGAATTCTTTTCAATACCCCCAGCCATAATGCAAATGTGTAAATGTTATTTTCTTTGATTAATTATTATTATATTATAATAATTATTAATATATATAATATTTATTAATAATAATAATTAAGCATGGCGAATTAAAGTCAATTAAATGTAGACTCAGTAAAGTCAAGAACTGTTCAACACAATTTTAAACATGCATATTGTCTAGAATTTTAAACCTACTAGTCAGGGAATAAGAATTGCTTAAAGAAATGATGTGTTCCTGATAGAAATGATGTGTTCCTGATATACAAGAGAGAGAGACTAGTGATGAAACATGAGAAGGTAAATCATGCTACTATTGTTGAACGATGCTGTAACAAATAGGCTAGAAAAACAAATATTGTAATGCTGAAACTGAAGATCAAAATTGTGCCACCACTTTTGAGTATCAGTATAATACCAAATAAGAATAATTGAAAGAAAACAATTAAATGTTATTTTCTTAAGCCTAAACAATGTCCTAAAAAGATGCATAAGTCTGTAAAATTTACAAATACCTAGTGCAAATCTCAAAAAATTCTTCGGTATGATTTGAATAAACATTTATTTAAAATATTCTATTTTTCTGACCTTGAGATATGATCACTCTATAAATACAGATAATTAAAATAAAAATGTATTGAAATGTATAAAGAAGCTTGTAACGGTGAAGTGATTATATTCGATAGAGTTAATTTAATTTGTAATACTAAACATCACTTAAACATTACTTACTGGGACCCTTTTGAGAACAACATGCATTCTGAAACTGGTCCCAGTAAGTAATAATTTATCATTCCAACCATACACCAATATCATCTATCTTCCTATGTTAAAATGTGATGTTTTCAATCTAACATTGTCCCCAGCTTTTAAATTTATTACTATTTTATGAACTGTTAGGAAAGTGTTCCCCTCAAATGATCTATGACACAGAAACAGAGATTCATGTTTTATAAAGTTGCAACAAATGAAACATCTTTGTTCTTGTAATATATTGGTCCATGACTACACTAACACACAACTGAAATCCACCAAAAAATGTTCTCTACTGCCTTCATTTTATCATATATGTGGCGAGAGTCAGAAGGTCATGCTATATGTGACACAATAGCGGGAACTGCTATCTCAGCTGAATGGTGGCATACCTGAGACCAAATGCCAATAGCATGGCTGCTTAATCTGATGGCACCATATATAAGGGAGTATCAAATAAATATTTTTATTTCAGATTTAAAATGTGAAATCAAAATGCAATCTTATCCAGCAAATAATGAGATTGTCAATGTAATTCTGAGGTACAATTAAAGTCTACATTTCTACCAACCCCAGCAGATAGGTTACCTCAAACTAAGCAGGCAAACAAAAAGGTGGCACAAGTGAAGGTTTTAGAGCAGTGGGATGCTAGTGGTAAAACGGCTAACCATTATTTCATACAATGGCCTTATGATATAACATCCTAACGGCTAACCATTATTTCATACAATGGCCTTATGATATAACATCCTAATGCTTTTAAAATAGTTTGACATCACTTTTCTTTTTGTGGAAGTCTGTAAACAGTTTTGCTATATTCATTTATTTGATGAATCGATTAATTATACTAAACAACACTTAACTTGGGATTTTTGCCGGAACATGTTTCGAAGGACCAGTTTCCTTCATTTTCTACCGGACATCGACTAATTCCATGCAGTGAAGCTGGCAATGTAAGTGCTGTCTCCTCTGGTGGTGGTTCATGAACTTCCTAAACACATCCTTCTGTGGAATGTCAAAATTGAAAACCCTGTTTCTATTTTTTACAATGAAGATGTGTTCCCATGTGGCCAGCTCTTGTTTTCCTGCTATGGTTTTAGAAGTTTTGATTCTGAATTTATATTGTGATGTTTTGCCAAAAGTGGGTGACAATTGCTGATTTTTCTAATTGTTTTTTTATTTATATTTCTGAAGTGTTCTTTGGATCTTGTTTCTAGATTTCTTTTTGTTTTTCCAATATAAATCTGATTACAGTCCTTACATTCCATTTGTATATGACCGACTTTTTCTTTGCTGGGATGACGTCCTTGATATTTGAGCCTAATTCATTTTTTATGCTGTGATGGTTTACTGGTGCTAGCTGAATGTTGTATTTTTTTAAAATTTTTTGAAACTTGTCAAATGCCCATGGATGGTATGTGAATTTCTTGGAGCTAATCTTTTGTTCTATTGCTGAGAGAGTGGTTATTTATTTTAGGAATTTCTTCTTTTTGGCTAGTTTTATTTTTTTAATTACGAGGGATCTTGTGAAACCATTTTTATTTGCAATTTCGACTATTTTGTAGTATTCTGCCTTATATTTATTTGTTAAAAGTGGCATGTTAACCAGTCTATGTGCTAGGCTATTGAAGATTGCCTGTTTATGTGCTCTTGGATTTTATATAATTGTCTGAGTAGTTTTCCTCTGAATATCAAAATTTATTCTATTTTCATATTTGACTATTTTCAGATCTAAAAATGGTAGTTGGTTATCTTTTTCTATTTGTACTGTGAATTTTATACTTTTTTCTTGGATGTTCAAAAGGTTTAAGGCATCATCAATGTGCCTTTTTGACATTATGGCAAAGATGTCATCGACATACCGCTGCCAGGTTTTGAACATCAAATTCCTTTTGTGATTCTGGTTTCCAATGCGCTCATGAAAACATATGCCAATATGGGTTGAGAGTGGATTGCTCATTGCTAATCCTGATGTTTGGTGATAATATTTTTCCTGGAACTAAAAAATGTTTTCTTCAGAGCATAATTTGGTAAGTTTTATATATTCTGAAATTTCTTGGGGTGCCATTCCAATTGATTTAAGCCAATATTCTATTAGTGGGACCAGTTTATCAAATGGTATGCTTGGAAATAGTGATTTGACACAAGAAACCAATGTGTCCCCTTCTTTTAATTCTATATTCTTTATGTTTTCTAATGAGCACATAGGAGTTTTTGATGCTGAGGCTATCAAATTTTGATAATGGATTGAACTTGATGGTTAGCCATTTTCCAAATTTGTAGGTTGGTGAATCTATGCTGCTAACTATGGGCCTCATTGTAACGCAGGGTTTGTGAATTTTGGGTAACCCATAGTCTGGGTAGGGTTGGATTGTCTGATTTTACTGTATATTTGTTTGGTATCATGCTGCAGTTTTTATGGTGTTTTCAATAGCCTGGTTAACATGCCACTTCTAACAAATGAATACAAGGCAGAATTCTATAAAATAGTCGAAATTGCAAATAAAAATGGTTACACAAGATCCCTCATAGATTGACAAGTTTCAAAAAATTTTCAAAAAATACAACATTCAGCTAGCACCAGTCAACTGTTACAGCATAAAAAATAAATTAGGCTCAAATACCAAGGACGTCATCCCAGCAAAGAAAACATCGGTTATATACAAAAAGGAATGCAAGGATATGTAATCAGATTTATATTAGAAAAACAAAAAGAAATCTAGAAACAAGATCCAAAGAACACTTCAGAAATATAAATAAAAAACAATTGGAGAAATCAGCAATTGTCACCCACTTTTTGGACAAAACACCACAATATAAATTCAGAACCAAAACTTCTAAAACACATAGCAGGGAAACAAGAGCTGGCTACATGGGAACACATCTTCATTGTAAAAAATAGAAACAGGGTTTTCAATTTTGATGTTCCACAGAAGGATGTGTTTAGCAAGTTCATTGAACCACCACCAGAGGAGACAGCACTTACATTGCCAGCTTCACCGCAAGGAATTAGTTGATGTCTGGTAGAAAATGAAGGAAACTGGTCCTTCGAAACATGTTCTGGCAAAAAACCCAAGTAAGTGTTCTTTAGTGTAATTAAATAAATTGACATATTTAAGCTTTTGTAAGAATACATTTCTAGAAACTACATATCATAAACGATAAAGGGTAAAAAGTCAAGTGAATGTTATACACACAATTTCAACTTTCTCTACCAGTATAGTATGCCTTTGACCCAAAAATTTAATAAAGAGCTTTCTTCTGAGACATGTTTTGAGGCCTCTGAATTTAAAAAAAAAAAAAATTTTTTTGGAAAACAATCCAAGTGTGTGCATTAGAAAATGAAACGGGATAAGTACCAAATCTGTATTTAAGTGCAGTGATGGGAATGTTACACAATTTCTATTGTTGCCACCACATATCTAGTAGGTAGAGGAAGTATTGTATTCCTCCCAAAAATCAGATATTGCAATTTCACCATTGAAGTCCCCCCCCCCTCATGGCATGCAAACGCACCAGGACGGAAGTGGAAATGCCACTTATATGCATAAACCCCACAGAGAAGATTACTGAAGAACCTCAGAGGGCAAGAGCCATCTAGCATGACATCTACTAGCTATCCAGGACAGTAATGGTGCCTCACAACCCTACCCAGGAATCACTGCTCAGACATGCTCAATCTCCCATGGTTCTCAAGATGACTGCCATGCTGAATCCAACCCAATCCAAACAGCTCCCTTTTGGGAGGGGCTCAGATGTTTAGCCTGGCTACTTCTGGTAATATCAGAAGTACCATGGGTCCACAGCATTCGCACCGGAGCAGCTGAAGAGGACAGAACTTCCCCCCTTGGGATTAAGAAAGATCGCATGCACCCGCACATGCATACACACACACCCCTACCCACACACGAACGCTCAAAACACAAACCTGATTTTGTGTGTGTGTGTGTGTGTGAGAGAGAGAGAGAGATATCATCAGAAAGTAATTGATTTACTTTATGAACCAGTTTGGAATGAATATTTATCATAATATATTAAATGAATTTTCATAATTAGTTTTGGTGAATGTTTCTTTATTCATTTTAGCTAAAAGTTCCACAATTCCAATGTGATTCTGCATGCTTAAATTGACCTGCACTATGAACTGGCTTTCCAGAGGTTTCCAAGTTTACAGAATACTTGACATACACATTTAGAAACAACTTGTACTTAGTGATTTTAGGACTTCCTAATAACTGTATATTTTTCATCTTTGTCTCCCATAGTGACTGCAGCAACCGCTATCTGACAAAGCTGTGTTCACTTAATTACAGAACCAGTATCTTTTTGAAGCACTAAGAAATACATATATTGTACAATATGTATCTTGTACAGCTTACTAGAACCGTACCAGTATATGATATGAGGAAACAGGATTTTACTGACAAATTCATTAAAAGAAACCATTATTTTTAAACCAAATCCTTGGATAAAGGCCATTCTACAGACCTTTGTTCTATACACCTGGATAAAAGGTTAAATACTTAGATAATGGCCAGCAATTGTAGGATGTTTTGGTCACCCTGGATATAGGCTAATTAACATGTAATTATTATTTCTGTATATTGACAGAGTACTACAGCAATTTTGGAAATGACATATTTTAGTTTTATGGTATCTGTAACAAAAGCAATAAAAATTTGATTTTTAAAACTGCATAGCAGGTTTACTGTATTGTGGTTAACGTTTATTTAAAAAAAGATCTACTATACAAAAAACTGATGTTACAACCACATGCTTTTCTATATTCACTATCACATTTTTTCTGCAAAATCTTTGCAGGAAAAGCTTGCTTTTTGGCTGCTTTCTGTTCATCATGATATAGGTAATTTCATGATTAGACCAAAGTGGCTTGTTCTTTCTCCTTTGTGAAGTTGTTTCAATTCACATTTTATTACAGCTTTGGGGAAGATGAGAGGTGACTAGGACATAAAATTAAATGTTTAAAAGGCAGATCATTAAATGCTAACTGTATTATTGTTCATTTCAAACATAACATTCATAGACACTTAGAATATAGTTCATGCTGCGGAAAAAGTTGTTTGGCACAAATTGTATATTTAACAAGATTCACATTTTTCTTGTAGTAAGCTTTTGTCTCTCTCTCTTACGGTTTACCCGTTACACAAAATTCAATAAGAATGAATAAAACCTTGCAGGATATTAATGAAAATTCAAACAATACACATTATGCCACATCAGTATCTCCCACATATAATACTTTAATCAACATTTTCAGAGCTGCATTTGAGAAAATACAGAAATAAAAATGTTTTCATGAAAAGCATAATAATTTCATGTGATGAAACTTTATCATAAAATTGTTCTTGTTGCTTCCTTGAAAGATGACTGGGCCTTACCGAGTTTAATATTTAACTATGTACAATAGAAAAACATTTTATTAAAAATATTTGAAATTGTACACACATGACTCTCTACCCATTCTAAAAAAACATCAGTAAACTTTACTATCATTACCATAATTTGTTGGTCTGGGTGGCTCAGTTGGTTAGGCACTGGTCTTCTGATCCCAAAGTTGCAGATTTAAACCTGCCCCCCCCCAGAATGTTTTTAAACGTGCTTAAAATATTTATTGGGATGTAATAGAACACTGACACTGATATGATCCTGACAATTGACAGTTTCATTAAAAATAAATAATTTAATTTTAACATAATGCAGAACACCTGTGATTTAATTCCACAGTTTTGGCCACAAATAACTATTTACAAAACTAACATGTCAACTTCTGGCCATAAGAAATATCTCATTCTCAAAGCTTTGAAATACTAAGTATGCATTTGTTCAACCTACCATATAGTGACATAATGCAATTGGAATTAAAGTTGGTTCTGAATAAGAAAGAAAATTCATTTAAAAACATGTTTATTTGCATATTAAAAACCGTATGGTGGCATGATACAACTTGGGTTGAGCTACTTTTGAATAGTAAAATTATATGTAATTATATGAATATATTCTAAGAACTGCTGCATGCACTGTCCAGCAATTCTTTCTCTCTTGCTCTGTCTCGACGACTAACTGATGGGTTGCCAAGAATATAAAACCTCAGTGGCTTTTTCACCCACTCTCCTCCTACCTGAAACAAAATTTGCAATGCATAACTTTCACTCACAGGTAATATGTTATACCTCTTTGCAAATATCCATTTGCTCAGGGCAAATAAAGTATATTTGATTCATTAACAAATTATAGCAGTTACACCTCTTTGTGAGTTGGACTAATTTATTGGAATATTAATACTACTGTTTGGTTTGTACAACCTAATTATATCTTGTTCATTCTATCCTGTAAACTTTAGGTACAATGAGACACATTTTTATGTTCCTTCCTTGTTTCATTTAAATTTGATGCCCAGTAACTGTGCAGAAAGTTTGCATAACACTTGGCTGGCTGTGAATGAAGAGTAATCATTGTACAGTGAATATTCTGTTTGTCCCATTCTACATTAACAGAAAACCAAATGAAGAAATGGAATTATGTGAATATTTAGCAGCACTCGCAGATTTATCATCAGATGTAGCCAGGACAATACTTGTGTATAAGCCACTTATAAGCATGAAAACTTGTGTAATTGCAAAATCTAAAATTGAATCCACATCCATAATAAAAGCAAAAAAAGAGGGTTAACTTATAATATAGGGACCCTATATCTTGAAATATTTACTTACAGAATCAATACCAATGCGAGTTGAAGTTATAACCTGGAAGGGTTTTAAAGCTTCATCTCTTTCCACCCACATGCCTCCCCATTGGGAGAGATCTTGAGCATTACATGACATTTTGTCAAGGCAGAAACTTAAACACAATTTTCCAGGTCCATTGCAGATTTCATGTGGACGAAGTGGCTTTGTTTCTGCAGTTTTCTTCTTCTTCTGGACCTTAGCTCTCTCCTGTAACATGCGATCTGCTCCTTCAATTGGATCCAAAGCTCTCAACAAAACTGCTGCTCCAGGACCTGCAACAAATACATTACTTCAGCTCTCATTTTGACATCAGATGTACACTTACCTTTCGTGTTTACATATGATTTAGTAAAAAGCTGTATAAATCTGCAGAGAACAGAGAAAACAATTGGGTGGAACCAAGAGCACTTACAGTTGCAAACATTGTCAAAAGAATGAAGGTTGGTCAGAGGTTCAGCTCTTGTGCTATCAAACAATACATTAGTTAAACCAGCCTTGGCCATCCCGCAAAATTATTATAATGAAAAACACAAACATATTGCCTCTAATCAAATATATATAAGGGTCATTTAAATGAAACCCGGTCACTTGTGTAAAGTAACACTAACAATTTTATTAACTCAAAAATAGTTGCCAAAACTGTTAGCACATTTATCCCATTGCAACACTAACCAGTCGATTCTATCTTTGAAGAAGCTAGTAGGCTGCTGTTGGACCCAGGCCTGGACCCACTCAAACACTTCATTGGCCGTTGTGAATTGATGTATGCAAATAACTTGTTTTAGAGGTCCATAAAAATGAAAGTCACATGGTGAAAGGTCTGGATTGTATGGTGAATGTTCCAGCATTTCCCAACAAAACTGCTGCAATGTAAAGTAACCGCATTGGCAGTGTGTGGGTGGGCATTATCATGCAGAAGAATAATGCCATTGGACAACATGCCTGGGTGTTTCGACTTGATGGCTCGTCTAAGGTTATGTAAAGAGGCTTGATAACACTGGACATTGATCGTGGTATGCCACTGCAGGAACTCAACAAGCAGTGGGCCGTTATGGTCAAAAAAGGACATCATGATCTTACCACAACTGGTGTGCTCGGTCTTTGATTTCTTTGGAGATAGTGAAGTCGCATGTTTCCACTGCTTGCTCTGACACTTGCTTTCCGGTTCAAAATAGTGACACTATTAATGTAAAAATAATTGTCGCAACAAATCTTCACTTATCTTTTGGAATCCTTGCTTTGGACTAGACCAAAACTGAGACCATAAGGACATTTTGTTGATAATGCAATAAATTCATTGCAAAACTAGTCCAAAGCAAGGATTCCAAAAGATAAGAGAAGATTTGTTGCAACAATTAGTTTTATATTAATATTTGTGGTATTACTTCACTGTTACTAGCTTCTTTTTATATTTATAGTGACACTATGTTTTGTTGCCAGTGACAATATGCGACAGAAAGCTGTATTACTCCTCATGATAACATTGCAGATGACTCAAAGACAGCACCATTCCAGTATTACACTGTTTGGCGGTAAGTTGGTGGAGAAACCACTGCATACAAACTTCTCAAAATTTCAAGTGTTGATGCATTATGGTGGGAATGTTGCCCATGCTAATACCCAGTTGCCGATGGATCTCGTCCACAGTGATTCTGCGATTGCCCAAGACTAAAACATTCACTTCTGCAATCATTTCAGTGTAATGATACAATAAGCCTGTCTAGGACGAGTATTGTCTTCCAGTAACTCACACCCCTCAAGGAATCTTTTGCGCCATTTCACCAAACTTGAACAACACAGGCTGTACTCACTATACACAGCCTTCATCCATCAATACATTTCAAGGCCTCCAACTGCCTCCATTGCTAAACATAAATCACTCCTCATTGTCCCTGCTTACTCACCTTCATGTTCAGTAGTGGACGATAACTTGTGTGACCAACTTCTCTTCGGCGTGAAACCACATTGTCACTATGCAACGTCAAACGTTGTGCATGCTGCAGTTGCTCTACCAATAGATGGTGCCACCTTACATATAATGCAAAGTTAGACACACTGACCAGGTTTCATTTGAATGTCCCTCATATATGGCCCCAAAAGAAACATGCAGCTTCTGCTTCAAGAAATTGGCAAATACTTTAGAGTTTATTAAGTTTCATGGTTTTTACTTTTAAATTGAGGTTGTGAAATATTTATGAAAAATATGATCTCTGCTTTTTGCTTCCAAAATTTATTTTAGGTCTTAGCTTTCGAAAAGTGCTTAGTTTCTGTCTACTGCCAAAGATTACAACTACTATATTTAAAAGTTTTGCAATATATAGCCCAGTAATAGGTACACTTTATTTCAGTCATTATTTTCTTGCATTTCAAATTCATTCTTTTAAACTCCACTATGAAAAAGAGATATAAAACAATTTACTTAAAATTTGCTACAGATATTTTTAAAAGTATAATGGGAAAGTGGTTTATTCCATTTTATCTATTCTTTTTATGCTCTTCACAATTATAATTCTCAAAAAAGACTGCTTCTGTGGTGATCAGCAGAGGTTCTAAGTTTGATTCCAAGCTGGGGAAGGGTTTTTTCTCAAACCAGAGTCCATCCTATTCCCCACAAAGTCTGGAAGTAAGCTTGTAAGAGTGAATGAGCATATGTGTTTAAAGATGGAAATGTTTAACCCAACATTTAACTACCATCAACAAGTCAAAGCCTCTGATATAACCAGTGAAGTTAAAATGAGGTTATACAAATGAAACATTAAAAAAAAAAGTGTCAAAAGTATTTGTATTTTTTTATTTCTTCATACACATGATAACAATAAACATACAAAACTATTTTCCTCCTCCTAGGACCCAACAGATTACAAAAAGAAAATCTATGGATTGTGTTACATCAGGTGACTAAATGCGTTGAGCCTTCTGATGGTAATCTGTACTTATTTGTATTTGTTTTAGTTGGAAATATTTAACACCCTTTAATTACTTAGGTCTGCAGAGATAATGCAAACACATAAAATGATTCTTAAAAGTGTACACATTCACTGAGTTTAGTTATCAACATTTATCTCATTAAAAGTGTTACTAGGTCACCTGCCATAAGATTCAAAATCAGTCCCTACAAGCTGAAAGGATATCTCAACATCAGATATAAAGCAAGCATTCACAAATGCTGGTTTTTATTTATATAAGCTTGAACTATGGTACTGTTTAATGTTCATTCTTAATGCATATGACATCACAGGCAGTGGACACTGATGATACATTAAATGAAATAATTACTGAAACATTTCAGGCATAAATTAGGCTATATCCCTGGCATTTGTCAATTTTAAACTGAAGTAAACCTTGAAAAAACCTGTCAGGGAGGACGGCCCTAGCAGGATTATAATTGAAGATTTTTTTATGAGTTTGTGCCTTAACTAGTGTCCTCAGCTACCCGTGCTTGATTGTTACATACAAATATATATATACATTTATATTTTGTTTTGTATAACTCATAACTAGAGCCTGCATTTTTAAGTAAATTACATATTTTAAATTCTGCATAATACTTCAATGAGAAGTAAAAATGTTGGCGAATTACATCATTTGGGACTCTCTTACAAATTTTAATTTTACATTTTTTTACATATTTTGCACATTTCTACATATTTTAATGATGTTACCAAAAATGTATATATTTTCTGGGTTTCCTTACAATTTTATTATTTTTTAAAAAATAGTATAGTCACATTATAAACTTCTGTTTTCACAAGTTTTGCTGAGAGCAACAAAAATCAATCTGCAAAAGAGTATGCAAATGAAATTAGAATGCGATAATAACTGCCTAGCCCCGTTCTGATTGTTGTCTGTTTATATCAAATCAGGTGCCGCTTGACAATGTTGGCCTCCAGTATCACATTTCTCATAGTGCTTTGGGCATTTACAAGGACTGGAGAAATTCATTGTTACCATTGTCGCGGTAGTCAGCATCTTTTAATATAATAGCTGTGAGGAAACAAAGTGAGCCGCTGGACAACCATCAAAATATAGCGAGGTGATAATACTGCAGTTAGTTTCTTGCAAGTCTTAGTAAAATGGCACCAATTAAGTCCTCGCTATCCTGCAAATTGAATTCTTGGGTGAAATCAGATAGCGCCTTTACAACCGACGGAAAAATAATAGTCTGTCAAGCATGCAGTAAAAGAATTGGCTATTCCATGAAATCTCAATTGAAGCAACATATCAAGAGTGCTCTTCACATACACAACAAACACCTACAGTCTTCTAGAAAGCAAGTTCTGTTGACACAAATGCTGCAGGAACCGTTCGGAAATGATTTTTTTAAAGACCTGTGCAGTGCAATGGTTGCAGCTAACATTCCATGGCATAAACTCCAAATTCCTCAATTTCGCTTTTTTCTAGAAAAATATGCAAGAAGGTTATTCCAGATGAATCTACTCTGAGGAAAAGTATCTTCATGTGTGTTCATAACGAAGCATCTGTTGCAAGGTGTTACAACAAACAAATCATTCTACAATTGCAAGATTCGCAAATGATGGAATGAAGATTCTGTGGCCAGAGAGTGTGTGAGGAAAACGTTTTAATTATGTATTGAGATGCTGCAGCATACATGATTAAAGCTGCTACTGCTCTTAAGGTTTTCTACCCAAATGTACTTCATTTCACCTGCTTGGCCCATGCACTGCAACATGTTGCTGAAGAAGAAGTTGATATCAGCAACAAAAAATATCTTCGTGAAAGCACTGCACAGAATTCAGTGCTATAAAAATCATCTCCAATATGTCCCTTTGCCTCCTGAGCCAGTGCTTACAAGATGGAGTATGTGGTTAGAAGCTGTGAACTTATATTGTGCACATTTTGAAGGAGTCCAGTCAGTGGTGAACATGTTCTCTTCAGGAGTAGCTGTTTCCTTATGTGAATCTCAGGACATCTTTAAAGATCCAAAAGTGGCAAGCTCCTGTGCTTACATCAAAAGTAACTTCAGCTAGTTGCCTAGTACCATCAAGCAGTTAGAAACATCAGGTTCCCTTCTTCACGAATCTATGGATTTAATGGAACGTGCATCACAGAAGCTTAGTGTAGTTCCAGGAGATGTAGGAAGGAAGGTAGGTGAAAAATTCAAAGTTGCGCTAAACAGAAATCCAGGGTACTCTACACTTGTGTCCATGTCTAAAGTGCTAAATGGTGTCAGTGTTGATTTACCAAAACATTTCTCTGCAAATCAGATTCCTATGCTAAAATATGCTCCTGTTACTTCGTGTGACGTGGAGAGAAGCTTCTCTGCTTATAAGAACATTTTATCCAATAGGAGACAAACAATGACCCCTGAAACTATGGAAAAGTATATGGTTATTCACTGTACATTGAAAGAAGCAAAAGACTCAAAATGAAAATACCTGGTTATTAATTGTATGTCAAGAAATAGAAAACTGAAAATGCATCCTCATTATAACATTTAATTATTTTGAATTGATTGTTTCTCTCACTAATAAATTAGTTCAGTATTTCAACATTGCTTTACCTCTAAAATTTAGATAAAATAATTATGTGAAATGAGTAATTTTAATAAATATAATCCAAAACACATATTTCTTATTTCGTAATCACCTACTTGAAAATAAATGTTAGGTAAATTCCACATAAAACAAAACATTTTGTATATAATTAATTCTATATATTTTAGTCTTTAAATTTTAACTCATTGTAATCAATTTAACGTACTTACAGACGCATCAAATTACAAAATTCTGGGTAATTTGCAGTCTGCAATTAGATTTGAGGTGGTAATCTTAGTATTTAGAATATTACATAATTTTACACATTTTGTTGATATTACATATTTCATTACATTTTTTAATGTTTTTGTTACATAAATATGTACATATTTTGCACCTTGATATTACATAAAAATCTGGGCTCTACTCATAACACTAGATTTCCATGCAGACAGTTACTATTATATGTGTGCATTTTCTTTCACACAAGCTAAGTATAGGCATTAAGTTGGATAGTCAAATGTTTCACATTATAAGTAGTTTATAATGCATGATTTTCTGAACAAGTGACAACACTAGGATAGCCTGCCTGCATAGTGTGGTGGTAGCATTCTGCCTCACATTCAACAGGTCGTGAGTTCGAATCTTGCTTAGGGTGAGTTGACTTGATAAGGTTTTTTCAGGGTTTTCCCTTATCCTGAGAAGACTAATGTCGAGTAACTTTAAGCTTCATGGACACCAAGATTATTTGCGCACCATTTCACCAATTTCATTCATCATCCAATGTGACTAACCAGATTAAAAAAATATATATGGCATGTTATTTATGGGCACTCTTTAACTACTGTGGTTCTCAGCATCCCATTCTAAATTGGGCGTGAAAAACCACTTAATTTTGCTCAGAGGCCTCTCTATCAGGCTTGAGGTAAATCTACGACATGGGACCAATGGCTTTACTTCCCTTTCAACAGAAGCCATGCCAAGGATTTTTACACCCGAAAAAATCCATCTTCCTCTGCTAGGTTTGAACCCACGCCCTAGGGTATATGAAGTTAGCATTGTAACCATTACTCCATTGAGGGTAACACTAGGTATATACATCTATAATCACAGTATGAATGTAGCTGCTCATCACATTCTTTTAGCTTAATCATTTTACAAAACTGGTAGAGATGCTGGTGGATTTTTAATGCTATTTAAAATTGGTTGGCCTCACAGCTCAATTGGTATAGCATCTGGTTGCTGTGCAAAGGGTCTTGGTTTTGATTCCAGCTGGGAGGTGGGAATTTTTCTCTGGCCAAGATTTTTCCCTATCCTCCCCAGATTCTGGAATTTTGATTCCAGCTGGGAGGTGGGAATTTTTCTCTGGCCAAGATTTTTCCCTATCCTCCCCAGATTCTGGAAGCAACTTACTGTTAAATTCAGAACATTAGAAACACTTTAGGCTTATATGTACTTTGTATATTTAACTTGTTCAAAGTCCAAACTTACTTCATGCTTTGGCCAGTAGCAGGCACTTTGTGGCTGTGCTATTCATCTACAAGATGTGCCAACTTTTGAATGAAAACACAGTAAGGCACCAAGTAGCAAACCTTAGCTAAGGGATGATTTTTATATAAAATAAGGAGTGAAACAACAGAGCATAGCTAAAGGGTCTATGAAGCTAAACCCCTAAGATCCTAAGAAGAAATTAACACCTGGCCAATTCAATGGATTTCAGTCGCTTCATTAGGTTGTCACTCGCCATTTGCAATAGTGGCAAGATGCATATTTACTGACATACCATAATATTTTTCTATAAAAGAAATCATCCCAAAAAGGGTAGATGGGTGGGTTTCAGGTTTTTGAATCATTCAAATGTCCTAAATTGTGTGAAGGAGGTGTATAAAAATAACATTAACTTTTAGTATGTTGGGCAGTACATTAAAGTGAACTTTCTTCAAGAGGGATCCCATATCTGGAAATATATGTTTGGACACTGTGGGGTGTAAAAGTTTTGAACAGTTAGGATTTATTGATGGGTGTGCATTCCACATTTCATTAAGAAATCTAACAATAACATCACACAGTATAGTAAATTACAAAAGGGGTTCAAACTGTTGATCTACTTGAATGCACAGTGCACATGGTTAAATACCTAAATGCAGCTGATGTGTGTATTCATGCGATAAAGACCTTGTGATGTAACAGGGTTAGTGCACACTATTGTCTTCATGCTACCCTGCAGAAAATAGTCAACAGCTGTAACAGGTGACATAGTGGCCATTGCACATGTCCCTCTCTACCAATCCATTGATTGGGGTATATGGTAGATGTATGGCATGTGCAGGAAAGTTAAGACACATTTATTATCCTTCTTACACTGAGGACTAAAGGGTTACATAACTACTTTGGACACCAACACATTCTGATCGATCTTTAAATCCATACAGCATTGAAACCATGTATTTCCAGACACGAGTCCTCACTTGAAAAATGTTTACTTAATCTACATGCTTAGGCTTTCATGGCCACCGTTAATTCAGTAGAATGTGGTTTCCAAGCTTGTAGGCCCATGAACCAGCAAGTCATTATCCTCTGAAGATACCCAGTGGAGTCATGAGCGAAATGTCAGGTGATATTTCATCTCCTGGGCCATGGCCTATAAGCCCAAAAACCAAATTCTACTGGTTCATTTTAATCTCCTGCCCAACATACTAAATTTTGTGTTTGTTCTATACACTCAATATAATATGTATTTTCTTTCTGTAAATTATCTTTCTTTTGGATTTACATTGGAAGGCATTTATGAAACCATTACCCTTTGTTCTTTTGCAACACACTAAATGCATGCATTCAATTTTGCAACCAGAAAGGAATAATCCTAATAAAAGACACCCAATATAATATGTATTTCCTTTCTGTAAATTATCTTTCTTTTGGATTTACATTGGAAGGCATTTATGAAACCATTACCCTTTATTCTTTTGCAACACACTAAATGCATGCACTCAATTTTGCAACCAGAAAGGAATAATCCCAATAAAAGAAATGCATCTTCCCACTTGAAATTTTCCTGGGATCTGTGCATTGAGAAGTCAACATGGTGCTTTTAGTTATATTTTTCCTGACAATGGAACAAAAGCAGTTTTAGGGCTTATGTTACACTTTGTTAATGTTCATATTATCAGTAATTGAGTTAAAAAAGAAAATAGTATATCTCTGTTACATGCAATTAAGCTACCTTTTATTGAAATTCCTCAGATTCCCAATACATTGTCCTTTTATAGCTGTCACACACCATTACTTATACAGTGAACTTGCCCTTTTCTCTTGCTTTACTCACTTCTAAGACAGACTGTAGCTTCCTAAATTAAGGCACTTGACTGCATAGATCAGTGAGAAAGTTCTCTCTATATGGAGGTGGCCAGCTATTTCCTTTCTAAAATGCAGGTAAGGAGAGGAAATGTGTATAACTATAGCCAAAGCTGATATCCCTCTGCTTTCTACATTTATTCTTAAAATGTTTTCATTACAATGATCTACTGACTGTTAAAATCTCATAAAGTCAAATTGGTTTTCTTTGCACAGTAAATGCATGTTATATATTGTAATTACATTCACAAAAGCTTTATATGCTTACCTCGACTAGATATATTGAAGCAATGGTACATGCCGTAGGTGAAGTAGACATATGTTGTACCTGGCTTCATATACATTGGACGATTTCTCTCTGTAACTCTCCCACCACAGGAATGTGATGCTTTGTCTTCTCCACCCAAATAACACTCTGTTTCAACAATACGCGCCTTCAGAATTTCTTCATCTCTAAGCCTTCTTACAAGAAAACATCCCAACAATGATTTTGCCAACTGCTCACAAGGGACATCATAGAAGTCATCCTGTAATCGCTTAGGGCCATATTTTGGAAATCCTTCCCCTGCACTTTCTTCCCTGACTGGTAAGGGAAGAATATCACTCACTTCTGTTATCCTTCGAAGCTGTCTTCTCTTTTTCCCTTGTACTGCAAAACTTTGTTAATTACATACATGCATAGGAACCTTATTTAAATACCTCCAAGGTCTTTGATAGCTATGGCTCCATAGCTAGTGTATTAAAACGGTGATTATAAGCGAAATGGCATGTATTTAGGTATTTAAGAGTGATGTGAACACTTTTAAAACCTTTTCAGGAGATTTTTTTTAGTGAAAATACTGCAAGAACATCAACAATGCTTGCCATATTAGTGTTATCTCTTATATGTGAAGGGAAATTCCAACATAATACAGGTAGCGAAAACCACTAGGAATCGTTTGCGGTTTAGTCTCATAGACAGGGCTATGCCCTGTCGTCATTCCGCTATTTCTGAAATGCATTCTTTGGCTTTATGTCTTAGCGCCCTCAACACGTAAGCACAATGGTATTTATTAATCATATATTGGCAGCTCTGTGGTTGTAAATAACGATAGCTAGAAATATCCACAAATTGTGAAAGCGCCTCGGAGCCATAGGTATCGAATAATGTCCTCAGAGAACTCCAACCATAGTTTCTCGTCCTGCATCTACTTCATTTATAAACATAGATTCCTATCAATGAGGCAAAACTTAGTCCTGGCGTACTTACCTTCTGGTTTGATTGTTGGGGCATTTCCATTGCTGCCCTTATGTTTACCTCCCCTAATTTTCATGCCACCTGTCTTCTGATTGTTAGAACTACTTTCGACTAAACTAGGTATTACAAAATTAGCCCCTAAACCTGATATAAATATTGTTAAAACAGAAATTACTAAATTTCAATAACCATCCAGGAAAAGCCTTACTAAATCGAATCAATAAATAAACTCCTACCACCTCTTTTGTTTTACTTTCTCTTCCACTTATGGCTACACAAATGCCCTGGTACTCTTTGTCCCTAACACTGGCTTTAATAGAGGAAGTTCGTACAAAATACGAACTGATGACAAACATAACCTACGAAGTACTGTTTTGGTAATCCTGCACAAGGGATCTATAAATTCTGTCGTCTTATAAACGAAGTGCCAACATCAAAATGTGTGTAGAATTACAGTTTATATTTGCATACCATAAGTTAATATTTCATACTTTATATCATTTACCGCAAACGAAAACATCGCAACCCCTCAAACGTTATACTTTTATAACCTGGGTTAATATATGAACGATTATATTGTAATAGTATTACCCCACAGGTATTGCCGTTACCAAGTTCAATTAAAAAATCACTAAATTGACTACAATTCCGCCAAAAATTGCAAAAAT
The DNA here is from genome assembly GCA_030762935.1 of Hymenopus coronatus. Classification (NCBI taxonomy): domain Eukaryota; kingdom Metazoa; phylum Arthropoda; class Insecta; order Mantodea; family Hymenopodidae; genus Hymenopus; species Hymenopus coronatus. Next base: position 60,645,858 of record CM060894.1, read on the forward strand.
TACAAAACTTTTCCCAGATAAACAGCAACATAAAAATATTCGCCCTATTATTACAGTAACGCAGCCAAGATTTGATACTGGGCGGGAGGAGGGTTGATATTTTTTAAGATTCACTTAATATATTTATACTAATCTAGCGTTCTCTTAGGTATCAGAAACATTAGAAGTAAGCCCATCCCAATATTGTAAGATAATAAAATAAAAGTTATTAAAACAACTCAAAAATATAATAGCACCCTTTCTCATTTGAGGCTCTGTGAGGTTTTAACGTCGTTCTTCCAGCTTGCTGCGTGTTTGTGAGCAGTTAATAATTATCCGCACTAAGATTGTTAGTTGAAAAATAACCATGTTAGTTACTGAAAAGGAAAAAATCCAAAGGTGCTCTTTTCATTTCAGGTTTTGCTATGCAGTGTACATGACAATGTTTAAAGTGGATAGTCAAATGAAAAGTATATCTCCCTAGCCCATTTTCACGATTGCTTTTAGAAGTAGCACAATGTTTGATTACATATAGGCACATCAGACGCTCATAGGATGATATTTCATTAAAATTACAAAATTGTATTTTAAATCTCCAGATTTCCCGCCTACCTCTGAAACAAAAAATTTCCCCCCAAAGGATCAACAAATACAGATCAGAAACTTCCAGATTCGACGGAAAACCTATCGTTGCCAACTTGTTGAACTTGGACAACTGTACTACAACCAAAGTTAGAATACATTCTCAACTTGCCTTTGCCCTTCAACACCTCATAAGATGTGACGTCGTTAGAACATTGTAAAATCTTAATCCCTTTTACCTACGTCCGTGCTGTATCTGTATACATATACGAAATGTTGACGTTTAATTTGAGACCTGTATTGAGATCCGTGATGAAATTTTGTTCTATCGCTAAAGTAGAATATATACAAGGTCAGTCGCCAGCTCCAGGAATACGAGAATATTTTTATTTCATCGATCATCAGGGAATGGTATTGTATATCATATTTATATAACAAATTAAGGTAATTATAGAGAACTTGGGCCCCTCTAGAAATTAAACAAATTGTGGTTTGACTGTTAGTTTGGTTTATACTTGTTACGTTTTCACCAATTTTTTTTTTATCGGAAAAGCTCTGTAATTAAGTTAAACGCTAATTTATTACGAGCGCCTAGCGATCCTTTTTTGTGAATATTTATGAGGTATGCTGCCTAGAAGGATTAGAATATAAATAAAGAAATCTTGTAGTTCTTTTGCAATGCAAATATATAATAATACTACACACTAAAGTGCCTAAAACCTGAGTTTCATTGTCGGCGGCAGGCGAACGGCGTTGTGTAATGCAACACCGACATATGTCTCTAGACGCTGTGTTGATGTATGACAAGTATGTTTCACGCAGATACAGCTGTTCAGTGAATCTTATTATGCAGAACTTCGGCCACTCTAAAATCGAATGAAACTAAGTGCGATTGATTGACTTTGTATTTATGATGACAATTTAAAAGCCTGTGGATTTCAAATTTAGCGCGAGGTTAGGTTCCAATCAGTTTAGGTTAGTGTGTGTATATAAATTTATGTTTCTAATTTTATATCGTGGTAGTACCTCATTATCGATATTTCCTACAACTCCTAACAGCGCAATGGATACAACATTAGTTTTTTAAACCATCTTCCCACCTCTAATCCCTCTCTAACCACACCGGTCCCGTTAGAGTGCAAAACTGGCATAAGTTGCAGCGGAGAGAGTTAGCGGCCCAACTTGTAAATAATTACCCAAATTAATAAACCCCAACAGCTTATTGTATAAAACATCTGACTACCCAAACACTTTTGTTGTAAAAATGTTTCATATTGCATAAAAGTACCACAAAATGTGCATTTGAGTAGGTACATATACATATGTTTAAAAAAATTATTACACGGGGTTTCTCATTTTTAAGCAGTCTCATCGTATGGTACCATCTGTCACTTCACATTTTCAGCCTCCGGCTCCCTTTCCGGGAGAAGCAGGTTGCCAGGAAGTTCAATTAAAAAAACACGAGATAATTACAGAACTTTTCCCCAGAAAAACCTAACATTAAAAATATCTGCCCTGTTATTTCAGTCAAGATCTATTTTGGAGATTTGACATTTTTTAAAAGACTTACTTAATTTATTAATATTAATCTAGTCTTCTCTTCTGCTATCAGAAAGAAGCCTAAAAGCTCACAAATGTCACATAAAATAATTAAATACAAGTTTATCAAAACTAAGTACCCCAAAAAATATAACAGCATATTTTTTAGGGGCTCTGGAGAGTTATAATCCCCAATTTACTGTTATTTGCTGCATGTTTATGTTTGTTAAGCTTGATTTACTGTGATAAGGAAATCCAAAGGTGTTCTTTACACTGCAGTTTTTGCTATGCAATTTTGTATGCTACAACTATGCTTATCATGGACAATCACATGAAAAATAGACATAAATAGCCCATTTTCACGGATTTGCTTTTACAAAGCACAATCTTTGACTGACTATAGGAAATCCGGAAGCCCAAATAAAAAATTTAAAAAAAGTATAACTTAAAGATTCTGCAATTTTATTTTCAAATCTATAGGTGCAATCTTAGTCCTCTAGTTCTGCAAGTTAGACTCTGCAAGTCGCTCAAAGTGGGAGGAGAATAAAGGGGATACTGGATGCACCATAGCTACCCTGCAATCAGAGCAATGGCACAACAAGATCCTTAGTTGGAAAAACTAAAAATGCCCATATATAAAAATCTGATATGCCTCATTCACATAACTTTCTCTAGCTGTTTCATATACAATCTTTTCTTACTGAAGATTTTTATTTTATCTACATTATGCTAATCAAATTTAACATTAGCAGAATTGGTCTTGTCATTTGCTTCCTTGTAAGTAGAAGGGAAAATAGAGGTTTGGTTCGCTTTGCATGGTCCTGTTTGAGAAAATTTAAGTAGTTTAAATTGAAAACAATAATAAACAATATCTCAAAAACGGTCAATTCTACAAGAAAACATATATGAAATAAATGTAGTGTTTTAATGAAATCTACATTTTTTTGTGCAGTAAGTTTTTGTCTATCTCTTACGGTTTAACCGTTATGCAAAATTCTACAAAACTCATCTAGAATAAAGGGGTCTTCAGAGGTTATTCCCAGAAACTTCAAAATATTGAAATCTATATTTTTTTTTTGTACAGTAAGTTTTTGTCTATCTCTTATGGTTTAACCGTTATGCAAAATTTTACAAAACTCACCTAGATTAAAGGGGTCTTCAGAGGTTATTCCCAGAAACTTCAAAATAAATATACATTTTAATTTTTATGTAAGTATCTGTAATATACAGTATTTTAATCAAAATCGTTAGAGCCATTTTTGAGAAAAACAAAATTTTCAAATTTTTCTATGTAAGGGGCTGTTTGTGGTGAGGGATTTTATTGAAAATCTTCCTGTCGCATCCTTTAGAAATATTAAACATAAATATCATGTTTGGTATTTAAAGGTCTTTCGTTCTTGAGCTATGCTGTCTACACACGCACACACATGCACATGCACAGAAACTTTTTCTAAAAATACCTTTTTTGGCTTCAGGGTAAGTCAAAACATAGTTCCGGAAATCTAGACAGCAAATTTTTGTGTAGAATACAATACTTTCTCTATCCACTGTGTATGTAAATTATACATTGGGCTAGAGAAAGTAAAAATTAGCAAAAATTGCCTATTACTTGCTTCCTTGTAAGTAGAAGGGAAATAAGGGAGTATACTAGGCTAAAAGCGATAATCAATCATTTAAATGCTGGTTGATATGTGATTGAAATTCATTTGTTTGTTTGGCCAGGAGTTGACCAATTCCTGTATGAGAACGGTGCAAGTATTTTAAAGCTGAAACCAATAACAAAGTCGCCCTCCGTGATGTAATGGTTACCATGCCGACTTTATATACCCAAGGTTACGGGTTCAAACCCGGCAGAGGACGATGGATTTTTTCGGGATTTCCATTTTTTTACCAATAACAAGGAATTTCTCAAAATCGATCACGTCTATGCAAAAAATGTATATGATAACATTTGTGTGTTTTAACAAGTTCTACGTTTTTTTGTGTAGTAAAGTTTTGTCTATCTCTTACAGTTTACCATTTATGTAAAATTTAGCAAAATGCATCAAGAATAAAGAGTTCTTCAGAGATTATTCCCAGAAAATTCAAGATATATATTTACTTTTTCTGAAATTACTTCTGTTTTTGGGCTCAGGGAACCTCAAAACATATATTTCCAGTGAAATGTTGATATCAAATTTTTGGGTAGAATACATTCTCTATCCACTATGTACACAGTACATAAGGGCAAGAGAAAGTAAAAATGCAAGGCATGCATTAAATGACAAAATATCAACTGCTTTATTCAGTATTATTCATATAATAAAGGTTTAAAACTCAAAATATCTCATACTTTTTAAATTGAAGAAATAAATATCATAACACTTATAAATTTGCCAGAAACAAGAATAAACAATATTAAATGTCTAGCTATTGTGGAATGCAACCCTAGCTCAATCATTGCTGTACTTTGAAGAGCTTCTGTGTTTTAAACAGTAAAGGCAATGGGTTGAAGGTTGCTTGACATGCAGTGACCTGCAGGGTCAAGAATGCCTATACATGCCTTATGAGAAGTGGTGTCTCCTTTGCAGTGTAAACCTTCTCCACTTGGGTCACCACTGTTAGACTTCAGTTTAAGCTAGGTGGCTACAATGAAAGTCGTAAATCTCAGGTTTTTCAAAATTTTCTACACTACTGCTAATCTCTTTGATGCACAACACCAAAAATATGGTATATTATTAAGAACAATTTGCCACATACCGATTAATTAAATATTTTTGTCATATTATTAAATTATAGACACAACAGGAAATTGGAGCAAATGTGTTACTTATTAAAAGGAACTGTTTTGATTCTTTTCTTGATATTTTATTAATTTCCCTTCAAAATTTATTTGGTAGGTTATTGATGTAATGCTTACATATGGTGGCAGAAATGTTTGCAAAATTAATTTTGTTTATTGTGAATGTGCTTCTCTCCTACATTGCAAAGTAGGATTTCTGTTTAAGTAAGGCAGCAGTATCTATGCTTTTATGCACATTTTGGATTTATTTAATTGTTGGTTCCAATTTTTCATTAACTCACATTCTACTTTTGTTAGGAGATAATAAAAGTATACCTTGACTGCCCCAGTTTTTGCTCTTAAAAGAACCATTAATGAAGAAGTTATAGCTTGTCAAAGTAATTAAAAATATTACCATATTTCAGTCCATGCAACTGATGCCTTCAACTGCTTCCCCTCTTTGCACTGTAGATGGCCACTGTTCGGAGATAGTAGGAAAGGTGGGAATGGAGGGAGAGTTTGCCATCACCTCTATATCATTGTTACAATACACATGTGCATGGCTGAATCAAGGATGAGAACAAGTTTTTGTTTTTGCAAGCAAGTGGCAACATTGTAAATAATCTCCTTAAGGAACTTAACAGAGAAGAAGTTAGATATTGAAGGTTGATATTATTGTTAATAGCTCCTAGTTTATATACTCTTACAATAAACAGTACACTACGATTTTTGTGAGTACTCACTACCATATGCTCTGTCAAAAACCTTGTGATGTGCATTTGATATCACATGGACAGAGTGATGTAATCGGCAATAGTCGTGCCCGAAACATTCTGTAAAGCTTTTTCATTACCCTGACAGGGTATAACTGTATCCTACTGACATTTCTGATACAGTTCTCACATTGTATAGTTTCCTCAGTGACACTACTAAGTATATTAACATTTATTTTTCCCCAAGCTTCTGGGATAAATAAAAGTTTATCCCTAAAATATATTCATATTTTGTAAAAGACTTTAGTTACAACATATTAATTTTTTAAAGAGTAATAATTGCTTCTAGTGCGGAGCAATTTTTTAAAATGGTTAACAAATAATAAAACATTATTAGGTATCACTGGAACTAACTAAAAGTATTATATAATTAGGTTTACTTATTGCATACTTAACCTTGATTCCTATATTAAAATTTCAAATGAATGCATTTAAAATTGTGGATGTTTTTAAATCTCACAAATGCATCACCTTAGCTGTTTCAATGCAATTTTCTACAGCTAGAATTGTAAAACTTATGTGTATACTTGTAGCATCAAACATTTGATGGGTTGAGTCAATTATGTTTTATTTACATGTTATGATTTATGCATTATAATTGATGTGTTATTAATAAATGCTAATTATCCTAAAGTTTGTTATTTTGTTACAGCTCTTTTTGGATGATGCCAGAATGAAAAATTTTACTTCATGTTTTAAAGGTAAGCCTCCTTTTTTATACTAAGCCAGTCCAAAAGAATCCGTAATTCAAAAGTAAATTGGTCATTTTTTTTTTTTTTTTTTTTTTTTTTTTTTTTTGGACATAGACTCTATAGTGGTAGTGCAGACATTTTTCTAAATGAGTACAGAAGCTCATAAATACAACAAAATTTAGCGATGCATATAACACTAGTCCATTTGGAATTGAAAACAGTGCATTTTTTTACTCAAAGAAGTAATGTCTTATTCCTTAATAATGGTGATAATGAGTGAAACCTGGATTCTTAAGTTTAACTAGATATTCTATTCCTTTATAAGTGGACACATGAAAACAGAAAATGTGTAGGAATCAAAAGGAGTACATTGCTATATGTTACATATTTTGCATAATCTTGCATAAAAATAAATACCTATTTAGCCATTATTTTGCTTAAGTGTGTTTCTATTTTCTTTCTTTGCCTACCTGTATTTTTCTTGTCTTAAAGAGAACAAATAGTAATTAACAATTTAGTTAAGATTAAATTAGTATTACTAGTGTTGATGATGATGTGAGGATTCAAACATTTGCTTAATATAAGGACAGTTAAAGTTAAGAATAAATATTATTGCCTTTGTGCAGTTGCAACATAACTTGATTGTTTAACTGCACGTGTTGTGAATTTAATTCTATTTGGCTTTTAAAAGATGTCATTGCTGCCAGGAAAGTTTTACAAGTGGAAGTGATTCTATAATGGAATATATGTGTTATATACATAAATATGACATCAAATGCTAACAAAATTAAACTATATTCTACAACTACAGCTACTGGTATTCAATAACTACTCATTCATCCATATTTTTAAAATCTCTTTCTTTAATTTAAAATGTTCAAATACTTAATATTCAAATTTTAAATAGTATTCAAAATTCAAATATTAAATAATATTACAATTTCCTTAATATAAATATATATTACATTTAAAAAGTTCAAAACATTTTAAAAACTTTAAACTTTTAATATTTTAACAACTAAACTGAGTGGTCAGCGAGCTGACTTCTCACCCAGGGGTCCCTGGTTCGATTCCCGGCTGGGGCTGGGAATTTTTCTCTAGCCAGAATTAGTTCCCCGTGAGCTGTCGTGCCATGGAGTAAAAAAGAATTATTCCCTATCCCCCACAGAGTCTGGAAGTTTATATGTGAGTGTGAATGTGTGCGTGTTGAGTAAAACAAAATGATTTACACCAACATAAAAAAGAACCTACAGACAACGAGTTGTTTCAAGTGGAAAGCCCCCGATATGTCCTTAGATGTTAAAGGGGGCTATATAAATGAAACAATAAAAAAAAATCTCATTCATTTATGTAAACACCTGAATTTCCACGATTAATATTTTCAGTTCCGCTGTTCAAAATTTCAATATCACACTTCACTATTTCAATATTCACTACATTCTCCAGAATCCAAAAACATTATCCTGGCCTCTGAAAATAAATACTACACTGCACTCTCTTCACTAAACTTTATCTCCATCTTTTCACTACACCATCCTTCTTTTCTCTTCTCTTCTCTTCCCTTCCCTTCCCTTCCCTTCCCTTCCCTTCCCTACCCTTCCCTAACTTTCCCTCCTCTCATTTTTACTTTCTCTACACATACTATGTACATAAGAGTATAGAGAAGGTACTGTATTGCAGCCAAAAATGTTATACTGAGATTTCACTGGAAATACATGTATTGAGACCCCCTGAATCCAAAAAAAGCATTTTTAGAAAAATGTCCGCGCATGTGCATGTGCGTGCATGTGTCAAAAACAAAAAGACCCTTAAATACCAAACATACCAAATACATTACATGGAACATTTTTTCGAAAATTTTGATTCTCTCAAAAATGACTCTAATGATTTTTATTAAAATACCTTATGTTTAAGATATTTTTATGACAAAACAAAATGTATATCTTAAATTTTTTGGGAATAGCCTCTGAACCTCTTCATTCTGAATGATTTTTGTGTAACTGGCAAACATAAGAGATATACAACTAACATTTTGGATTGTTTTTCTAATCTAATTTCACAGGTGATAGACCATTCAATGGGTAACAAGTTTTATTTTAAGTTTCTCTCTTAGGATAGAGATGGTGTAATAATGAAAATAGTAAATACATCTCACCAACTTCCAAATTTATATTAGTCAATGCTCTTCTCCTTTCAGAACCCAGTAATTTGCATAAACTGTAAATTTAAATAGCTGTGCCTTTATAAACTGAATTTTGATCACCACAGCCCTTGGAAATTGCTTTGAGAAAAATCCATGCTCACATTCATTAGTGAATAGATATACTCTTCATTATCTATCTATGGCTGCACCGTGGGTGAGTGATTAGCCCACTTGCTTCTCATCAAGGCAACCCAGGTTCGTTCCCAGGTGACCACATGTGGGATTTGTGGCAGATAAAGTGGTACAGGGGCAGGTTTTCTCTGGGCTCTCTTGTTCCCCTGCAGTCGCAATTCAGCATCTGTCTTCATTCCATGTATCATCAGTGTCATCACCTGCAATGCCTATCTATCTTCATTATCTTCACAAGTGACACATTAGAATTTTCTTTCGTAGACCTGCACACTTTTAATATATCAGAATTTACATTGAAATATAAACACAATAATAATAATAATAATAATAATAATAATAATAATAATAATAATAATCATCATCATCATCATCATCATCATTTATAAAGCACTTGAGATGGAGGAAGTATTGCATGTATGTAAGTATGTTACTAAGATTTCATTAAAATACATATTTTGATGCTCCTGAAAGCCCCAAAGAAGCATTATTTGTAAAAGATCTCTGTGCACAATATGTGTGTCTGTGAATAACATAGCACAAAATGAAAAGCTGGAAAAATACCAAATTTGGTAATCAACTCAGTACTTTCTAAAGATCTAATTCAAAGATTTAAAAACAAAAAACAAAACAAAAAATTCCACCATCCAAAAATTTCACATGTTTTTCTCAAAAATGCTGCTAATGAGTTTGATTAAGTATAAGTATGTATAAGATATTTGAATGACAAATAAAATGCATATTTTGAACTTTTCTGCATTACCTGTGAAGTCTATATCATTTGGAAAGGGTTTTATATAAAATCAAATTTTATAATGTATATCAAACTTTTGGGTGGAATACAATATTTCGCCCACTTGCTACACATAGTAGAATTAAAAAATTATTTTGTTTGTTAACGACACTGTGCCACAGTCATATTTGCACTATCAGTGTGCTGGAATTTTGTGCCAATAAATTACATGCCAATAAATCTACTTCCATTGGGCTGTCATTTTTAAGCACACTTAAAATTCATTGGTCTGGGTCAGTATTAAACTCACAACCTGGATACATAGTAGAGAAAGAAAGAAATTAAATGGTAGAGTAAGAATGACACACATTAGATATTTTATGATTTCATTCTCTTAAAGAAAGGAATAATAATTTGTCCTTTTGAGGGCTTTAAAAGTTTTAAATTATACATCCTCCAATGTTCCCCCAGGAAAGATGATCCAGTTATACTTTTTATAGATGTAATTATTACTTTGAAAATAAGATAAAGCAAAAGAAGAGAAATAATTCAAATGAATTACATGATGGGAAATTTTGGAAGAATAACAACATTGTATCTTTACTTAATCTTATTTAACTGGAATATGAAAAATGCCTTAAGCACTAATGTTTAAGGCCATGCTGTGGCCGAGTGGTTAGACCACTTGCCTCTCACCTAGATGGCCAGAGTTCGATCCCAAGTAACCGCTTGTGAGATTTGTGGTGGACAAAGTGGCACTGGGGCGGGTTTTCTCCAGGTACTTGGTTTCCCCCGCCATCGCATTCCACCGGTGCTCCATCATCATTCATGTATCATCAGTGTCATCGCCTGCGATGCCATAAGTAGTTAAAACAGGTGTTAAACACTACCAAAAAAAAAGAAAAAAAGAAAACACAAAAAAAAAAACTAATGCTTAAATCATATCCATGTAAATTGTTGAAGTTGGATGTATGCCAATAAAATAACGTTTTTAAGGAACCTGCAATTTTAATCTTGAATATTTCAGTTTCTTTTAAAAAGTGCACAAGTATGACAACAGATGGCAGGGATACAGATATTTCTGGATATTATTATTATTATTATTATTATTATTATTATTATTATTTGCTATAAAACCTACAGCTCTGCTTTTTATCACATTGAATGCAGAGATTCTTGCTGTTTCCCCTGATTATTCATCTTTCCCTTTCCATTCCCCCTAGCTCTTATTCTTTCCCTATACATCATCACATCTCTCTCCTTCAGTGCAACTTACATGTCATCTGATGTTTTGAAATCTGGTAACAAACTAGTTTGTTTTCTGGTGTGCCAATAAAGGTTCCCCAGTGCATAAGTTCTTACATCTTGTTTGTGCTTCTAAAAACCATAGTGTTTCTGGTGGTGATAATGATAGTAAAAATATAAAATGTTAAATTGCTTTAAATTTTTATTCCATATATTGTAAATAACAGATCTAATTAGATACATTTTCCTTAATTTTCCCCCCCCCTTTTTTTTTTAACCTGGTACATAGGTCATATCGAACAATGAATGAAATCTGGGAAATGATGATTAAATGAGTTCAGGGTCCATGGAACCTTAAGTTACTCAACGTTCATCTTCTCAGGATAAGGAAAAAATATCCCAAACATCTTATCTGGGTAACTCACAGTAACTGAAATTCTTGGGATTTCTTGAATATGATCAGATGGGCTGTACAAAATGTTATTATTTATAACCTTTATTTTTTCAAAAAATGTAATTATAACTATTTTGACTTTTTATTGCACTCCATTAGAATCCCCCATTTTTGCAAAGTAAATCAAATGGGGCTTAAGGTAAGTTATAAATTGAGTTTCATAATAAATATTTTAGCCATACTTGTGTGGAAAACAAATGTTCACATTCTCTCTCTCTCTCTCTCTCTCTCTCTCTCTCTCTCTCTCTCTCTCTCTCTCTCTCTCTCTCTCTCTCTCTCTCTCCCCCTCGTTTGGTACCAGAAGATTTGTTTTAAATATACCAGAAATGCCATGGTCCAGTTTTTAATAAGAGATTTGCATATTAGGAATTATTTTCTTCTGGTGAACAATTGCAACCTATGCCTCCAAGCAGAATCTGATCCCCAGAATTCACTTAATAATTTATATTGAGTGCCAGTAGTTCAAATTGTCCAACTAAAGCCTTGTATATGTGTTCCTGCTGTAAAAGATAAAAAGACCACGATTATTCTTAATATAATGCATTTTTTTAACTAATAAAATACAATGCAGTAAATTCTATGTAATACTCAGTGATAGAGAGTTTTGCACATAGTAGTTCTTTTGAGTTTTGGTTTCAGTACATAGTTATGTATTTACTGAAATCAGCAGTTAATACAAACATAATTTATATGTTATGTATCAGACTCTTTAAATGCATAATTGTCTTTGATATTTTCCAGATAAAAAGTTCTTGGAATTTTTCTTTAAACGTCTGAAGCTTAATACAACAGGACAGTATTATCCAGAATTTCCATACATATCCCCTTGTGGAAGAGAGCGGAACTTTGTACGATGTGATGACTATCCTGTTGTATTCACCCATGTATTCAAAGATAAGAATGGAGAAGATAGACTGAGCTATGGACATGCAAGCGAGTTACTGAGTGTTAAATTTATGCCTGAGAAAGTATATATGGCTCCTGAAACAGGACGTGTTTATCATCCAGGACCAGAAAAAGTTGGTGGAATTGGACTGGTGAGATCAAAGTTGGCTATAGAGTTCAGTAAATGGTTTGAGTTTGTGAATGGTGAACAAGAAGGCCCCACACATTTTTGTTGGCAAGAGCGGACATATGAGCTTGACAGACAATGGCATCATAAAGTAATAAATAGCACATGAAATGTGTGCAACTGCCATGTAAGTTGGTAAATATTATATTTTAAATGCAATATGTATATTTCTGTTCTATTAATGTTGAAAACATGCAACTTTAGTATAATCAGATTGGCATTACACAAAGCAATTGTTCCAACAACACTGTCAGATTATGTGAGCATGTATATTTTCATGTAACCAATCACTATTGTTAGAACAAATCTATTTGATAGGATCTATGCTGTTAAATTTGCCTATTCTGTCTTGCTTTTTTTCATTCCAAAACTTGAATAAAACAATATGCAGCTCTCTTTGATTTTATATACTAATTGGATTCTTTAAAAGTTTCCTTTTGTTGCAGAGTTACAAAGTTTGAGAACCTAATACAAATGATTCCAGTAATCCAAATTAAGAGTGTGAATCCACACAGCAAAGCTTGAAAATTTAAATTTAAAAAATTAATTGAACAATATAATGTTCTGTCTAATAATGTACTTAACTTGTCCAGTGTTGCTTTTAGCGACAAAGAATTGGACTTTTTAAATAAGGGGTTAAACACCTGCGTGAGATTTTCACAAAACATAGAAGTCTACATCATGGATATAGAGGCAGTTATTGTGTAATGTAGCTGAATGAGGGTCTGTTTGCTGCATCAGGCAGCCAACCTTTGCTGAAAAGTGCAATGATCTACATTGTGGAACATATAAAGTTGGTATTGGGAAAAAGTAGGGAAGGCAGTGTACCCAAAGGGTAATGGGAAAATGCTGAAATGTGCAATCAACATTGAGATAAAGCAAAGTTGCTGATTGTATTTGATAGCAGCTTTGTGTATTAAATCAACTATTTAACCCGAAATATCAGTTGATATTACGAGCGCTGTATTGCAGTTTGACGGTGAGGGGGGGTATCTTCATGTTCTGATGAAATAAACTTAGCTAGCTTGTGTACCATATAACCTCAAATAAGCAGCATCTGCATTAGGTGGGTTAACCTAAAATGGTATACCATCTGGGTCACATTTTCAGCTTCCAAGAAGCATTATTGGTTAATGTGCTTATTAATTATAAACAATTGTGACAACAAAAAATACCTTATACCTAAAATAAGCATGTTTTTATTTCTTTACTTTAAACGATAGCACCAAGGAAATGATAGCAATACATAAAAATAGAAAATCATAGTTAACACATAATATTTGTGAATTTCACTGTTATCTTGCATCATTGACTCCATAACCTAGTGCATTCCCTTAGCATTGAATTGGGGAAGGAAAATATAACACTATTACTATTTAGTCAAACAACTATGCTACTACCTTTATCTAGCAGATATTAACCGGTTGTGTTCCCTTATCACCCTCTGCTCATTTCTCTAGCAGTTTTATAGTTTCTAAAGTTGGTATTATTTTGTGATGCGCAATAAACACATACCCTTTCAGAAACATTACCAGTCATTGAAGGTTTAACCCTGAAGTAGTTACCTGAATTTCTATTACCTTATTGGTTTTCAATGTTGTTTTAACAATAATGAAATAAAATAGGATATATACTTGCATAATACGAGGGCCGTTCAGAAAGTAGCCTCCGGTTGATTGCAAGAAATTCACCAAGTTAAATAAAAATATTTTGATATATACATCTTACAACTACATCTTTGCACTATTTTTCTACATAGTTTCCATAACGATTGAGGCACTTATCGTATCTGTTCACAAGCTTTGAAATTCCTTCTGCATAAAAATCACCCGCTTGTGCCTGGAGCCAGCCTGTGACCGCATCTTTGAGCTCTTCGTCGTCATCAAACCGCTGGGACCCGAGCCATTTCTTCATATGCATGAAGAGGTGATAATCGCTTGGCGCCAGATCTGGGCTGTAAGGTGGATGGTTGACAACGTCCCACTTGAAGGACTCAAGAAGTGCTGTTGTTCTGCGAGCAGAGTGAGGACGGGCGTTATCGTGCAAAAAAAAAACGATACCGGAAGTCAGCATACCACGGAGTTTGTTCTGTATAGCCCGTCGTAATTGTTTTAGTGTTTCACAGTACACGTCTTGATTAATGGTCGTCCCACGTTCCATGAATTCAACCAACAACACCCCTTTTGCATCCCAAAACACCGTTGCCATCAATTTTCGGGCAGAAAAATCTTGCCGGGCTTTTATTGGTTTGGTAGGCGAATTTGAATGTGCCCACATCTTTGATTGTTCTTTTGCCTCAGGGTTCACGTACTTAATCCAGGTTTCGTCCCCGGTCACGATTCTGTTTAACAATGGTTCACCTTCGGCCTCATAACGTGACAGAAAGTCTAATGCAGAGGCCATTCTTTGAGTTTTGTGGTGGTCGGTAAGAATTTTGGGCACCCATCGTGCACAGAACTTACGGTAACCCAATCTTGCTGTCACTATCTCGTACAAGAGAGTCTTAGAAATCTGTGGAAAATCAGTAGACAACTCCGACATTGTGAAACTCGGTTTTCACGAACTTTTGCATCAACTGTCTGAACGAGTTCGTCCGTGACCAATGATGGTCTACCACTCCTCTCTTCATCATGAACGTTTTCTCGTCCACTTTTAAATAAACGTACCCATTCACGGACCACTCCTTCACTCATTACTCTTGGTCCGTACACGGCACAAAGCTCACGATGAATAGCTGCTGCAGAATATCCTTTGGCTGTAAAAAACCTTATAACAGCACGCACTTCACATTTGGCGGGGTTTTCTATTGCAGTACACATTTCAAACGGCCACAAACACTAAACTAGCGCAGGTACGACTTTCACTCGACCACGGCTTGATGCCGACTGACCTGCTGAGTGCGTGAATGCACAGATGGCGTCGCTACTCCCCCCACTGCCCGCAATGTGACCGATCGGAGGCTACTTTCTGAACGGCCCTCGTAGTATAGGATCCAATTAATTATTCAGCTCCATAATTGAATGCACTATATTTATAATATACCTATACACATAATCTTTATAATGAAAACAAACAAAAGTAAACTTACATTGCAGGAAAGATGCATAATAATGAAGTTTGTGAACATACTGAAATATCTGTATATGAGCCTTATTAATACAACAATTAAACTAGTATTTTCAAAATTACTTTTTGACAACAGTATTATTTTAGTCTATACTGTCCAAACAATTGACACAAACTTCCTTCAAATGATCAGGGCAGGCACTTAACACACTATTTTCTTGTTGATTTTTCCCATGATGTATCACACTCATAACTTATTTCCCTTTTTTTCCTTCTCTTCCATTCTAACCATTAAAGACCAAGCTTCCTGATCTCATTAGGAACCTGTGGTGCTTGACATCTTTCTATTTGGGGCTTTATCAGTTCCCATGCAAGATTGGTTAGGAAAATAGCTCTCTTCAGTACTTTATCTTCATTTTTATTAAGTCGGTAAATATAAAATGCATTTTAAAATCCCCTGGCTGATCAGATTGGCATCAGACTACCTACCGTATATGTGCATGAAAAGTACCGCCTCCTTGTCACTGATTGGTTGGTGGACAACCAACAATCGCGTGTGTTCTAGCTACAATATCCTTTCCTCCCCTTTCCTTGTAGGTGTTCTAGTGCTGGAATACCTTGTGTAAACTGCCCATCTCTTCTTTACAAATAATTTTTTTTTATGTTTGTATATCTCTATTGCCTCACGATAAAATCTAGCATGACATTTCTCCGAGGAACTGATAAGTTCTGTGTCTCTAAAGCAAACATCACGATCACTTTGGAGGGCATGTTCAGCTACTGCTGATCTCTCTGTGTGCCCAATCTACAATGTTGTTCGTGTCTTTATATTTTGTATTTATGCAGCATTTAGTTGTGCCCATGTAGACTTGATCACAAGTACATGGAACTCTGTATATACCAGCCGAATTAAATTGTGGCCATCTTGATTTTATACTTGAACAAGAACTTCCCTAAGTGATCTGTGATTTTGCGAAGGTAAGGCCATGCCTTGAAAATGGGTAGTGTACTTTTTGAGGCATGGACTTCCTGCCTTACTTTCACAATATCGCAGATCACATAGGAAAGCCCATGTCTAAGTATAAAATCAAGGTAGTTTGTAAATCCACCCAGAAAATCAAAGATTATTTAAATCTGCGAAGGATAAACGGCCACGAATACAGAATACTATGTATATGTAAAGTTTACCTAGGCATATCTAAATTCAACATAAATACAAGATTGAAAGAACACGAACGACACTGCAGACCAACAGCCCTCCTAAGCGGCCATGACATTTGTTTTAGACACACCGAATTTATCAATTCCTCTGAGAAATTTCACGCTAGATTTTATCGTGAGGCAGTAAAGATGTACAAACATAAAGACAATTTTAATCGTAAAGAAGAGATGTGCACTTACACAGTGCATGAGTACCAGCATAGAATGCCTACATATAGTCAAATAATAGAACCAGTAATAGGGGAGGAAAGGATAGTATAGCTCAAACACAGGCGATTGGATGTCCACCAGCCAATCAGTGACGAGGAGGTGGTACTTCTCATGCACATATATGGTAGGTAGTCTGATGCCAACCTGATCAGCCAGGGGATAGAATAGGAAGAGGATTTATGGTTTTCACCCAAGGCTGCTTCAGGGAAATTTCCCTCTTCAGCCATGTTAGTTAATTTTTGTTAGTTTTTTGATTTTGTGGTCAGCTCATGTAATCGGACTGGCAGGCACCCTTTTTCTTTTTCTCCTTTATTTATAAAAAAAGTTACATGCATTGTTTGGGGGAACATTTTTTTGTTATCTTCTGAATTTCAGTTACAATTTTGTGTTTAAAATTGTGCTGTGGTCCTTCGTTAGTCGCTGGATAACTTTTTCATTGTTTGACTGTTAGAGGTTTTCCATGTTTTCATTATAAAGTTCCATTCTGTGCATGCTCTGATGCTTGTGATGAGTCTGCTGATAGCAGTCGTGAAGTCTTTGATGTTGGTCTATAATTCCTTGATGCTCATGTGAAACTGGGGCAGGTCTTTTCTAATAGTGTCTTGCATGGTAAGGGCTTCTTTATAGCCAGAATGCTATTTTCAATGTAAACGTGGTGGTGGTGGTGGTGGTGCAGGGTCTGCAGTGATTGTTCGGCTGTGGAGATATTCCTCTGGCAGTTATATTTTGAATTTTAATTGGTGTCTGTTTGCTGATTGGTTATAGTACTGATGGAGTCTGTGGTGATGGTTCAGATGTGGAGTTGTTCCTGTTGCGATACCATTCAGTTGTATGTGCTTCCTATGTTGTGAATATCCTTTGTTGAGTTGTGTTGCACTTCTTGTCGAGAGTAGTATTGGCAGCAGGTCTGCTTCGGTGGCATGTGGAGCAGTATCGGCAGTGCCTTGTGAGGTCATGTTGTCTGCATTCTGATAAGAGGTCTGAAGCTCCATAATAGTGGCAGCAATTGTTGGTGAGCTGTTCTTGGCGGTGTATCCATGCTTGCAACATCTCCTCCAGTGGTGTGGCTTTCCTTTATTTGAACTTCTTTCCCAAGAAATGTCACTGTGACTTGTAGTGCTATGTGGATTGTTCTCTATCTTGGAAAATGAGGTGGATGGGTGATGTTGATCCCAGATTGTTGTGAATTTGGATGGCATTTACAAGGGCAGGCCAGAATATGCTGGGCCTGCTGAAGGAAGAACGATACTGGCAGCTGGAGATGTACACTGACCACAACTGCGCATAAGTTCCCGAAACGACTGGGAGAATTCCTCGCCGGTGTTGTCCTGGTGTTCAGTGTGCTGTTCATCTGTGGTGTCAGGGGTTGAGGTGAAGTTTTGGTGTGCTCTTTGTTGGGTGTTGGTGTTCCGTAAGTTGGAGTGAAGATTTCTGCATTGTTGGTGTTGTTACTCTTGTTTGTTTTTTTGTTTTTTAGTGTTTAACGGCCGCCTTTCCTTCTATATTTCGATAGTGTTAACTGAATCATAAATGCTGCAACAAACTTCCCATATGTAACAATATATTGCGAGCTCTTTACACCTAGATAGCAATGGCACATTTATGAGACATGAGAAGTGTATCTCACTTGCGGCAGTCCCACTGTTTGTACATACCTGTTCTGGTCCTGGAGTTGGAGCTTATCAGACCTCCGCCATCATCATCTCTCTCTTCTCTCCTCCTGGCTGCTTTGCGGGAGTTGCTGAAATTTCATGAAACTTAGGCCCTTCTCAAGGTGTACAGAAATGACACAAAACATATTGCAAGAGCCAGCTTCAAGGAATCCGGAGAAGCAATAGAATTGGCAATGCGTGAAGCAAGGCAAGCGAATGCAGCAGTTTGTAATTTTCTCTACACATGTATGTTATGGCATGGTTTAAAATATTTATAGTTTAACAATCTCAATAAACTGCAACACAAAAGCCATTGAAATTAATAAGGTAAGCTTTATAGTACAATAATATATATATAGTTAATTTAATGTATGATTCAGTTATATGCAGAAGAGGTTAAGAAGGGTTCTTAATCAGACTGGTGGAAAGTAAATAACTGTTTCTTTAATAAAACAAAAATGCAGCCACTAATAAAATTATACAATCCTTGTTTTGCAGATGCCATGCAAATGATGTATACCTAGTTTCAATAGCAATTACAACTGCAGTAAAGATGGTTACACAGCAATTTTCAAATTTCCATCAAACACAGAATTGCATAATACATCGATAAAACTTATCCCACGAAAAGATTGGACCCCAACAAAGTGGACAGTAGTATTCATAAACTATTTTGAAGACGAGGATATTGTGACACATGATGTTTATGGAGATGGACAAGGAATGAGAAGAAATCCCCACCAAAGCTTTGAGAGGGAGCAGTTCCTTGGCTGTTTCCTTATCTTCCTGCCTATTTAAGAAAGTCTTCCAGCTCTGTAGAGAGATAAGATTCTCGAGAAAGGAGGAGGGAGGAAGAGGAGAAAATTACCAAGAAAAATGAAAAATGGTTTGCAAATGATGTCATTAGGGGTTTTAATGATTTGTATGACAATTTCACCACCAAGGTTGTAGGAGTGAATAAATGCCATAAAATTATGTTAAATGATGCTATATGCTTTTATAACATGTCATTGTGTAGAATCCCAAAAGTTGTTTCAAGTGTTACAGTAAATTCTGAAATGTATATTCAAGTCTGTATTGGTCATAATATTATGGACGCCAGTGATTTAAAGTGGGCTCTTTCACAAATATGTTACTGAACAGCTGGAAAATGTATTAGTAAGGTATTTAATTAATGCAGCGGTGTAAACAATTCTAACAATGCCAATGGTTTAGGTAAACTTAAAAGTGCTGTATTATATCTGGAAGAAAACTTGATGGATGAAAGTAATAACATTGATGAAAGCTACCCCAAAGTTAAACTACAAAACAGTGTTTCCAAAATGCATTGAAAGGCAAAAGTTAAATCTGATAATGTCAATGGCTGAATTGACATGCTTTGAGGGGAAAAGTGAGGGTATTGAGCGGTGGAAAATATTAATATTCGCAATGTCTGTGGCGGTGTTGTTAAAGATGATCAAAGATTGACTTATCTTGAAAGCGTTGTACACTGGTTGCTAAGTTGGGGTTCGTTGCAAGAAAACATCTCTTCTCCTTAAAAAAAAAAAAAAAGCATGTAAAGCTTTACTGCATAGTACTGAGGTGTTTGCTAAATTGATGAAGTTTTGTCATGCTATTTATGACATCCAATATATATTAAGAGTAAAATTTTTAACTGATAATCTTGATGCAAGATTTGTTCAATTCAGGCAATTATCAGGAGCCAACTATCATGCTTATACACAGATATTGGAATCTAAAAATAAGATGCATGTGAAAAGTCTGCTAGGCCTTTCTTCTCATTATGGCAATGTCAATTTCTGTCCAGAGATTTTCAATGATGCATATGAAATCTTGAGTACTTTAGTGACCAGGAAGGTAAACATTATGGATTTATAAAAAATGGTAAATTTGTAGAACTATGCACTAAAATGTTTGAAAATGGCGTGACTAGTGAAACACCAGCACTTCTCTATGTAGCTGGTTTTGTTGCTCATAAGGCAGAGCAGAACTTATCTTGTGATTACTGCATTGCAATTTGTGAGATCAAACAGATATGAAAGTTTGTACTTTCAGATTCTAAATAGAGGTGGGTTGATTGTTCCCTCATCTTCTGTTTGTTTTGTTCGTGTTTACCAATAATCCTAACTGTGCCCCACCTTCTGACGTTCCAGCTCAAAAGAGCGAATATGGGAGACATTCCGTGACGGTGGCGTCCAATTTAATACTGTCGTCCGCGTATTGTAGTATACGTAGTGGCGACTGTAATGCCGTTTTAATATCCCCAACGTAGATCGTATATAATAACGGATTCAAGGATGAACCCTGTATGAAGCTGCTCGCTGTATGTGCTTTCTACACGTTGTTACATAAATGCGAAAGAGTGATGTATCTATGCGCAAATAGTTTATACAGAATATGAATGACGACCGCCGGAGCGATAACCCAATATCCACACAGTCATAAGTGCGCGAGACGTCCAAGCTTTTATCGGTATACAGGTGTGGAAGTTTATCCTATGAGTGTTTCTGTTGAAACCACGTTAGTTTCTTCCACACCGTCCGCAGTGGTGTGTCCGACGTAATGGTGTTACAATATGCTAACCAAGCCTGTCGTTTTATCTTCAGGAATCGCTTTTTCGTCCGCGCTTCCACTCGCTTCGCCTGAAAGTAGGCCTCACGAGCTCTATGTTGTCTGTAGCGCGCGTACGCTAAACGTCGCTCAGCCATCCATTTTGAGCAGTCCGAAGTCCCCAAGGATGGTTTTGGCTTTGAATTCACCCATAAGGCCGTCAAAGGATGACATTGTTCGTGATATGAAGTAAGAATGTGTGCCAGATCTTCATAAATTACGGTTCTGCCGGTACGCTTTTCAATGCGGATTTTTTCTTTTCTTTTGGTAGTGTTTAACGCCCGCTTTAACTACTTATGGCACCGCAGGCGGTGATACATGAATGAAGATGGCGGGGGAAACCGGAGAAAACCCGCCCCAGCGCCGCTTTGTCCACCACAAACCTCACATGCGGTCGCTTGGGATCGAACACGGGTCGTCAATGCGATTGGACACATTGGGTCACCTATTCAGCCTTATAATTGCTACTTCGGTGGTAATAAAAATCCTGTTCCTGTAGTAATGGGTTATTTATATTAAGGCTTAAGGGGAAATTGTCACCGTATCCGGTAGTCTAATAAGGGCAGTCTGTGTGGCTATGTCCGAGGATACAAATACGAGGTCCGGCGAAGTAGGTAATTGTGTCAGATTTCCTAAATGCGTTTTAAAGTATTCGATCATTATTTTCCAGAAGTTTCGGTGCCCCTACCATATAACCGGATATGGATGTACTCTCCAACTCATATAATTCGCAAAGAGTGGGATATTAAAATCTCCACAAAGTAAGGTAGGAGCCGGCATCGAACCAAGGATGTTGTTCTATACAGTAGGGGGTATTGTATGTACCCCTACAATTGTGAGAGGACCGCCTCTAGGTATGGTGCTACCCGAATATTTGTATCCCACTTAGTGAGTGATGCACTCCAATCAGGAACCCCCACCCCTGAAATAGTTGGTAGTGTGGTACCAAAACATGTGTGTATTCAGCCAAAACTTGTATCTGCTAGTATACGTATAAATTCCGCCTGTTTCTGGCGAAAACACCTTGCATTCCAATATGATGTATGAAGATACAGCCGCATTTTCCACCTAAGGAAAATATTGACTTATGTGCGACCATAAAGATTCTAAAGAAGGTTTTAAATGTGCCGGTACCTCCCGTATAATATTTGCAATGTGTATGTATAACCTGTTCCCCCCCATTTCTCCTGTCTCACAGCATATCGTTCTGCCATTCTTCCCTCACCAATCTGCTCGTGGCTGGCTGATGGTCTTTGGCTTACCAGAAACTGACTGTCCCACATGATCATTAGCTTTCAGCATTTTCAGAATCCCCTGTAGGCCACCTTCCTCCTGTTCTGCGTGCCCATCTGCCGGGAATTTTATTGCTGCACTGTTCCCCATGGGTCGTCACTGGGGTGCTATCCACACAGATTCCCACTCCCGTGAGTATGTCAATTTGTGACTAAATGGTTGCAAAAGTTAGACACCTAGAAATAATAAACCAGGGTGCCAATGTGACAGATGAAATAACTAACCTTCCCAATACATGTAACAAACCTGTATTTGTGGGGGAGTTGATGGCCATGAATGGAACTTAACAGCCAGAATATTACCAGTTTTTAGTGAATTATCCCATAATGGAAATATGTCAAAGTTGCTTTTTAGTAACTTCTTGGTTGCAGTGCTCGCTCTATGGGGTTAAGGAATTTTCTTGAAAATCTAAGGTTGCATCTTTGAAAGATACCAAGGCTATGCACCTATGATTATATGAATTTTTATTTTTGATTTTGCTGTTTAGATATAAACAAAGGACCTTTTTCTAAAAATGTTCAAGGTCATAGGACCTCAAAATATGTATATCCAGTGAAATTTTAATATCACATTCCTGGATACAGTAACTACATAGTTATGCTGTAGCAGAGGCGTAAATAAGGTGTGATCAAAAGATAAAAGGAATTCTTGTTTTTCTTAATGAATTTTCATTTATTCATAGCATCAATCTTGTCCCCTTCAAAGTAATCCTCCTCAGATTTAACACACTTATGCCAGTGCTTTTTCCAGTCTGGAAGCAGTTTTTGTTATGGTGTTCAGCTCCTTTACAATTCTGCTTTTATCTCAGCAATGGCAATACAGCCTCTTTTCTCTTCAGCCTCAGGAATAGAAAGAAGTTGCTGGGGGCCATGTCTAGCAAATAGAAGTTCTGAATCATTGTCAACTTCATTCAGCAATTCCTGAGCAGGGTCTACATTGTTTTTGTTCAAAATTCAACAATTTTGGAACAAACTTTGCTGCTACACGTTTTGTGCCCAAAACACCTGAAAAAAATTGTTTGGCATGAGCTAAAGGATATGCATATATCAACAACCTCTCTGATAGTGATTCAATGATTTTCCAGAACATTTTCTTTACTTTGTCCACATCGTCATCAGTAACTGTTGTGGTAGGGCATCCAGGGTGGTCTTCATTTTCGTCTTCTCAATCCTCATTGAAATGTTTATACCACTCATAAAATTTTGTCTTACTCTAGTAGATTCACCACAGTCAACATTTCAAATGCGGTACGCACTTCCATTTTTCAAGCAAACTTTAATGTATTTTTATACATCTTTTCCTCAAGTAAAGATTTGCCAAACACTTGAAAACATGCATAACCTTTTCAACTGTCAACAATAAACAAAACAGCTGAAAATGCAAATTTAAATTCAGAGCATGTGTACCAACAAGATAAAAACATTTTTGAAAATTGGATACGGCCAAAAAAATTGATAAATTCCAGTTATATTTTTTATCACACCCAATTTTTAACAACTATTAACAACTGTGAAAGTAAAGACTTTCTGCTAAAGCTAGGAATGTAATTTTGCAATTTATTGGATAAATGTAACAGTTTATATGACTTCAACATTGCAATTTATCACAAGCTATGCAGCCACAATCCAGATGAGAACTGTGTATGAGTTATAAAGGCTGTGAGAGAGAGCATACTAAAGTTTGTAAAAACAAATCAAGTGCACTATGTGCATGAAAATCTCTATGATCATTGGCTGTAATTACAATTAAAAATATGTATTTTATCATAAAAACAAGAGATTACTGTCCTACACCATTACTTTTGCCACAAATTTGAAGTTTTCCCCTCTCGCATTTTCGCCACCAAGGCACTTGCTTTTCTTCTCTGGAACATTTATGTAGGATAGTCAGATGTTAATCCATTTGTGTAACGTACAATGCTACTTTAATTATTTTCCTGGCAAATTATAATGTTTTTGTAAACATAAGTTTTGGTTTTGTTACAGTGCAGGACACAATCTGTGTATTACATGTCTGAATGGAAAATCCCAGAACTGTCCTATATGTAAAGAGCCCATTCTATTAGTGGATAATGTTCCTCTGGAAGCTATATCAAGTCAGCTTTTAGTGCACTGCAATTATCGTAAAAAGGGATGTCCAGAGGCTGTTCCCGTGCTCTGTGGTAATCTTGTGCTTCACGATGTGCAGTGTCCTTATCAGTTTTGCACTTACACATGCTTTGCTTCAAAATGTCCTTGAAAGGGCACTTCTGCTATGTACTCACATGATCAAAAGTCACAAGGAGAGAGTGTTCCCTGGTGAAGAAAGGTTGTTCAAGATCAAGAAGATAACCATGAGGATCTAGATCTAACAGCATTCATGAACACCAGCTTTGGTTGTTTTTGTAATAAGTTTACATTCCTAAAAGCAAGTAAGTTGGTTTTTGGTGCTGTTCAATATCTAGGTACTGAAAATATGGCAAGTAGATACAGTTGAAATTTAGTTGAGTCGATTTTGTAACACTACATCACTTATTGACAATGGAAGCACATGGCTTCTGAAACATGTTTTCCGAAATAAAAAGTAAGTGATGTAGTGTTACAAAATCGACTCAACTAAATTTCAATTGTTAAAACACATCACTGTCACAAAGTCCACCATATATCAGGATAAGTAGATACAGATATAGGTTCGAGATCACTGCAGCAGAACAGGATACAGAAAAAAATCTAACGTTTGCAAAATGCACTCATAAAGACAGTATTTCTTTCAGTGAGTTATTTCAACGTCAAGATTGTCTGCATATACCTTTAGATTTTGCACAATATCTCTCTGTTAACAACATTTTGCACATAAAACTCAAACTGGAACAAATACAAATGCCACAAAGTGTAAATTCTGTACCACAGTAACACCTACTGTTAGCATTTTGTAAATATTATAATTATCTTAATTATTCTTGTTTTGAATTTAAAAGGAAGAAGACAAACATTGCTCTTATTTGACATTCAATAAAAATTTGATGTACTGTGTTAGCTTTTTGTACTTGTTTTATTAGCACAATATAAAGTTAACTCTCTGGAAACTGTTATTTTTGTTTTCCAACCTCTGTTCCATAATACAAAAATGTGACATTGTGTCATGTCAAAACTAGCTGCACTAATCACCCTTCACTTTAGATTAATAAGTAAATACAAACAAAAGTAAAAGCAAATAAAGAACTCAAATTTACAGTCAAGAATTTTTTTCAATTTATATGTGTAGCTTAATGCCCTTTAACCTGGTTGCTCATATCGGACAACGAATAAAATCTGTGAAATGATACTCAAATTATCTCTGGAGCTTAAAGTTGTTTGACATTCATCTTCTCAAGATAAGGCTAAGCCTCAAAGTAAACATTATCCAGGTAACTTGCCCTAAGCAAGACTCAAACTTGCAACCTCTTGAATGTGAGGCAGACATGCTACCCCTACACTACTGAGGTGGGCTGTCAAGGATTGTTGGTTTTTAATTTCTCAGTCATATATCTGCCTTCTGGTGCATTGCGAGCTGTACATTTGAATTTCATTTGTGTTAATCCAGTCTTTTTTCTGTGACAGATCCTCTCCCGTTTTTGCTCCTGCTTTTTTATCTAGTATTTTTATCTGTCAAATGGCAGCAGTTAGATATCATACTGAGGAAACAGGAAGAAAGATAACTCAGTTGCTACCATGTTGAGGATGAAGACTAATGTCTTGAAAATGTTCCAAGATTTTATAACTGAACATAAGTGAAGTCTTAAGTGTAAACATTGGCTTATTAATATTTTAAAATTAAACTAAATATTGCTTGCTCAAATGGCTTAACACTACAGTTTGGCATCAATAGTTAGAGACAGGATTAGTGAAGAGGAACCACACTTGATAACATAAAGGTGAGTCGGTGAAGGTTTCACAGTAGCACTGGCTTGAATCATGTGACACAGCAGGCAAGTCATGGTGTGATAATGGTACCCCTCGACATTATGAGAGCAGTTAAGGTGCAGAGTGAGTGAAAAAGACAATGTATTATAAGAGATTAGATAAGCAACATATTTTTCCAGTTCGGAAGTAACATTCTACGGAGCAAATTATGACACTTCCATCTAGCGTGAAAAGAGGGCAAAAAATTTGTGGCGAAAAAGTTCTGTACCATCCATCCAGTACATCAGCCTGTTTACAAAGTTGGCAATGTATGCATTCCAAGTTCAATCCTACACCTCCCCTTTGAGTTGAGGGGCTTGCTGAACTAATATTGACATCATGCATTTAAATTGTCGGTGCTAAAGGCTGAATAAATCTGAAGACCTGGTATTTATCTGTGCAATAGCCTATCTCTCACCCACCTATGTGTTAGGCAGTCTCTTGTCCTACTTTTTCATAGAATTTGAAGGAGGGCTTTCTAAGTCTTCTGTGCTGTCAGAATCCACTTGGGTATATATATGCTGATGTGTAGCTTTCAAAGATAACATTGTAAGTAAAGACAGCACAGCATTCATGTAGCTAATTGTAGATCTCTTGGTTTGCATCTCTTGCAAAAGTTTTGAGACTAGTATACAAAGTAATTCCATGTTGGCAACACTGTAATAGTTTTAGATGGAAGAAAACTATTAAAAATGTCAAGAATGATATTTAGTAAAGACATTTGTCTTTTTTTTTTATCTCATTAAACTTGACAATTATCATGACTTGTGGTAAGCTTTAGTGACAAAGTATCTCATCAAGAGAAGTCTCAATCTCTGATTAAAACATCTGATTTATTCCATTCGCATATCTTTCTCTACCCATTATGGAACAACTTATTCTTAAGAAAGCTTATTCATCTATCTACTTTATGCTAATTGAGATAAGCATTAACAAAAATGGTCTCGCTATTTAATTCAAGTGATACTAAAATCTTTCAAAAGCTTTGACATTAGTTGTGTTTGAAGTTTATTGTGCATAGCCAAAATACTGCTGTTATGCATTTACTTGTGAAAAGTTCAGTATAAAGGGAAAGGGCATTTGAATATTAAAAATTCTGATATGTTCCATTCACATAACTTCTCTAGCTATTCCATAAACAAACTTTTCTTATAAAAGATTATTCTTTTATCTACATCATGATAAACATCATAGAATTATTGTCTTATTGCTTGCTTCTTTGTAAGTAGAAGGGAAATAAGGGAATGCCCAGGCTAAAGTGATAGTAAAATCTTTTAAAATCTGATGCTATGTGAAACAATTGAAATTCAGTTCTCTTAGCTTGTTAGCAGTTAACATTGGAGAGATGACAAGGAAGATACCTCTTGTTTAAGAAAAGTTTAACAGCCTTAAAACTGAAACAAATAACTCAGAATATGTCGAAAACAGTTAATTCTACAAAAAGAACTGTATGACGGAAATTGTATGTTTTAACAAGATCTACAATTTTTGTGCTGTAAGTTTTTGTCTGTCTCTTACGGTTTGCCAGTTATACAAAAGTTATTCGGAATGATTATCCAGTTATCCAGATTCCTATTATAATGACTTATTTGAATGTTTTTCGTGAAATATGTATAGAAAACAAGCACATTTGTTGTTTGAAGTTCACATGCAGAATTTAATTGTGCACATCTGTGACAATTTGCCATATTTACACTAGCTTTATATAGAAATAATTAATAGTTTAATGTGCAGGATAACAATACTCTCTTTCCCTCATTTCATCTGACTTTGTCTACCACAGGATCATGTGCACACAATTTTTCTGCCTCTTTTAAACTATTGTATGCGAGCAGTATTCTGTTTCACCAATAGAAATTAATTGGCCAGTTGGCATTAATTGCTATAAAAATATGTGTTTAATACATGGTGAGTTGTAATATTCATTATGCCTAAAGACAAAAGTTCATGTAATAAAAGATGGAAATTCTATATTTTGTCAAATTTTTTGAAGGTAAACTTTTAATTTTTTTAAGATTTAGCCGCAAGTACTTTTATTTACATACACATTACATATTACATGAGTTACATACTAAAATGTCTTTATTGTTAGATGAATTGCATAAAAAAGATCCCAGCAGATCAGCATTTACAATCCACATTTTCAAGTGTAAATAATTTCTTAATTTTTTGAGCATATCTGGATTGCAGATTTTCACAGCTTTTAATGCGTGCAAATTTGCAACCTAATCATGACATCTATTTTGAAATACATTTATATAGCTTTCAAAATAAAGAAAACAGCTGCTTTAAAATGATGTTATATTTCATATATACAAACAATTTAAGGTTGTCTTAATAATCATTGTCTATAGATAAGCATTTGCACTTTACATATTATTTGCCAAAACCACCTCTGCATGTTGGACTAGGGCTTACATCTTTGCTTGCTTCCCATTGATCTGGAGTTTTTGCCTGCAAACAAGAGCATGCCAGTAGCAATTAACACAAACACACACACACAAAAAAAACCAGAAAGTTGGCGTGATATTGAAGTTTCTGAAATGTTCAAACCTGCTGATGTATTATTGCATTTTTTTAATATTACACTATTAAACACACACATTCGCTCACATGCAATCCTGCAACTCTATGGGGGATAGGGAATGATTCCAGTTAAAGAAAAGGGCTAAGTTGAAATTCTATTAATCCAGTTAAGTCCAAATTCAGTATGTGACCATTTTGGATATCAGACTAAAACATGTGTCTCTTAAATTGCCATTAAAAACTTCCGTTTATTTTCAACCTCCCATATAAAAATTACACTGTTTGACCAATCATCTCACATATTTATGTATTTTAGCTACAGTGCTTGGTGAATATTATAGGCTATCTTAAAACTTTCAAAAGTTGCCCCTGCTATTATTTTCAAGCCCGTAAAAATCTATGCCCTATAGATCGTGGCGAAAATTGTAAACTACAGATAAATTTCTATTTTACCCCAACCCTTGCAGATTTTCACTGTGATACCTATGAACTTTGTACACTTAAATGTAGAACATAAAACAATTAAGCACTAACTTACAATTTAAAAAACTACTATCTTATGAATGGTGGGGTGGATTATAAGGTCTGTGGTGTAGGTCCCAGGGCTGCTGGTTGCTGGTGTTATATTTTATTTAAAATTTTTTTTACGAGTTTAAATTTGTCACTGTATATGAAGTTGGTAACTCTTGCTGTTGGCGAGACTGGAATTAACTATTTGTGCCAGACTTGATTGTTGGAGCAGTTGCAAGGTTATTATCGGTGGCGAATTAACTTATTTATGCACAGCTCAACCACGTTTTCCTTTATAAGATTGCTAGCTTCAGTCGGTGAGTAAAAGAATCATAACCTCCTTGCTTGGATGGTAGGATTTAATACAATATTGAATTAATTTAGAAGATTTCTTGTTTATTATAAAGTTTTATTTTGTAAATCGTTGAAACAATGTGGTGAATCAAGGCATGCTATTTAAACTGAACTCTTTTTAGAAAACTGTGCCAAATATATATTCTGTAATCTGTACTTACAATAAATCTCTTGTTGATAATCAGTACAATACAATATTTCACACTAAATTGCTATATTAGAGGTCTCGATTTACGAGATTAGCTTTTGGCGACTGTATCCCTGGGTTCTATCTTATTGACCGAGTCCCGGAAGCTTTTTAAAATATTCACCTATATACAAAAATTGAAGCTCAATGTTTACAATACATTTTTACATACTCATAATAATTAAAATGAATATACTTGTATAATTTACATGAAAATGCTCTTATGAATAGCTCTCATTTCTTCAACAAATATTTTTTCACTCTGTTCTTATGCTTTGTCACCAGTATAAACAATCTATAGCATCCGGTATCTCGTTCGCCTTTTATTCTTCTTCTTCTCTCATGTTACTACTTTAATTATGTTTTATTATTAATATGCTTTTCTAAACATCAATTCATAGCTATACATTATAATGTGCTGTATTCATTACATAACTTTGGCTATGTTATTTTCGTAAAAGCACACCATTTTTGGCTATTTTCGTATGTATCGTGAGGCTATGACATCATACTGCCATTATTTTTTATACATACAATTCTTTGGCTTATATTGCGAAACAATATGTTTTATTATTTTATAACATTATTTTAGGTCAGTATTGTTTCATTTTCTCTTGACTTGATTTAATATTAAATCTTGCGTCAATGTTAAACCCCTTTGTGAAAGTTAACTCCATTTAACCCATTTGAACAAAGTACTATAAGTACAGTTATACAGGGCAAATCAAAATTCTGGACTAATTTCTGTAATTTATTGTGTGAAATCTAATGAACGTATCATATTTTGAGTCATGTGATGTGAAAGGTAAACTCTCAGTTTTCTTCTGATATATTGCAAGCATTCAATGTTTCTTTTAAACGGTGTTGCCATGCAATTGGCTTTGAAATTTGGTTCTCTTTGTATAATCAAAAGTAAAAGAAAAATAGATTATGACTTCCTAATTGAGAAAAGTATAAAGTAAGTATTCTCTCTTCCAGTTGATTTTAATTTACAGATGCAGTCTGAATCTCTGAATTGCACCCACCAAGATGGTGGATCTTTCTGATAATTGGTTGGACATGGCACCGAACAATTTCTGTTCTCCAGCTAATGCTTGATCAAATGGGATATATATATATATATATATATTTTTTTTTATTATTAATAAAACAGTAACGGAGTCTGATCAGGACTCCGGTACTGTATCCCTATTTACATTTCCCCCTGTAGGTTTTACTGATTACTGGTTTTATTGTTTCTTTTACAAACATATAACACCCATGCCCAAGGCGGGACTCGAACCCACGATCCCCTGCCCACAAAGCACATATTTGTGGTGCACTTAAATGTTGAACTCCAGAATTAAAATCTGATGTGTTCCATTCACATTACTTTCTCCATATCACTGTATCAAATTATTGTTAATAAGCTTATTCTTCTATCTACTTTATGCTAATCGAGATTAACATTAGCAGAAATGGTCTTATTACTTAGTTCCTTATAAGTAGAAGTAAAATAAGGGAATACCTAGACTAAACTGACAGTCGAATGTTTTAAAATATGGCTGCCATGAACTGAAATCCATTTGTTTGTGTGGCCAGGAATTGACAAGTTCCTGTATGAAAAAAATTTTAAAACTGAAACCAATAACAAGGAATATCTAAAAAAATTGTCAACTCTACAAGAACAACTTAAATGACATAAATTGTGTATTTTAACAAGACCTACATTTTTGTTTCTATCTCTTACGGTTTAACTGTTGTAACATTTTGTCTGCTTAACTAAAGTGTTCCTGTGCTTGACCATTCAAGGTCATCCCTTTCTACTTTGTCAAAATATCTACATAACTTTATTCCATTCCTTCTTACAGTCCCTGTAATATTTTAAAGCAGTCTTTCGCTAGAACTACTACGTATTGCAGTTTTTAGAGAGCCTGACTTATGTAAACTTATCAAAACACATTTCTATGATCTCTTCATATTTTGTGCAAACTTTCAGATTCAAGTAGTAGCATACAGACTGAATGGGTGTCAGATACAAATGATATTCATGCTAAGCAAATGTTAGTTGACAGATCAGGATAAAATGTTCTTTTACTCCCACTCTTTCATTGCCTCATTGGAATTGTAGACTGTTATTAACTAAAATAAAAAAGTGGTATCAATTCACCATTATTGAGAGGGCATGCACTCCACTGCTTAGCTCCTCCTGGAGGGTATCATTCACCATTCGATGTCTCTGTAATAAAAATAAAGCTGAGTAGAGTATGTGCCCCAAAAGTCTCGTAAAACTTTTCTTAATTTATTACAAAGACACTATAAATGAATATATTTCATAAGATAAACTCAATTTTATTAGTTTTTTGATGTCACCTCCTATCCTAATATATTCTGTCTGTTCTAATCATCATTATTATGTCATTCCCATGGTGGCATATCATCTAAGCAGACTAACATGGTGCTTTAGGCAAACTGTAAGAAATACACTAAATGTTGGAATTTTCCAGAGAATATTACCGGAAAGTTATTTTCAAGCAAACTTTACTTGAAACTGTTACCTTCTGCATTTAATATATTAAATTGGGATATTTTGTTCATTCAATTAATACTGATGATATGTAACCATACAAATGCCAACTTAAATATTATATACAGAGATTACAGGTTTGCCTTGAGAAGACTAATAGTATACCTTTATGAGAGGCAAATCTGCAAATTTATTTGAGATAACAACCACCTTGAAGTGTGTTTCAGCACCTTTTGGTACATTGTGCATGTAGGACTCATTCAGAACTTCTAAATGAATGGGTGAAAACTGCTCCATTAACTTCTGGCGAATAGATGTCTCCACAGGTGCAATGGTACTGTTGCTGTTCATTTCTTTATTCATTGTTTTAAACTGTGATGTTGCTGAAGCTTGTATCTGTTTAATTGCTAAACCTATAATACAGAAAAAAAAAAATAAACAACATACTTCTGTTTTAGCATACTCAAATTTAAGGAATCATCTTTAAAACTGAGTGCAATTAGAAAAGAAAGAACTGTTTTATGGAACTGATGCTTGTCACAATCAGTTCACTGATCCTGATCTTTAATATCTGTTTTTGTTGAAATCTCAAATATTGATGTTCTTACTTTCTCTACATAGTACATGGTAATAAGTATAGAAGGTATTGCACTCCACTCAAAAATTTGATTTCAAGATTTCAGTGGAAATGCACCTTTTAGGGTTGCCAGTATCCAAATAAAGGCATTTTAAAACAAAGGTGCTCATGTGTGTGCATCATGTGTCTGTGTACTCAATAATTCAAAACCAAAAGTTGGTTAAATACAAAACTGTGTATTCAAGTTTAGTATCTTCCAAGGATGCAACATGAAGATCTCGAGGGAACCATAAAAAACTATCCTTTGCATGGAAAGTTTTCTGAAAATTTTGACTTTCTCAAAAGTGGCTGTAACGATTTTGATTAAACTACTATATATATAAGATATATAGATGTAAATAAAATGTATATCTTGAATTTTCTGGAATAGCCCTGATGACCTCTTTATTCTAGATTTTTGTATAACTGGTAAACTGTAAGAAAAAAAGAATAGCTTGCTACACAAAAATGTAGATCTCTTAAAAATACATAATTTATATCATATACATTATTTTTTTTTTTTTTGAGTTGATCATCTCTGATAAACTTATTAACGCTAATTTGTTACAAAGATGTAGAAAAAGTCATATGAATGGGTCACATCAGGTTTTTGGTGCTATGGTGTAATTTAAGTCAACTTTTTCATTTATTTGAACATAATGTTCCATTGTGCTATTCTTGGGTCTCTTAAAGGTTGTTAAAAATTAATAACTATTACAAGAATTAAAATGGAAATTCCCAGTCAAATCCACCTTAACTCAGTTTCTCTCTGGAGGGGAGACAGTTATTAAGTGTCTACTAATAAAACAACTACCAGCTGTTTTGTAATGTGTAGATTACAAATAAAATATGCAAAAATGGAAATGGCGTGTTATTTATGGATGCTCTTTAACTGTTGTGGTTCTCAGCGTCCCATTCTATCCTGGGTGTGAAAGACTGCTTAATTTTGCTCAGAGACCTCTCTATCAGACTTGAGGTTCTTTTACGTGCCATAAATCTTCGACACGGGACCCACGACTTTATTTCCCTTCCGAAGGAAGCCATGCTAAGGATTTTTACACCCAAAAAAATCCATCGTCCTCCGCCGGGTTTGAACCTGCGACCTTGGGTATATGAAGTTAGCATGGTAACCATTACACCACAGAGGGCGACCAAAATAAAATATGCACTGATAACTGTGGAATGGATCTGCATTTTCTTGCATATGGTGTTCCAAAACAAATTTGCTTAAAGCTCTATTTTATTAATCTTGAAACTGCCAGTGTAGTGCATTTATTACACGTAGGCTCTATCAAAAACCACTTTACCTAAAAACACAATATACATTACAGTATTCCAGACAGCACAATTGCTATTTGCTAATGACTTAGTGGTAGAGTGAATCACAACAAAGGGCTAAAACAAGCTTTGCAAGCAATAGATAAATATTGTGAAACATGGAAATTAAAAATGAACTAAGCTAAGACTCAGATTGTGGAATTTAAGAAAGGGAGAAAATTAAACAAACATGAAAAATGGAAGAAAGAGGGTATAGAGTATAAGTTAGTATGAGAGTGTGTATACTTGGATTCAAAATTGATGGAAGAGATTCAAGGGAGAAACAAAAGAAATTAACATTAGCAAAATGAAAATGTTATGATAGTCTTTAGAGGATGCAAAAGTAGAATATCAGATATAGTGGCTAGAGAGAATTTATAAATGGTGGTAGCAAAAATGCTATATGGGATAGAAGTTTGGGTGAAGGTGAGAAGCTATTGATGTTGTTAATAGGATGCTCTGCAGGGAAATACTAGGATTATCCTGTGCAATTATGAGGTCAAATTGAGTAAGGGAGAGGGGCAAAGGAGTAGTGATGGAAGGAGCAATAAAATACTGGCACATAATCCTTAATCTATACAAAATAAGTGTTTTAAAGCAATTTTTAAAATATCATTAGAATACTTTAAGAACTTGTGAAAAAAAACAAAGTAATGGGCTAGAAGAGGTATGGAGGAGGAGGAGGAGTAGGAAGAGAAGGAGGAGGACATAAATAAGTTCTAGGCAGTGTTTGAATCAGACTTTCTAAGATAGGAGGAAACTTAAGAATCAGTATTTGTGTTAGATTCATACCAGTAGTATACCATTTAATTTTTTGCTGTAGTTTGCATCCAACTCTTGATTAAAGCTAGCTCACTATTCATTTTACTGTCTTTAAGTATTTCTGAGCAGTATAGGCATGTAACTCTTCTGGATTTGTTTTCCATTTTTCAAATCTTGTTTAGTTTAATACACCCCTCTTCCCCCAATTAGTGTAATGCCTTATTCTCACTATTTTCACTAACACATATAACATCCAAGGCTGTGGTTTTTAACTGAGTTTTAATATTATTGGAAATTGACTGAGATTCAAATTGGAATGCACTGTCATTAATTTCTTGTCACAAATCTGTTCATCCTGACTAAATAACACTCACTGTTGCAAAAGGACTCAACTGGAGACTGCAAGCTACAATTGTCATTGCTGGCACAAACTGGAGTTATAACGCTGAATGTCAACCAAGCTAATCAAATGGAGTATTGTGTATTGTTTAGCTTACTTATTGATAGCGATATGATAGTTTTGCTGATTCACATCTTGCACTCTTATCATGTACAGTCTGCATTGAAAGTGTACTATGTCTTCATGTATTTTGAAACAAAAAATGAATAGTGTTTAATTCAAACCATGGTTCTGGAAGGCTGCAAGATTGGAGGTCATAAAAATACAAAAACGGTTTAGTGCAATAGCAGATAATGTTTCCTTGACTTTCTAATTGCAGATAAAAAGGTCATGGGGAAAGGAAACATATACAGAAAAGGTTAATAAAGAGGAACAAGAGAGTATTGCATGGTTAGGAACTGTTGTATGGAGATTAAAAGGGTTTAGAAATGATATACTGAAGAGTCAATGCCCCATATGTGGTGATAATGAGGGCACTGAACATACTATATTTGATTGTAAAGAGACAGATATATGCAGAAAAGTCCATCTTTCAGAAAAATGGTTCAAAATTAGCAGGAAAAATGCCATTAATGACTTGTTTGGCAAAAGAAAAAGGAAACTAGGTTAGTTTTTAAATAAGAAAACAAGGAAGTGGAATTAGGAAAAGAGAGAACACAAATAGTGCTTACAATACAGTTTTTATCTTAATAAACACAAGATTGTCAAAATAAAATATCTGATGTGTTGCATTCACATGATGTTCTCTACCTGTTCTGCAAACAAACTATTCTTACAAAAGATTATTCTTCTATCTATATCATGCTAAATGACATAAACATTAATGCAATTGGTCTTAATGTTTAGTTCCTTATAAGCAGAACGGAAATACTGGAATATACCAAGCTAAAGCAATAGTCAAATATTCTAAAAGCCAATCGATACGTGAACAATTGAAGGTCAATTCACTTTGCTTTTCTAGAAAAAAAGAGAGATGAAACATAAGGCAGAAGATGCACAGTTTAAAACTGAAACGAATAACAAGGAATATCTCGGAAATGGTCAACTCTGCAACAAAAATGTAAGACCTAAATTATGTAGGTATGTCAATGAGATCTACATTTTTTGTGCAATAAGTTTTTGTGTATCTCTTAAGGTTTACCAGTCATGCAAAATTTAACAAAATTCATCCAGAATAAACAGAACTTATTGGCAGAAAATTCAAGATATTCATTTCATTTGCAATGTAAATAGTTTTAATGTACAGTATTTTAATCAAAATCATTAAAGTCATTTTTGAGAAAATCAAAATCATCATAAATTTTTCCATGTAAAGAGTAGTTTTGGAGTGGGGAGACTTTTTTGAAAATCTTTGTATCGCATCCATGGAAGATACCAAACTTAAATACCAAGTTTGGTAACTAACAGTCTTAATTTTTGAGCTATGCTGTCCACAAGACATACACACAGATCTTTTTAATTTTTACTCAGGGGACCTCAAAACATATATTTCTGGCAAAATCTCGGTATCAAATTTTTGGGTGAAATACAATTCTTCCTCTATACACTACGTACACAATAGAGCAAGTAAAATAGCACAAACATAACAGCACCAACTTTGTTGGCATAGTTATTAATTTTGGTTTTTACTATGTATAATAAGTAGGGGAGGTATTTATTCCACCCAAAAATTTCAAGATTTCATTGGAAATGTATGTTTTAGGCTCCTGAACCCAGTAAAAATATTTTTAGAAAGATGTCTAAGTGTGTGTGTCTGTGAACAATATAACTCGAAAACTAAAAGTTGGATAAATACCAAACTTGGTAAGCTAAGTATCTTCCAAAGATATAACTCAAAGATTTTCAATAGAATTCCCTCACACTCAACTACTCTTTAAAAGAAAATTTTTTTGAAAATTATGACTATCTCAAAAATGGCTCTTAACTATCATGATTAAAATACTATATACTTTAATACTCGTATTAAAAATATTTAGTTTACAAATAAACTGTATTTCTTGCATTTTCAGGGAATAACCTGTGAAGTCCACTTCTTTTGTAAGCAATTTTGTGAAATCTTGTTTCTTGGTACACATTAAGAGATAAGTGAAAATGTACTATACCAAAATAAATAAATATATATATATATATATATATATATATATATATATGTATGTTTAAAACTTACAATTTATTCCAAATAACTGTTTTGTACTTTTAAGTCATTTCTGTAATATCCATTATTAATAGATATTTTAATGGTTTGAATTGTTTAATAGCTGGTCATTCTTTTAAAATTACATCAGTATCCAGTTTTTTATTTCGCAATTGCATACAAAGAGTTTGGAATTTTATAAATAGCATGTAGCATCCAATTCTTAAACATTTGACTATTGCTATTCCTTTAGTAGCAATAATGAATTGTACTGTATATGTATTTGTACAAAGGCTATCTAAAGTGAAGTGAAATTTACACTTTTGTAAGAAGTAGAGTGAGTCATATGTGTGTAACATATCAGATTTTCTTTTTTTGTTGTATGTTTGTCATTTTATATCTTAGTCTAGCAGAACAGTTGACTATTTTATCAGTGAGGACACATCTATTATTATCATCATCATAAAATTTTATTATCACCATCACATATATTATTCTACTAAGTTTGCAGATGGTTTGAAAAAAATCAAGGAAAGCACTTAAAGGAATAACATAAATGCAATCATTAGAAGCATAAGGTCACACGGCATATGAAAATTTACCAATTCAACATTTTGTGTCTCCATATAACAATAACACCAAATTAATTTTTTTTTTCTTTTTTATTAAACTTTGAATGCTTAATGTATTCTCATGATATATTCTTTATTAAAATATGGCTTTTAATTTTAGAAAAAATACATTATATTACATATCAAAACTACATGTACAATTACACTGTACACTATATGACACAACTGTCCATCCGAATTCATTATTTAAGTATGGGTAAATGACAAATCAATTATCTTTTATTTAGATTTGACACGGTTGTGCAAATTATTTGCATGAATCATATAATTATTTTAAGCTCTATATTCCCAACACTGGTAAGTTGCATAGGTGATACTTTTCTATACCTATGTTATGTAATTCTAACATTTTATATTGCAATAAATAACTGGCATCTACTGTTGTTTTACTCTTTTCTCAAGTATCATTGATATTATTCACCATTTGTTTGATTAATATCTTCTTTTGCCTATTACCCTTCACTGCAACCGTTCATTATATACTGTCATTTGTATTTTTTTTTTTTTTTTTTTTTTTACTGTGCAACAAACTATTCTTACAAAAGCCATAGCCTTGAAATTCCAAGGATAAAAAAAATACAAATGACGATTTCAAATTGGAGAAAAGTATTGGAAAATTTAGATGAAAAACAAGGAATACCCAGGAAATGATTAACTTCACAATTAAAAATATATATTTTGTGTGTTCTACATTTTTTTATCTACAAATTTTATCTATTTCTTACAGTTTATCAGTTATGTATAAGTTATCCATGATGAAGAGGGTTTCAGGATTATTCTTAACAATTCTGGAAATGTATGTTATAACATTTTAATTAAAAAGTTAAGAGCTATTTTTGAAAAAATCTAAAATTTTAAAAGATCTTTGGGGAAGAGTTTTTCTTGAAAAAGAAAGAATTGTTTTTAAGACTACCAAAAACAATTTCAAGAGAACACTCGAGAACTTGACAGAACAGGAAGAAATGTATGGTGGTTGAAAGGGTTTTGAAATATGGTACAGAAATCTGAAACCAGAGGATGATAATATAATTACAACTTAACTCTAAATGTTCTTGGTCTTCTAGAAACGCATCAGGAAAGCTTCAGTTCTTAGTTTTAACTACAACTTATATAAATTACCATTGGAGGAGAGTGGTAGGGGAAATGTTTGGCAGAAGCGAAATAATTATTGAATGGAATTCTAGATGAAAATAAGGAGGAAGATAAAAGAGTTTTGAGAGACAAAAGCTATGGTAAAGTTTTGAGGGTAAAAGTTGTTTGAGATTGTACAAGATAATAACCAAAGATTGGGATGGAGAGAAGTATGTTTACAGATATACAAGGGCATGAGGTGCTAATGACAGCATTGTATCTTTATACATCTTTCCCACTCCATTCTGACTCGCTTTGGTTACTGATTATCTGCACATGTCACCCCTTCTAATTTCTCACACTATTTTCTGTTTGAATTAACCAACTTCCTCACTGTTTTGCAGAGTACCCTTAAAAACTGTAATTATATTTTCTTCTTCTTTGAGATATTCTCCATCAACATTTATCTGCCACCTTTAATTTTCAACTTAGGAACTTAAGTAATGATGTTCAGTCATATACATTTGAGGTTAAACATTGCGTTTCTACTGTTGCTTTAAATTGCATCTTAACATTAAATCACACACACTCATTCACATTTATAGAATCTAGGAGGGGTAGTGAATCTAATTTGGAGGCTAGTATGCTAACCTCCAGGGCACAAACAATGATTTGATCCTATGTCATTGTGCACTTCATTATTCTTTCCTAACTGCTGCTCTTGATTCAGCTAAACTTACAACATTCAGCTGTTCTGAGTAACTTTAAACCAGTGTGCAGAATATTTTAAGAATCTGTTCAACAGGTACTTTTCTAGCCCCTCTTAAACTTTCTACTCAATTCTGGGAGAATAAATTCTTTGAGATCAGTTTATTTTCTTGTTTGGTATTTATTTGCTTCAAACAAGCTCTAATGTTAATAGCTGGTTTTCCCTATCCTGTTGTAGATTTTCCTCCCACTCTATCCTCCTATTGTTATTTAATTATTGTGAAATAAACAGTTTTCTTCATTTTTCACTTTCTATTACTTGACATGTGTATAGCCTTTGCTACAGACCATAATCATATAATATATTTTGAACCAAATCTCTACAATATATGTTTCTTCTAGCACTTTTAAACCTCTACCTATAATTGCTACTGTGTTGCTACCAAATATACAAATACTGACCTGAAATTATATCAGAATAAGAGTAATAATTTTATCAGTCAGAATAAGCTGTATTTCCAATTGGGTTAAGCTGCATGGCTTTTTGGGGTAGTTTTCCCTTGGCTCTATGTATCATTTATTTCATATGGTCTGGTACAACCAGATTTGTTGAAAGACAAAATTTTAATGAACAAAGTGATGAGCACCAATAGCAAATAACTACTGTACCTATGGCTGATACACAGATTGATGCAGACAGTTTTGCCTAGCATTATTACCAAATATATTTCTAAACCAAAAAAAGACGCTTAAAGAATATTTGAAAAAAATATATAATTTGTAATGTAAGGTTTACCTGCTGTTTTAAATTCAAACCGCAAACTTAATGAAAAGTGCATAAAATATTAGCTAATAATCACAAACGATAATCGTTTGCGGATCCCAAGAAAAATGAGTTAAAACTAGGTATTCTCTGATACTTGTCGCCCTTTTGGCGTTCACTTTAGGGTATTCCATCTTAAGGGCCCTAAGCCGCAAAGGG
Organism: Hymenopus coronatus; assembly: GCA_030762935.1. Classification (NCBI taxonomy): domain Eukaryota; kingdom Metazoa; phylum Arthropoda; class Insecta; order Mantodea; family Hymenopodidae; genus Hymenopus; species Hymenopus coronatus. Next base: position 60,686,697 of record CM060894.1, read on the forward strand.
TAACCGAGGAATATTTTTCAGTAGGAAAGGAGTGGATTGACAAAGAGTAGCCGAGGGATCATCCGCGCTACAAGTATAGGAGGAATGTAAATAACGTAACAGTGCTTTAGCGTATTCGCCATAGTCGTAGAGGCACATACATTGCGCATACAAGCACACAGCTGATTTTCAATTATTGTTGTTAGGATCTGGCACTGGCCTTTGTTTTATTTTCTGAAAGATATAAATTACTCCTATATTGGACTTACTATTACCTTTTCGACACTGCAGCATTAAAGACAGCATTAGTGAGAAATAAACGTTGGTAACACGATTATATTTTAAGTAGTAATTTCAACAGTGTGACTTTTAGGTTATGTATTCATCAGTCTTCCTCCATGTTGCCTTTAGCGATAGTAGCGTAGTCTGGTTGTAGTACTTTTACACTATATTTTTTCTCTGACAAGTGACGAAATTTAAACGCCTCAATGAAGCGAACAGTTGCTTTATTTCAGAGTTCTTAGTCTTTACTAATTTACTCGCACTAAAAGCTGAAGATTATCAATGCGGGTTGAAGAGCGCAAGTTATTTAGCGGAGAAACATGTTCTTATCCTACCAACTGAAATCCAGGAGAGAAGAGAATAATGCACAAAATTGGTTTGTATAATTTTATTCTCAATTACCTGTAAGAGTGGTCACACAGTATTACTCAGCTAATACATTTTAAAGATTAATTCTCTTTCACAATATACAGTACCAAAGCTGAATTATTAGCCATCAAATCCATTTGACTACAATAGATCATTGAGGAAAAACGTTATTTTGCTTTTATAACTCATAAGATAACTGTCCCATTTATCATTGTTTTATAATCGCTTTAATAATTTAATGTATAAACTATAAGTACTGTTTTTAAAAGGTATTAGGTATACAGTACACTGCATCTAATTGACCAAATCCATCATGTGTTTCTTTGCCAATTATTTACTTAAATGCTGATTTAAAATGTAAACAATGCTTTCAAACATCAAATTTTTAAATTTGTGTCCATAATGTACTTTAACATGTAAAGGAACGAACACTGAAATTGTTAGAAAACTGCACAGTCTAAATCACTTCAATTTCGAAAGAATTCCATTTTATTGTTCTCTGTTTTGCTACGTAAGGATATTACCGAAAATTTATACAAAATTATGTGTATTGTACGTGATGTCTGGAGTGAGAATAATAATTATTAACGTGTGTAATTATACATACAAATAGAACCATCCAAAGAATCAGTTCCGGATTCCCGTCAAACCTTTCTATGGAATCTGGGAGAATCCCAATTTCTCGGTACATATGGCCGTCTTATGCTAGGATCTTAACTGACCGTTAAATATTGTGAAGTGTTTGTATTTTTATGAGCTGCTCACTTTTAATCTCAATTCAGAACTTTTCACTTTGCCACTTGCCTGCCATGGAAGTAATCTTCATACTGCACTACACTGTATTCGGATATTCTTTACATGCTAGAAACGTTTTAATGCATGTTTAAAGTGAAGTACTACAGGATGTGCGGAGGTCACAAGTTTCATAAGCGTCTTTTTATCTATTGCGGAACTTCTGAAGGATGGCCTCGGAGATAAGATCTAAATGTTGGGATAAAAATCAACATCCTGGAATATGGTGCGTGTGAGACCATCTGTAGGATTCCTGGAAGTGGCCACGCAGCGGTACAGTCCAATGTCCAGCGGCGAAACATGGTGTATCTTCAGCAGAGAACCCTGATGATAACCAATTACATCCACATACCGATTACCGCGGTAAATAGCTCTCACTTCCAAATCGCGGAGATCTGCACGTACCCATGCGATGTTCTGGAAAGCAATAGTTACGGTAAATTATTAGACAATTCGACCATGCTCAAACAACCACATTGCGCCTATAGGACTATGCCTTAGGCGTGTTAAAACAATCTCTGACGAGAAAATCTATACATATTTGTTCATTTTTATTTTATCTACTGCTTATCTATGGTAAGCAGACGAAGTATTAGGGGTTGAGTAGTTACCCGGAGCGACCTCCAGTAATTAGAGTGCAATACCGCAAGTAGGCCATAATGGTCTCCTTTTGCTTCCTAGGTAAGTCCTGGGAAGAAGAGATGAAGGGGAGACTGATGAGCGACCGGACCCGGATAACGATGTACGCTAGCAAGGACGGCGTCCTAACGATACCAACATGATACCAATTTTGATATTGGGTAGCTCTGCCTAGATCCTAACCATCAGGAGGTCCGGTGAAATTCGAGATAGCTCCCAGCAACTCCACCACGCGTTATGGAAAAATGTCTCCAGAGTGCAAATTTCACCGTACTGCCGCAATAAACCAACCACCGCACTCTGGTGTGCAACCCTGAAACAGATGAAAGGAAAGGATGACCAGGAAATTTGCGGCAGAAAGAGAATCTCTTAGAATTCGCCTATAGATCTGGAAAAAACACGATAAACCTCAGAGTAGCCAGCCCGACGGGAACCGAACCCGGGACCTACTGAATGTGAGACTGACACGTTGCCGCAGAACCATCTTACTCGGAAGTGTTGTATTTCACTCAATAATTCGATACCTTGATTTCCGAAAATGCACGTTTTAAGGCTTCTGAATAAAAAACACATTTCGTATGCGAGAGTGTGTCTTTTGAACTTTCTGCAAATAGACTGTTAAATCCTTTTCATTGTAAGTATAAATAAAATGAGTATAGAAATTCATATGAATGCAGCAAATTTTTTTCAGAAATAGAGAGTATAAGTCCAAATTTATGCAATGTGGTTTCGTTTGTTTGCCTGTCAGGTTAGGAGACTCGATTTTGGGCTAAGTTTATGAAAAGAATAGAATGTTTAATGACGACTAAGCTGAATTTTAAGTAATTTCCACTTTCTTCGTAAGTTGTATAGCATTGTTTACTTGCTTTATGTAAGTAGGCAGCTTTTCAAAGTTTAGATAAAAGCTAGGTCAAATTTTATTTTTGGATTTATCGTGATATGTATTTGTCTTTGGATATCAAAATGAAAATAGTTTATAGATTCATATAACAAAAATTTGGTGTGTTTCATTCACATGACTTTCTCTAGCTATTCCGCAAGCATACGTTTCTTACAAAAGATTATTATTTATCTACATAATGCTAACAGAGATAAACATTACTAGAAGTGGACTTGAGCTTATTACTTGCTTCTTTATTAGTAGGAGGGAAATAAGGGAATGCGCTAAGCTATAGCGATAGTCAAATCTTATAAAAGTTGATCGATATTTGAAACAATTGAAATTCGATACCTTTGCTTGCTAGGAGTAAATAAAAGAGAGACAAAAATAAAGGTGCCTTCCCGTTTGAGAAAAGTGTAAGCAGCATAAAACTGCAATCAATAACACGGAATATCTCGGAAACGGTTAACTTACAACAAAAATTTATTAAATTGTGGTTTTAACGAGATCTACATTTTTGTGTAGTAAGTTTTTTTCTATCTCTTACGGTTTACCGGTTATACAGAAGTCACACAAAAGTCATCCAGAATGAAGAGGTCTTCAGAGGCTCTTCCCAGAAAATTCTAAATATACCTACCTACGTTTTATTTGTCATGCAAATATCTTTAATGTATCTACGCTATTTTAATCAAAACCGTTTGAGCCATTTTTAAAATAAACAAAAAATAATCCATGTAAAAGGTGGTTTGGGGTGGAAGTATTTTCTTGAAAATCTTCGTCTCGCATCCTTGGAAGGTACTAAACGTAAATCCAAAATTGATAATTAATGTATTTTTTCATTTTGCGGCTATGTTATCCACAGACATACATATACGTACAGATACACACACTAGCCTTATCTAAAGATGCTTTTTTTTATTCAGGAGACCTCAAAACATGTATTTCCGACGAAATCTCGGTATTGAATCTATAGTGGAATCAATACCTTCTCTATCCACATTGTACATATGTGCTAGAGAAAATAAAAGTCTGATCTATTCCATTCACATGATTTTCTCTAAATCACTGTAACACATTATTGTTAAAAAGAACATTCTTCTATCTACTATATGGTAATCGAGAAAAGTATTACCAGAAATTGTCTTAATTACTTGCTTCCTTATAAGTAGGAGGAAAATAAGGGAATACAATAGGCTAAAGTGCTAGTCAAATATTTTAAAAGCTAGTTACCATGTGGTTGAATGTCCAGAAGTTTACAACTTTCGATATGAGAAACGTTTTAAGAATTTTAAATTTGAAACAATTTGAAATATCGCAAAAATGGCCAATTCCACGAAAAAAATATATACATAAATTGTGTGTTTTAACGAGATTTACATTTTTTTGTGTAATAAGTTTTTGTCTATCCCTTATGGTTTACCAGTTATGCAAAATTCAGCAAAACTCATCCAGAATAATGAGGTTTTTAGAGGCTATTCCCAGAACATTCAAGATATACACTTTATTTGCCATGTAAATATTTTTAATATACGAACGATACTTCAATCAAAATCGTTAGAGTCATTTTTGAGAAAATCAAAATTTTTCTATTTTTTTCCATGTTTGGGGTGGGGAGATTTTCTCAAAATCTTCCTGTCGCGTCTCTGGAAGATACTAAACTTAAATATCAAGTTTGGTGTTTTACTCACTTTTCGTTTTTGAGTTATCGTGTTCACAGACACACGGATACACATGAACCTTTTTCTAAAAACAAATTGGATACAGGGGACCCTAAAACGTGTATTTCCGGTGAAATCTTGGTATCGAATTTTTGGGTGGAATGCAATAACTTCTCTATACACTATGTACATAGTGCGTGTAGAGAAAGTAAAAATCTGATGTGTTCCATTTACATGACTTTCTCTACATCTCTGCAACAAATTATTGTAAAAAAGCTTATGTTTCTATTTATTTCATTCTAATCGAATAAAAATTAGCACAAATAGTCTTATTTCTTGTTTCTTTGTAGGTAGAAGCGGAATAAGGGAGTACCATAGGTTAAAGTGATAGCCAAAGGCTGATTGCTGTGTGGCTGAAGTACCTTTGTTTGTATGGACAAGAGTTGGCAAATTCCTGCATGAGAAAATTATAAGTTTCAAAGCTGAAATAAAAAACAAAGAATATCTTTAAAACGATCAACTCCACGAACAAAAAATATATATAAGTTGTGTGTTTTAATGTGCTCTACATTTTTTGTGTGGTACCTTTTTGTCCATCTGGTATGGTTTAGCAGTTATGCAAAATTCCATAAAATTCATCCAAAATAAAGTAGTCTTCAGAAGCTATTCCCAGAAAATTCAAAATATACATTTTATTTTTCAGGTAAATATCTTTAATATTAGAAATTTTAATCAAAACAGTTAGAGCCATTTTTGAGAAAATCAACATTTTCGAAATGTTTTCCATATAAAGGGTAGTTTGGAGTGGGGGGATTTTTGTCAAAATCTTCGTATCACATCCCTGAAAGATACTAAATTTAAATACCAAGTTGAGTTATCGTGTTCACAGACACACGGACACACACACGAACCTTTTTCTGAAAATACTTTTTTTGGATACAGGGGATCCTAAAACGTATATTTCCGGTGAAATCTCGGTATCGAACTTTTGGGTGGAGTGCAGTACCTTCTCTATACACTATGTATATAGTACGTGTAAAGAAAGTAAAAATAGATGGAATAGTCATACAGTGTAAAATAGAGTTTAGGCAATGTTTAAGCTTGTATAATCAAATAGGAATTTTTATTAATGATATAGACAATTTATATGCACTATAAAATGTTGTATATAATACTCATAATACCTAAAATACATCCGCAGCCTAAGTGCCTGCTCTTTCAGCAAAAGGATTTTAAAAAATCTGACGTTTCCATTCATAGCTTTCTCTAGCTGTTCCAAAAACAAAACTATTATTCTTTTATCTACACCATGCTACTTGAGATAAACTGCTGCAGAATTGGCCTTATTAAATGCTTCATCGTAGAAGGAAAATAAGAGAATACTTGTGCTTAAGCACTGATCAAACCTTTTGAAAGCTAGTCGCTATGCGAAACAATTGAGATTCGGTTCGCTTTGCATGGTCCCGTTTGAGAAAAGAAAGAAAAAAAAAACGCCCAACTCTACAAGAAGAACAAATATGACATAGCTTATGTGTTTTAACGATATTTACATTTTTTGTGTATTAAATTTGTGTCTGTTTCTTGCGGTTGAATCTTTATGCAAAATTAAAATAAAGAGGTCTTCAGAGGGTATTTTCAGAAAATTCAAAATGTACATTTTATTTGTGACGTAAATATGTGTGAGATACGACATTTTAACCAAAATCGTTAGAGCCATTTTTGAGAAAAACAAAATTTTCAAAAACTTTTCCATATAAAGGGGGAGTTTTGGTGGGTGTGTTTGCTTTGAAAATCTTCGTGTCGCCTTTTTGGTAGATACTAAACATAAATATTAAGTGTGGTTTTTAATGGTCTTTTCGCTTTTGAGCTATGCTGGCCACAGAAATACATGAACCTTTTTCTAAACATTCTTTTTTCGGACTCAGGGGAACTCAAAACATTTCCGGTGAAATCTTGATATCGAGTTTTTGGGTGGAATACAGCACCTTCTCTAGTTACTATGTACATTATATGTATAACGTGCTAGAGAAAGTAAAATGGCAAATAATGCATAAATGCCTTAATGATGACTCAGTCATCGTCTCGTAGATTTAATTATTCCTCTCACGAAAGCGTAAGAAAGGGTCATCTCTTTGGTCTGCAAGCCATGTGTGGTTACGCGAATGTCTACTGCAGCAATTATGCAGACTTCTCCTTCCTTAAAATGCACATGGCGATGGCCTTCATGTCATATGGGCAGATTAAATAAAAGTGAAGTAAAATTAACATTCAGTAATAACTACCTAACAAATGTTGTAATTGATTAAAAGGGAGGATTAGGACTACCTACTCACTCTGCCCCAGACACAGGGAAATTTAAAGGTAGATATGTATTTGAATAATTTTAATGCCACTTATGAAAACAATTTACAAGGAGACAAGAAAAATTCCGTTGCAGAGAAGACATAAGAAAAATTTAGCTTAACATTTTAAATAGATACCTACCCATATTCTCCGCAGTTTGCATAGAGCCCAGAAGCTCTTAAGGATACCCCATCTGTAAAAATTGATCAAAAGGTGCAGAAAAAGAAAAAAACTTTTTATGCCTAATTAAATAATGTAATACTTGTAGTTCAATTTCCTATTGTTTTTATTACCATGCGGCGCTTTAAAGCGTATCACGTGACGATTTAAATGGATGACTATAAGGGAGATTACAATTCTGGTAATAATAAATATTGAATGAGCATGAAAATATATAAGTTGTTCTATTAAAGGTGAAGCGCTATCTTGTAAGCCTAAATTTACTTGTGTAGACATGTTCTAAAAAAAGCGAGTGATGCTTTAACCTTTTCATTATGGTGAAAAATTTGTAAAAATCTGAAATTTGGTTTTTACCAATAACATTTGGCCTTAAATGTGTCTATTTCAAGTTTAAAATACAATAATATGCACCAAGAACTAAAAAAAGTGAGTATAGCAATATGTTTCAAACTTTACAAAACAGGTCTCACAACGGGTGCCTCTACCTGCCCCGTCATCATACTGGCATGTCTTACCACCGATTATTTAACCTGGGTCCACCCCATCCTAAACCACAGGCGAGATAGAGCACTCGGCGGGCCTCCTCATACCCCACCAACAGCAATTATATCAATTAAAGTAAAGGGGATAGAAATATAAACTTGGGGAATGTAAACTTTCGCTTTTACTTACAAGGAAGCAAGTAATAAGAATATTTCTGCTAATTTTTCTCGATTAGCATGAAGTAAATAGAAGCATAAGCTTTTTAACAAGAATTTGTTGCAGAGAAGCAGAGAAAGTCATGTGAATGGAACACATCAGATTTTTTTCTATTACGATTTACTTGGTATACAAAATTCAACGAAGTAAACGGAAATCCATAAGATATATGCAAAAAATTCAAAATATACATTTTACTTGTCATGTACGAAATGCATTAAAGATGCGACATTTTAATAAAAATCTGATGTGTACCATTCACATGACTCTCTCTTCATATCTGCAACAAATTATTCTTAAAAAGCTTATACTCCTATTTACTTCATGCTAATCAGTAAAACATTAGCAGAAATAGCCATATTACTTGCTTCCTTGTAAGTAGAAGCGAAATAAGGGAGTACCATAGGTTAAAGTGATAATCAAAAGCTGGTTGCTATGTCACTGAAGTTCCTTTGTTTGTATGGACAGCAGTTGACAAATTTCTGTATGAGAAAAGTATAAGTTTTTCATAGCAGAAACCAAAAATAAGGAATGTCTCAAAAACGAACTCCACGAAAAAATGTATATAACATAAATTGTGTGTTTTAATGTGCTCTACATTTTTTGTGTAGTAAGTTTTTGTCCATCTCTTACGGTTTATCAGTTATTCAAAATTCAGTAAAATTCATCCAGAATAAACTACTCTTCAGAGGCTATTCCCAGAAAATTCAAGATATACATTTTATTCGTCAGATAAATATCTTTAATATACGAAAATTTAATCAAAATCGTTAGAGCCATTTTCGAGAAAATCAAACTTTTCGAAAAAGGTTCCATGTAAAGGCTAGTTAGGGGTGGGGGGATTTTTCTCAAAATCTTCGTGTCGCATCTCTGAAAGATACTGAACTTAAATACCAAGTTTGGTATTTTACCTACTTTTCGTTTTTGAGTTATCGTGTTCATGGACACACACACGGATCTTTTTCCGAAAATGCTGTTTTTAGATAAAGGGGACCCCAAAACATATATTTCCGGTGAAATCTCGATATCGAATTTTTGGGTGGAGTGCAATACCGTCTCTATACACTATGTACATAATGGGTATAGAGAAAGTAAAAATCGTTAAAAGTCGTTTTGTGAAAAATTGTTTATACAAAGGATAGTATATGGTGTGGGATAATTTCTGAAAATTTGAAAAAGATAGACACTCGGATACATAAAAACATACATGGGACCTTTTGTAAAAATACTATGTATTCTATTCATATGACTTTCTCTACATCTCTGTAAGAAATTATCATTAAAAGCTTATTGTTCTATGTATTTCATACTAGTCAACATAAGCATTACTAGAAACTGTCTTATTACTTGTTTCCTTGTAAGTAGTAAGGAAATACGGGAATACGCTAGACTGAATCGCTGGTCAAATCTTTTAGAAGTTGGTTGCTATGTGATTGGAATTCGTCTTTTTGCATGGCCAGGAATTGACCGACAAATTTTCGTGTGAGAAAGGTATTTGAAACCAATAAAAAGAAATATTTCGGAAATGGTCAGTTTCTCGAAAAAATGTATATGATCTAAAGTGTGTGCTTTAACGAGATATACTTTTTTGTGTAATTAGTCTTTCTCTATCTCGGTTTACCAGTTATTCAAAATTCAGCAAAACAGAAGGAAGAGGTTCCTAGGAGGCTATTCCCATAAAATTCAAGATATACCTACATTTTATTTGTCATGTAAATATCTTAAATATACGGTATTTTAATTAAACTCCTTATAGCCATTTTTGAGAGAATCAAAATTTTCGTGATTTTTTCCATGTAAAAGTTAGTTTGGTATGAGGGGGATTTTCATCCAAATTTTGGCGTCGCATCCCTGGAAGATACCTAACTAAAATACAAGTTTGGTATTATAGGGTATTTTCGTTTTTAAGCTATGCTGTCCGCAGACACACACGCGCGCACGCACACGTACTGGCCTTTTTCTAAAAATATTGTTTTTATTCAGAGGGTCTCAAAACATATATTTCTGGGATCTCGGTATAGAATTTTTGAGTGAAATACACTTCCTTCTCTATACACTATGTACATAGTACGTGTAGAGAAAGTAAGGGAAGGCGGTATTGAAACATATATTCCGATGAAATCTCGATATTGAATTTTTGGGTAGAATGGAATACTTCTTACCTATTTTATAGGCAGGTGGCAGAGAAAGTAAAAAGCTTAGCTACAGAAGAACACATTTATTTCGACAAAAGGACTACAAATTGCGGTTGGTATATTTCATGGTTCATCTGGTATGTTTAACATTACAACAGCTGCAGCTTTCAATACCTGTTGTGGATTAGTCTAGCACGTTGTGATTCTAATATTGTGATTCTAATACAAGTTGATGCATGCGAGCATTGTTCCGGAATGCATATCAAATGTCTAAGAATTTCCCACAAATACTTAGGTTTTGACAATTAGAAATACACTTTCTCCGAAAGTACCTCTCAGTTTTGATGGCCATTTGCAGTATTATTTTATCTCAATTGTACTTTTTCTGCACCTACTATGTACATCCATCTAAAAAGTCGATACCTACCGAGATTTCATTGAGACCTCATGAAAGAAAGGAAAAAAAAAGAAAAAAAATTAGAAAAAGATCAGTGTGTAGTTTGTGGACAGCATAGATCAAATACGAAAATACCGTTAAATACCAAATGTGGTATCTAAGTTTAGCATCTTCCAAGGGTACGAACGAAGATTTTGAGAAAAATTCCCCACTCCAAACCACCCTTTACATGGAAATATTTTCGAAAATTTTGATTTTCTCAAAAATGGCTCTAAAGATTTTGAATAAAATACTTTACACTAAAGATATTTATAATGACAAATAAAAGGTATATCTTGAATTTTCTGGGAATAGCCTCTAAAGACATTTTCATTATGGATGACATTTACATTAACTGGTAAACCGCAATAGATAGACAAGAACTTACTACACAAAACATGTAGATCTTGTCAAAACTCACTTTATGTCCTGTACATCTTTGTTGTAGAGCTAACCGTTTCCAAGTCATTCTTTGTTATTGGTTTCAATTTTAAAATACTTATACTTTTCTCTAACAGGAAGTTGTCTGCGTTTCTTTTATATTACTCCGGGCTATGCAAAGAAGCAAAATACAAAGACAATCGCATTTGACTATCGCTTTTACTTATAAGGAACTAAACAATAAGACCCTCTGCTAATGCTTATCTCAATTAGCATGGAGTAGAAACTTTTTGTAAGAAGCTTATTTGTAGAACAGGTAGAGAAAATTATGTGAATGTAATACATCAGATTTTTATTGTTTTATCGCAATGTAGGATTGTTTTGTGCTCTAGAAGTGCACTACATTAGTGTTAGTAGTGTCTAAGTGGTCTGAAAATTTACTTATTCCTGACGACTTTATTTAAATTCTGTTTGCTTAATATTATCGAGCTGCTGGGAACTTTCATTTACTTTTAATTTTCGTTGACTTTCAGTTTTAATTTCAATTAAATTTTGTTTTAATTTAAGAAACGTATATTTTCCTAAAAATGATTCTATTTCGTTTTGATTAGAGAATTTAAGAATATATATTTTATATATAACATTTTAGTCCTGTCTAAGGGGAAAGCGCATCATGCTGAACTAATTCTTCAATTGTTTTTGTTAAATAACGATTCATCTAATAATTATTAGATGCAGTAAAAATATTAAATTAGTTTTGGCGAATTTAATGTAATTGCTTCTTACGTAATCAATAAAACACATGTCTGCAGTATTTGCTCTCAAAATGCAATTATTCTGTAACATTGCATGAAATATAATGGAGGCTTGAAAAGCTGTGACGTAATAACACTAAGAGTGGTAGGTATCTCCTTTAAATAGGGCTATGTTCTGTTCATTGTTAGAAAGTCTACAATATAAAATGCAACTCTAAGATGCTAATTTACAGCGAAATTAAAACATTCCAAATTGTCGGAATACAATTAAACTACTCCAGTCGCTTAAGTAGCTTACCGAAATGATATACTCGTTATCCGGAAAACGACATTCCAGTTCAGCCTCAGAAGAAGAAAGCAGCCTATAGCGTCCCTGTCCTATGCGAATTCGTGTCCCTGGCCAGAGTTCTTGTCTCCTGCAATAAAACAGACATCAGTTGATAATAGATAATAACCATAAACATTATCATCCAGAAGAGTGACCAGCTTATAGCGTGCTTGTTGATTCTTGCAGCCCTAGTCAGGGATCTTGTCTCCTGCAATTAAATACAAATATGAGCTGATTAATTAGTATTTCTCACAATCAGAAGAAAGAGCAACCTGTAACTTCCCTGCCCAGGGATGCGTTCCAGCAGTGAGACAGCTGGCAGCTGCGCATGTGAGATTTGTGGTAGACAAAGCAAGGCAGGCAGGTTTTCTCCGGGCTCTCCGGTTTCCCACGCCATCGCATTCCACCTGTGCTCCATTTTCATTCCACGTATCGCCAGTGTCATCGCCTGCGGTGCCACAAGTAGTAAAAGCGGGCGTTAAACACTACAAAAAAAAAAAAAAAAGATAGCTGGTAGTATTATTATTGAAATAGACTCGTCGTAATCGTCATAGCATTATGGATTTCCAACTCGCCGAATATCACTAAATTTTTAAGATGTACCTTCTGCCTATAATATAACTATTATTCTACCATAAAATATGCGAAAGACAAGCCATCATCTTTATACGGTGGCTCAAAGGTAATTCACCTATAAGTGTAGTTACACATATTAACGTTGGTAAATCAATGTAATTGTTTACAAGTCTGTTTTATAAGTAGGTATACCTATAATAATAAGGAATATCAGCTCAAATACTTCAAATACAATTATTGTGTATTTGTGTAACAAATATATGAGAAATGCAGAAATTGTGTATATCATTATATAATTTTGGAAATTATCTTTTTTCAACTTACCTGGAATAGAGATAAGGTGACTCTCGAAACCAATATTGAGAAGGGTAATATCTATATTGATCTGGATAATACCATTCTTCGCTCCATCTCGGATGATGATAATATTCCGAAGGTTCCCCAAGGTTCCAAGCCAACGCACTAATCAGCAACCATTTGAATAGCATCATCTCTGCAGCCATTTTGTTCACCTCTGTAATGTATTGCTTACTTAAAGTATTTATTCAAAGAGATTTTCTAAAGAGAAGAAGTTAGCGTTTTATTTTGAATTGAAATACTAAAACCAATTTCTGTTATTCTAGCCTACTTGTGATTCAACAGTAGCAGTATTCATCACCTTCACATGTTTCATTATTACAATATTTCTCCTGTTTTGTATACCAGGAATATTTCGTTGCTTAAGCAAGTAGGGGTTAGAGTCAATTTTAGTGTTTTAAAATTGTGTTGGGCAGTTATTGATTCTTTTTGTCTTGATTAATTCTCGTCTTTAGTCCACTGTTCATTAATCAAAGAAAATAACTTTTGAAATTTTGCATTATGGCAGTGCATAGTAAAAATACATTTACTATCTTCATTAACTCGGAAGAGAAGGTAGTAACATAATCATAGAAAGCACAGAATAATATTATTGTAGCAAACACATTATAGTGACCAAAGTGTATAGTGAAAAATACTACAATCGTGATAGTCTTTGCTTTGACTTGTATTTTATCGATATTAAAGCTAAAAGGGAAAAGCATGCGACTAAAATGTTATTTCTACCACATCACAAATAAAAAAGAAAAGTATATTTCCAATATTAAAAAAAAAAAGTCCGCCCAGATGCGTTTTTACATTAGAAAGAGAACCATCCAGAAAAAAGTGGACGCGTGATCATCCTATGTATATTTGCGACGATAGTGCATAATAAATATTTACGCGAAAATAAAATTAGTTACTGTTAGCTGTTCAAAAGCAGTATCAAGATCGAACAGCTATAAACTGGTGATCGATTAGTCACGCCTGGTAGTGTTTGCCAAGCCAATCAACAATTGGCATGAGATGACTGCTTGTGACGAAAGCGTTACCTATATTAAAATGTTGTATGAAGTAAATCCCAAGTAAATGATAACAAATAAAGAGAAGTAAAGACATATATATATATATATATATATATATATATATATATATATATATATATATATATATATATATATATAACAGTAGTTGGGGCATTACGTATATTTTATTAACTTCTGCGGTAAAAATCTAAACGCACGGGATTTCGACTTTTCATACACGATAGCATGAGTGGAACTTGAATAAAACAATATCGTTGCAAAATAAATATCGCATTGGTGTTTCCGTGGTAGAGGCTAGCACGCTAGCTTCCTAATTCATAGGTCCCAGGTTCGATTCCCGTCTAGAGGGTGTTTCAGGTTTATTCCCTATATTTCTTAGAATCTATTAAGCATAGACAAGAGTGAAAATATGTGTGAGTACGCTCGCATGTGTGCATGGATTTAATGTTTAGAAATAAAACCCAACATGAAACAATCCCAAAGATACATAATAGAATAGTAAATGCGTGAACATCTTTGAACATCAGAACTGTTCCAAATGCAAACCCCGATATGACCTTGAATGTTAAATATAACATATTTTATATACAAAAATATTTAATATATTTTCCTAACGCAACGTTTTGAAAAATTTGTTCTTATCAAAGGACAAGAACAAAATTCATTAAAATCTGTGATTCACTCTTAAATATAATGCCCACTGACAAAAGGGGATTTTCAAAGAAGGTGTGCTTGTACAAGATTAGAGCTACAAAGGTTACCCGTTTTAATTTAAAGGCAGCGTTTTGGTACTAGTTATGTGCAGCTTACCTTGTTGATGAAGGTATCCCGGCAGCGAGTGGCCTTTTAAATAGAGAGAATCGAGGTTTTCATTTTATACCAAAGTCATGGTTCAGCTCTGTGGAAAGAGGAAGGGCGATTACAGCATGACAAAGAAAAAAAGACATCTGGATTCTTTTGCACTTCTTCAACATCCTTCCAAAGGCCACGGTCTTCTCATTGCCATTATTTAAAGCAAAGGTTCTTTAGGATGGAGAATCTCTACTCTATTCTTACTCCTGAAACGGAATCCCTCTTCCTCTCGTTGTTACGTCGTTTCTCGCGATTGCAGGAGAGCTTATGGAATTTTAAGGTCAATATGTATAGTGCCCAGGTGTTAAACGTTTGATATGATTGGCTCCACAGATTTCTGAACATTGCCCATAAAATACTCCAGGACGATTAAATCAAAAGGTTGCTTGATTTAATCGTCCTGTTCTTTTGGTATATATAACGAAATGTGTACCGAAGCTATTTCTACAAATCTTTGTCTAAATTAAAGTGAAATAGAAATATAAGCCTTTATAAGAATAGTTATTTTTAAATAAATATATGACTTTCTCCAAATTGGTGGTATCTAATAAACCCAAGTTTTCTTCCTAACATGTCATGTTTAACGATATTAATTAATTGTCTTCTCGATTGTCTTAAAGAGTTTCTTTGTTACTTTAGCAAAATCCATTCAGTAAATGCGATGACCTGGCTGCTTTCAAGGCCTTCAGTAAGATAACTACCTTCTAGCTGAATGCCGTTAAGTAAGTACAAATTGCCTCAGAGAGCCTTGCCAAAATAGGCTATAGACTGGTCCCTTAGGATTTGGATAATCACGGACGGGGGCCCCAATTACTGAGGCACAGCACCGCATGTAGGCCATTGTAGCCCTTACTTACATGAACCCGGAAAAGAGGGATGAGGGGGGGAGACCCGAATAGCGACAGATCCAGGTGGCAATGGGGGAGGTCCCTAGCATTTCCAAATAGAACGCTTACGTCACTCGGCGCACTCATACAAGCCCATGAAGCGCCCCTGCTGAAGGTAGAGACAGGCCCTGACTGGAAAATAGCAAAGATGCCAGCAAAAACATTCACAGAGCGCACAACCATCGCCCAGTCGCAACTCGCTGAATACCGTAGCTTCCTCCTTAAATCCTGAAACATATCACAAGGAAGTA